>ML660216.1:13196467-13353528 GCA_007570785.1 Antilocapra americana | reverse complement strand
TGGATGTGAATGCCACTTGTGGGCCTGGTGGATGTGAATGCCACTTGGGGGGCCTGGTGGATGTGAATGCCACTTGTGGGCAAGCGGCAGGCTTTGCGCTTCACAAGCCTTAGGGCTCTAGTGAATGTTCTGTTGATTTATTAATAACTGATGTGAATAAGAATCTGCTCAGGAAGAACCCCCCCCCGAGGGATGAGGGGGGGGAGACCCCAGCACGGCCTTGCATGCACCCCATAAAGGTTGTGAGGCCCAGTTTTGAACGTGCCCAGGTATGTTATCATGTCATTTGTCTTTTAAAATGTACTCACCTCTTAGTGCATTTTACTTTTTCTATTTCACTCATGCATCAGTTAATAATATTTACTTTTCTGGACCGAGGGCCTGTGGCTTACATATGTTTTTGTCTTCAACGGCTGCAGACACCAAGCAGTCACTGGACAAGTGCTTGTGGACTGAATGAGCACAACCCTGTCGCAGCCAGCTTCCAGGGAGAATGGGCTGCTGTTAACCGTTCACCCAGTGCACCTGAAACTTGGTTTTGCTGTCCAAACGCTGACCTCTGTCCAAGGACCTGTTAAATTTCATCCAGTCTCATCTTGTCCTCTTACTCAGTCTGGCAGCTTCTTTTTTTTTTAAAAAAAAAAAAAAGCTTTATTATTGTTATTTGTAACTCTGAGCACATTGATGATTTACACTCGCCTCCCTGGGGCTTCCTCCTGGCCGAGGAGGCGGGCATTGCCCCTTCCTGCTCCTGCCCGCTTGGCATCTCCTCCAGAGGAGGCTCCTGACCAGGACGAGGCCCCTTCTCTGTGGGGTGAAGGCCAGCCTGCCCGCTGATGGGTGTGGGAAGTGCTCTGAGGCCTGGCTGTAGAGCTTAGCTGCTGACTTGGTGGAATGCGCTTCCTGAGGGCCGGACAAGACTGCACCAAAGCCTCGTCCCCCTGGCCCGATCGGGGACGATGACAGCAGTGTGATGACAGCAGCCGCTGGCATGTCTGGGGGTTTTCAGGAATATTGGGGGATGTTGTGGACAGACATGGAACAAACCTGTGTCTCTTCCTGGGCCCGAGCCATTTCTGACGAAGGAGGTGGTCCACTCACCTCTGGAGGTCGGGTTAAGGCTCTCAGGGCTCTCGAGTTGCCCTTAGAGCTGTCAGGATGCCCCCGAGGCCCTGCAGGAGATCAGCAGGGCTTCTTGAGTTGGGTTGGCCCTGCCATTTCCTCTTTAACCCCCTCGAGGGCTGTGCTCCCGTGGCCCGGTTGTCACATCCACCAGGGTGCCTAGAGGAAGTGGAGGTGGGTTTGCAAATGAGGCGCCCCTCCCTTCCCCTGCCCCACGCCCTGCCGGAAGGTGAAGCAGGAGCCAAGACCCGAGGCAGCTGCTCCTTGCATTCAGCCCATGAACCGTTCTAAATTGTTCAGAACCGAGTCTCTGGGCTTTGCTGTGAATTCGGACCTCAGCCCTTCTTGTACCTCCTCGAGGGTCTGGGGCTGCCTGTGCTGGCAGGGGGCTGTTCACATAGAGTGACTCTGTCTGCCTCGTGCTGATGTCGGAGTCATCTAGGTGGAGTTGGGAGGCATCAGAGGACCGGCTTGGAGAATGTGACTGCCAAGGGGCCTCGAAGTCCAAGGGCACCTGTCGCTATGACGGACCCTGAAGAGTTTTGTCTTGGCTGCCGATGGCGTTCTTGAACGTGCGGTGGCCCCCGCAGCACGAGGGGCAGAGGGGAGAGTGGAAGCCTTGGGGTAGATTGGTTAGCCAGGCTGATTCATTTCTGCACCAGACCCTGCAACGCCGGTGGGTTCAGGAGGGTGAGGCCCCTGGTCCGTGAGATGAGGTCAGGGTGTGACCTCCCAAGCGGGTGGCAGATGGAAGACCCGGTTCTCGCATCCCTAGCAGTCCTTTACCGTTGTGTCACCTCCCGTGTTCTGGGGTGACATTCGTGATACCTCAGGGGGCCCCGAGATAGAGAGGGGCTGCCTCCCAGCCATGGTACCAGTGCCAGCTCCTGGGAGGGCGGACTCCTTGAGCTCCACTCGGCGGCTGGGGGGTTCCGTGCCGGGCAGGACTGCCTCTCCCTGCCCGGGCCACTCCTGGGCCGCGCAGGCTTGGAGGTGTGCCTGCAGCCTGGCTGGGGGTGAGTCCTCTGGCCCCCCAAAATCCATAAATATTTTGCCAAGGGGGAGGATATTCCTTTGCAAAAGGTAGAAGACCAAGGTATGAAAACTGGTGAGTGACTTAACTTCCTGGCCTGCCAAGAAACTTCCTTCATCCCTAATGTTGTTAATGTCACTGAAAGACACCAGGTGCCCCTGCTGTGCTTAAGGACTGAGCTTGGAACATGCGCTTGTGCAAAATGCTCTTGTGCAAACACCCCCGTTTGCACCCATAGATCCGGAAGAGAGAGGGGTGGGGGACAACCCAGCCCCAGAACCCAGACGTCCCCAGCCCCTCAGGGAGTAGTGGGGTGGCTTCCTGCTCCCCACTCAGGTGTACAGAGGGTCATGGCTCAGGTTTGTGACCACAGCGAGTGAGAATTGGGCCCTTGCTGTTGTCCTGGTTTCCTGGGATTTTGAACGCTGGAGGTTGGATCTGAGCAGGACCAGGAAGGCCAGCCAAGGCCCTCCCACCAGAGCAGGACTGCAGGGCAGGCAGCCCTTCCCCCGCCGCCCCCACCTCCCAGCTCACGATGCACCTTCAGATTCTCTGATCGAGTCACACAGTCCCCCAGACTCCCATTTTCATGATGCAGGGGAGGAAACTGAGGCTCAGAGAGACTGCTGGACCTGGCTGAACCACACAGCTGGGGCTCACTGGGCAGACACGGAGCCCGCGTGGCCCAGGCTTCCAGGCGTCAAGAGAGGGAACCAAGGCCACGGGGGGGGGGGGGGGGGGGGGGGAAGTGAGTCGGCAAACGGGCTGGGATGGAGGCCAGGCCAGAGCCCACGGCTCCAGAGCCCTGCTCCCTTCAGGAAGAGGCCACGCTGCTTGGGCTCCTCTGTTCTTGTTTCATTTTTTTCCTTCTTTTTTTTAACCCCTCCTTTCTTTTGTTTCCTTAACCATGGTTTGATTACATTCACTGTACTTGTAAATAGGTCTGAGCGAAGAACAGGTCATGGTCTTCTTAGGCTAAGTGGCTTAACATGCAGTAGCTTATCTCCGGGGCCCCTGCTGTGTCTCCCGGTCCTCTGTTCTCTGCCTCGCCCTGGTCTGGAGGAGAAGGCGATGTCTAGTCTGTGCTCCCTCAGTAAGTGCTGGTCCTCCACCCCCTCCGCCTCCCCGCCCAGCCTTCCTTTCCTTCCTTTTGAGTTTGCTCGCTCTCTCGGCTTTGGCGGTTAGAGTTACTCCAGCAGTAGCGAGGATCGCGGGACCGCTTATAGGAGGCTGGCCTGTCAGTTATTTCTCATGATAAACGAGCTCTTGACAGGTCATGCACGCAGCTGGCTTCAGTTTCAAGAAGCAACTCAGGCTGTCTCGTTCCCATGTTCAGATTTGTTTTGGCTCCGGGTCTCAACACTTTCATGTCCCTGAATAATGTTCTTCCTCCTCCTCCTCTCGAAATGCTATTTGCTTAAAACAAAACAAAAAAACCCAGCAGATCCTGCCAGCGCTGTGAGAGTGACTGTGTAAAGCCCCAGAGAATGGAGTCCCAGTTTGGTTCAACAGCTCACTGAATCAAAGCAAGAGTTTTACTTGCCCTGCATCAAGACAGCCTCACGAGGGGGCCTGGGTCGCTTTGCTCAGCGCAGGGCACAGGGCGGGTCCCTGTCCCACTGGGTGGCGTGGCCACCCATCCATCCCCCAAGACTGGGCCTTTGGTGGCTTTTGACTGCCTGGAGGTCTAGGCCAGGGAATGTCGGCCACCCTAGTTACTACAGAAAACACCCCCAAGGACACACCTTACTCTGGGATGAGGGATCAGAGATGGGGTGAGCATGCTATCTCTAAGGACAGCAGATGCTTTATTCTCACAGCTCAGCGCCCCCCAAGAGTCCTGGGCAGCCATGAGTCAGCTGTGTGGTATAGCCAGGCCGTGCTGCCTCTCTGAGCCGAGTTTCCTCACCTGCCACAGGTGGACGGGAGCCCAAGGGACTGTGAGACTCAATCATGGATTCAATTATCCGGCCACCACACCTCCCAGTGAGGTGAGCCTATTCCGTGACCTGGTAGCCAGTTCCCACGCGCTGGAGGAGGGCCCCCTCTGTGCTTGAACTGCTCTCACCTGGGCCCCTCGGTCCCCCGGGCCCCTCTTCAGGGGCCCCACCATGCAGACCTTTCCTTTGTTTAACTTCCCACTCGAGGGGCTGACTACTTAGAGATCACAAAGCTTAGCAAAGTCATACGCACATCCAGGGTGCCATGGCCCACCCGGGACTGAGCTGGGAGTGATTCTGGACCTTGAGTCCAGCGCTCATCCCCCAGCGTGTTACTAACTCTGAACAGACACCGACCAGGTTCCTGCTGTTGGGGGCTCTCTGTTGAGACCAGAGGCGGCCAGAGGCAGGTCCACACCCAGACGACACGACATACCAAGAGGGGAGGGCACCCTGGAAATGGACTTGGAGAGAAGGGCAGGGTGGGCTGTGGGAGCCCGGGGAGGGGGTGTCGATGGACCCAGAATCAGATGTAGCGAGGAGCTGGCACCACTCCCCCAGGCCTGGGGGCACCCTGGCTTCCCCGGAAGGCCCTTCACCTCTGCCTGGCACCTAGCACGTCTGCACCTCCATGGGTTTAGGGCAGGGAAGCAGTGCCTGTATGATTTAACCCCTACCTTCCCGCCTCCCCATTCCTTGCCTCGGTGGGATGCCTCCCTGCCAGCTCCATCGTTCAGTCCAGAAGGTTGAGGTGTGGTCTGGGGTACCTTGGCAAGGGCTTACAGAGAAGGGATGTCTTGCGAACCCAGCCTCTGTGCTTCAGCATCTGGTCTGTTTGAGAAATCAAATATTTGTGGGATAATGATGATAAATGTTAACAGATCCAGGAGTAGAAGCCGCGGTGGTTAAGACAGATTTGGGAATCCATCAGACGTGGTTGAATCCTTGTTTCATACTTCACAGCTGGGTGACCCTGGGCCTCAGCTTGTCCCTCTGTAAAATGGGCCAACAGCAGTGCTCACTCGAAGGGCTGCTCCGAGGACGTGGTAAGCCTGGGGCCTGCCTGCTCTGGCAGTTCAGACCGCAAGACTGCCTGCGTGCAGGAGACGTGGGTCTTCCCTGGGTCGGGAAGATCCCCTGGATGCAGGCATGGGAACCCACTCCAGCATTCTTGCCTGGAGAACCCCATGGACAGAGGAACCTGGCGGGCTACAGTCCACGGGGTCGCAAAGAGTCAGACACGATTGAGCGATTAATGTTTCATCATGCTCTGTTAAAGGTAGACCCCACATCACCTGTTAATTTCCACAAACACAGACCAGGAAGATACTGGGAGGATGGTGGATAGAATGTTCTTTTTTTGCTGTCTGCTGCCTCTGCTGCGGAGTTGCCTTAAATCAGTGGTATTTGGTGTCGAGTGTGCCCTTGGTGTTCAAGCATTGACGTAAGAGGCTTCATCTGTCTCTGTTCTGTCAGCGCATTGCAGGTGGTGAAGGCCTCACTCTTTGATCGGTCATTTTTCAGTAGGACCTGAAGGCTTGGGAGCCTAGGCCAAGGCAGTTAGTTTAAGCTTTCCACCGGCGTCTGGGAAACACATTCCCTGGGCATGTCCTCTCACTGAAACTGCAGACACTCTTTCCAGTATCAGCTCAGTCTGGGAAAGTATGGGCTCTTGATAAAAGTTTCTAGGCAGCTTTTAACTTTTTATCCTTAAACTCAGACGCCTTTGCTACACAAGCCACAAGCGAAAGGCCTCCCCAGGCAGGTTTAATTCCCTTCTCTTGGCAGAGGTGGACCTTGACTGCGACCACGGGATTCATCTCTCCTCTCCACCCTTCCAGGGGTTTGTCACGGGATCTGGTAAAAGGCCGCATGGCCCCCTGAGAGATGCACCTCCTCAAATGTTCATAAATTTGCTTCCAGAGCCTGCCCACAGATTGCTTCTGTCACACCAGCCGCTGAAGTCACCAAAGCTGAGAAGTGCACGCAGCCTTCTCCAGGACCTTGCAGAACTGCTGTTTCCCTCCCGTTTCCTTTGGTTAATGGGAGGGGAGGGACATGGAGCCTGTGAGAGGAACGACTTGCTCAAGCCATCAGGAAAATCACTGTCAGCGGCCAAGGTTATGTTTAGGTTTTGCTCTGAGTCCTGTGTTTGGGGTGGTGAGATATTCTCCTGCTATAAAACTAACTTGCACAAGTAGTAAACACAGGATAAGGATATTAAAAGAAGGAAACATTTAATTGGGCGAGTTCCAGTGTGGTCAGTTTCTTTTCAAAGGGTAGCTCTTCAAAACGCATTACAGAAGCGTTTGATAAACTCCTGTAATCTTCTGAAGAGTTATATAGAATTTGAGAGTTTACAGAACTTTTTGCGTATATAAAGGAATTTGGTGTGCACTGGGCAGGCTTCCCACTCCCCAGAAGCTGAGCGTCTCCAACCACAGTGACATCAGACAGCTGGGTTCAGGGGCTTGCAGAAGGCACATTGCAGGTTGCAGAACAAAACCAAGAGAGTTTCATGTTAGGAAAGGTTTGTATGATAAAGCAAATGCATCCCCTGTCCATGAAGTGTCCTGAGGAGGCAGACCTGGATTCACATCTCACCATCACCCCTTCTGGGCTGCAGGATCTTGGGCAAATGCTTGATTTATTTTCTTGGAGCCTTGGTCTTCTCATCTGGAAAATGGGAATCCTGTGAGCAGCAACAGCTATTCATGGAAGTTAGATGAAACGAGAAGAGCCCAGCCTGTCGTTGGTGCTCAGGGAGCTGGAGGCAGGAAGCACAGCTGTGAAGGGGCAGGTAGAGGGGGATCTGGAGCCAGGGTGCCACGGGGCTGGGCTGAGGCCTCTTGTGGACTCTGGGCAGTGTCCCTTGATGCCCGCTGACTATCTGTGTGTACCTTGGGCAGTGGGCACCGATGTCTGGGGCCTTCTCTGTGCCATGCTCTGTTATGTGCCTTTGCTTAACCTAATTCTGCCGGCAGCCCGCAGAGCACAGGTGTTCTCGCTTTGGTTTAAAAGATGAGGAAACTGAAGGCAGGTGACTTGCGGGGTGATGGCGAGGCTTGCCAGTCCCTTAGCACGCGTCCTTGCCCCACCCTGCACACGTTCTGTACAGGCAGTGGCAGCCACGTGGGCCCCTTAAAAATTCTTTTTATATATGCATGTGCAGTGCAATTCATTCCTTGGTATTTAGTTTTATGAGTTTTGATAAATTCATTGATGGAGTGGGCTTTTTACATGTAAAAGTGTGACACCAGGAAGGGACTTCCCTGGCTGGCCTGTGGTTGAGGCTTCGCCTTCCGCCTTCCGATGCAGGGATTGTGGATTTGATGCCTGGCCAGGGAAATAAGGTCCTACGTGCTTCATGGCCAAAAAACCAAAGCAGAAGCAATGTTATAACAGAGTCAGTAACGAATTTAAAAAAAGTGGTCCACATCCAAAAAAGAGTCCTTAAAGAAATAAAATTTTGACCCAAGAAAACATTTCCTTTTCTTGCTTCTTTCATTTTGTATCTCTACGAGATGATGGATGTATTCACTAAGCTTGTAGTCATCATTTCATGATGTATGTAGGTCAGATCATAATGCTGTATACCTGAAATGTATACAGTGCCATGTATCAATGATATCAATAAAACTGGAAGGAAACGTTTGTTTTTAAAATTTGAGATCATTGTAAATTGACATGTAGCTGTAAGAAATCGTAGAAAATGCTGTGTTATCATTCACTCAGTTTCCCCCAGCAGTTAACACGTTGCAAAGCTGCAGTGCAAATCACAAACAGGAAGTCGACAAGGTTGCTGTCGAGATGCAGAACATTTTCATCACCTCGAGGGTCCCCGCCCTTTTCAGAAGCATATCCATCTCCCTCTCCCACCCACCTTCCCAAGCGCCCATCCAGACCCTCAGCAGCAACTAAAGCTAGCTTTCCATTCTGTCCCTAGGTCATTTCAAGACTGTTACATAAATAGAGTCTGGCGGTAATTAGCCTGTGGGGATTGGGATTGTTCACGCAGCATAACTCCGTGGAGATTCACCAAGTGGGTATCGACAGTTCATCCCTTTCCAGTGCAGAGGGGTGTCCCACGGCGTGTCTGTTCCACAGTCTGTTTGGCTAGTCACCCGTTGAAGGACATCTGGGTTGTTCCCTGGTTTTGGCTGTTATGAATAAAGCTGTGATGAGCATTCAGGTACAGGCTTTGTGTGAACGTAAGCTTGCATCTCTCTGGGTTACGTGCCAAGGAGTACGCTTGCTAGGATGTATGGGAGTTGCTCGACGGGGCTTTGAAGGATGCATTTGGGATGGAGAGGCGGGCCGGGTAGGCAGCACAGGCCCAGGAGCTCACCCCTGAGACCCTGGGTGGGTTACTTCATCTGTCTGTAAACTGTTACTAGTTACATCTGTCCTGTAACTAGTGAATATAAAGCACCTGTACCCAGTCAGTGCTCAGTGGGTAGAAGCTGTTCTTAATATGGGCCCAGAGAAGACCGAGCAGCCAGGGTAGGATCTGGGCCCCACAGATGACCTCAGCAGGACTTTCCCTGTCGCTTGTGGACTCCAGGGCAACTCGGGTGGAGCTGTGCACCCAGTTGTCCCTCAAAGGTCAAGTTCCTGGCTTCTCCCTGCGAAGTCCCTGGCCCCGTTCTCAGACTGGGCTCTGAGTCCCTGGACAGACATTGGCATTCCCCACTGAGCTTGGCCAGGCCCATGCCACGGATCAAAGGAATCCCGGGGAATTCCACACGGTGCCAGGCTCTGCCGGTCTGGGTTTGCCTCACAGGGTCTGAGAATGTGCCCAGATTATTTCAAAAGTTGCTGCTATTCAGCCTGGTTCCAGAAACGTGTGAGGCTTTTGGTGTAGTCAAGACACCCTGCTAGGTGTTGCAAAGGGTTCAAGAAAACAAACAAAACGACTGTTTCAACAGATCAACCCCGTCAACTCCAGCTCCTTGGGGACCCTCCCCGGCTGCAGGATGGAGCCTGGCATCAGCGCCTTTGGTCTGGCGTGACTCTTGTCTTCCCAGCCCCTGTGCCGCTGCTGCCCTTCCCCACGTACCCTGTGTGCCCACCACCAGTGTGCTCACGGCCCCTGCCCCCACCACACGCAGACCAGGCTGCCAGGCTTCCCTCACGCTCCCCTCTTCCCAGTTGCTCCACCCTTCCTCTTGAAGTCTTGCCTATTTTCTTTTTAATCAAAAAGGTGTCAATATGCTTACATGCACTGGATGAAATACACAAATAGCACGTGTGTGTGTGTGTGTGTGTGTGTGTGTGTGTGTGTGTGAGTGTAAGGCTATCCACTCAGGAGTGCCTTCTCCCACTCCAGGTCCATGTGGTTACGCAACCACGCTGTACTCCTCTCCTTGCTGTTTTTGTTTACAGTGAATCTTGGAGAGAGTGTCATGTCGGCACCACTAGAATCACCTCATCAACACTGCAGTGCAGGTGACATGGTATTATTCGTTTCCATAGCAGCCCCGTGATTTCTCTTACCGGTCGCCTGCTGGCGGCCGTCTGGGTTGGCTCCACTCCTGGCTCTTCCAGCAGTGCTGTGTGTCATTGGGCCTGTGCAGAGGGGTCTGCTTATGACTCAGCCCTCGGCCCCGGCTCCTGTCTGCCTCTGTTAGCTGTGGTGCCCGTGTTCCCAGTACTGTCTTTCCACTACTCCCGAGGGCAGGGCTTGTGTAGGACCATTTTCCTCCTTCCAGCGCCTGCCATGTTTACTGACTGCCCTAGTTTCCAGGAATACATGGTCTTCTGGTATTCACCAGTCTTGCTGTCTCTGTGTGTTCTGGCCTTCTGAGGGGGCTCTGCTGGGAGCAGAGACACGAGAGCTGAGACCTCTGCACCACCACCTCTGTCCAGCTTTGTGCTTGGTACACAGCGGCCGCATTAGATGGGGTAACTTGTTTCCATGGTGATAAGACTTCACAGCATCTTTCTTACTGTTTCACCACAGGGATCGACCATAGTATAGCCAGTCCCCTCTGGATGGAACATTAGCTCTGAAACGTTGTAGCTTTAAAGTTTTGCCTTTTAAAAAATGTTTTGAGAGGCCAGATGGTTGGGTGTCCATTGCTGAGAAGAGATCAGGGCTCACAGTCTCCCCCAGGAAACTAGTGGCTGTGGCTGCTGTTTACTGAGCGGTTCTTCAAACGAGCAGGGCTTCTCACCGCGCAAACGGCTTGAATTCATATTTTCTCATGGTGCAGCTGTCTTCTGAGGCAAGCTCTGGTGGCAGTCTTCTATGGCGAGAGGAAATCGAGGTTCAGAAAGGAAGTAACTTGGCAAAGGGCACTCAGCACATTTCAAGAGGTGGGATGCCGGCTCAGGTGTGCTCTGCTCAGGACTTGAGCTTATAACCAGGGAGCCTTTCTGCCTTTCTAGGAAGAAGGGCCTGGGGAGGGCGGGTCACCCTGGGCCTAGGGCGATGGTTGGCAGCCCCAGAGAGAAGTCAGCCGCCATCGGGCCTCGTCGCCAACTCTCAGCTGCACAAAGGGTCTCTTTGAAGGGTGAGTCCAGGGCACCCCTCCGGGCAGGCGCTTTCCTGCACACATGCCCCCCCACTTCCCTCTACTCCCAAGCCAAGTGTCCCGGGGGCTGGCGGGCATTCCGGGCTCGGCTTCCTGGCCAGACTCAGAGGAGTGATCTGAAATTCTTTGCTGGGCTAGATGATACTTGGTCAGAAGGTATGTCACTTCTAGATGGGTGTGGCTTTGAAACAGGTCTCCTGGTGTGACCTGGGGGTCTAGGGACCCCGCGGGGTGTCCCTCCCGAGCAGTCAATCCTTTGAAAATGTATTGATTTCCCCTCTCCCCTTCCCAGCTTTTGCACTTTGGATGAACCTTGTTTTCGAAGAACAGTAGAAGGTAATTTTCCTGTGCTTGCCAGCTGGCCCATAATTGAGCAATTTCAGTAACACCCACTGTAAAGTCTAATCGAAGAAAACAGGAAAATATGATTTACGATCTGGACAGCAAGTAAATACCAGGGTGCAATTAATTTTTACACAGAGCAGCAGATTCTAAAACGTTTTCCTGCGCTGACCAGTTTGTTTTTAATTACAGATTAGGAGCTGCTTTTATTTATTTATTTTATGATTTTTATTAGTTTTGTTTTTTACTTTTTGATGGTGATCTTCAGGTTCCATGGATCTCTGTGACTTTCTCTGAAAGTGTAACCTTCAGAGGGGTGCGATGGAGACAGGATCAGAGGAATTCATCTGTAAGGAGTGATTCTCCCAGCGTGGGCTGCAGGCTGCACCCTTTGGGTGTTTGCCTGGTGGGGGATGATGCTGGGCCAGGAGATATTCCGGGCTGTGTAGAATGATGATGAGCGAGGGTCCCGCACTGATGAGAGCTCCGAGGGGTGTGTGCAGGCCTCCCTCGGCCTCCCTCCAGGGCTGTGGCATGTTTTGGCTCATTCTGAGGAAGGAGGCAGGTATGGAGGCGCCTGTGCCGCCAACGCGTCACTGTGGAAGCGTGATGCTTCCAAGGATGGGGAGCACATGCCCTAGTAGTTCTTCCGGTAGCTTCTGTCCAGACCTGGATGGAAAACAGGAGTCACCGCTGGCTGCCCAGGGGCCAGTGGCATGGGCTTCGACTGTGGGCTAGGTGTGCGTCCGACATCAGCCGACCTCGGGCTGTCTGCAGGGCCAGCTCTGCATAGGAGGCCACAGGGCTTGAGCACACTCTGGGGGTGCAGCCCTGTGACCAGCCAGACCCTGAGATCTGTTTTAAAAAGGTGCCACAGCTGAGCCGAGAGTCACTGCTGTACCCACCAGGGTGTCGGCTTTAGGGACGCTCTAGGGCTGGCCTGGGAACTGCTTGGAAGGTGATTCTGGCCTACGTGTCCCTCCACCCCCGCCCCCCTGCCCTCAGGAAGCATCTCAGTTCAGTGGTGAGGCGGTTCCATTCCCCAGCAGGGTCCTAACCTGGAGGGGAGGGCTGTGTTTCTCGGCCACCCCCCACCTCCGTCTTCCGCGGTCCTGAGTCCCTCTGCCTTTTTTTTTAATCTTTCCAGAGAGCTGACCTCACTCCGCTGTTTCCTGGAGGAGCCCCACCCCATGGGGAGCAGCCTCTGCTGACATCATCGCCCGAGAGATGCCCCAGGAGGTCACCTCTGCCCCCCCACCTGCCCACCTGAAGATGGCTCGTGCCCACCCTGGGCTGCTGCCCAGCGCCTGAGGTCCTTACCATGGTGATGATCCTGAGTCAAAGCCTCGACAAGCAGGGAGCTGACCCCGTGGCCTGCAGGACCTTCAACCCTGAGCTGGTAAGGACCGGTGGCCTTGTTTGGAGGCCCGCTGTCCCAGTGGGGCTGTGGACTGAGCAAGCAGGCTTAGCAGACTGAGTCCAGAGGGCTCGTGAGCGGAGCTCTGGGAGATGGGGGCGGCAGGGCCGTCACCCAGAGCCTGGCTGTGTCCTTGCCAGCAGGAAGTAGCTGGCCCAAGTGGAGTCCTCCGGTGAGTGGTCAGGGAAGGCCAGCCACCCCCACCCCCCACGCCCTCGGTGAATAATACCAAGCGTGGCTCTGCCGCCCCTGCCAGGCCAAGACCCATATTCCTCCTGGTCTCCACCTGCTAAGGTAGGTGGTTTCAGAAGGTGGGGGGTGGTACCAGGATCAGGCCAGGCCTCCAAAGGGCGGTCAGAATAAAAGCTGCTATCTCAGAAATATCAGGAGATATCTCCACCAGGGAGCTGGTGGAGAAGGAGGGTGTGGCCTGTGGGCCCGGGTGGTGGGCCCAGTGATGGCAGCCCTGTGCAAGGCTCTTCTCTGACTGAGAGGCCTGATGAGCTGGAGCAGAGAGGCAGAGAGCCCGGCTGCCTTAGACCAGGAGCAGCACGGCCTCCCGGTTCTCCTCCCAGCCCTCATTCCTCAGAAGTGGGTGGGCTGCTCCGTGCCAGGGAAGCAGGAGGCGGTCCCACTTGGGCATGAATGCTCTTGGGGTGATGGGCTTTGCAGGTGGTTTGTCCCTGGGACTCTGCTGGGCAGGGCTTGGGGGCACATCTCCTGGCGCCTTCACAGCCCTCTGTGAGACCCTGCGTTGGCACCTCTCGTGGGCTTCCACCCCCGATGCCTCCCCAGCATCCATGCCGAGAGCGGGCAGGTGGGTCTCAGGTCCTTGTAGGAGCTTGTGAAAGCCACCAAGACCCGTGTCCACCCTGCAGGCCTTCCCTGGGCACCGCAGGCCGGAGTAGCTCCGCGAGAGGAGCCAGTGTCTATCCATCGCCTCTTCCTTTCCAGTTTGCTTTGAACGCGTCTCTCCATAGACTCCCTCCCATCGTTCCCACTGCTTCGCCTCTGGTCCCGCCTGCATCCTCTCTAGCCCGGACTCTCACGGGAACTGGCCGCTGCTTCTGGCTCCTTCAGCCTCTCCTCTACCAGCAACAGCTGGAGGAGATGCCGGTCAGAGCGGCCCTCCTCCGCTCAGAGCCTTCTACCAGCTTCCTCCACCTCTGGCCGAGCACACGCCAGACCCTTACTTGGATGGACGGGGGCTGGTGTACCCTGTGACCCCTGGGTGCTCACCGCCACTTTCCGCTCCTCGCTCTGCTCATTCCTCGCTGGCCTACGTGCCTCGGGGCCCGTGCGCTGCCTCCGTGGCCTGGAACACCCCCCCACCCCGCCCCGAGCAGGGCTCCCTCCCTTCTTCCCTCCTTTTCTTGGGCCACTACCCCCCCTTCCTACGTGCCCTCTTTCGCCTTTCCCTGGCCTTTTCCCTCCTAGGCATTACCCGCCTTCTTCACGTTTTGATCTTGTTCACCGAGTTGACTCCTGCCCCAGAATGCGAGCTTCGCCAGGCCAAGGACTTGTGTCTCTTTGGCTCCTTACTGACTACCCCAGAGCCTGACCCTGGGCACAGTCTGTGGTAGGTGCTCAGGGGACCTTGGCGGAGGGAGTAGACGTGGCTTCATGGAGCCAGGTTCTCAGCTCAGCCTTGTTTCGTCCCTTTTCCGGGACTCAGCTTCCTAGCTCTGGGGGTGCAGGTATGAGTTGCTCTGTTTTCTGCTGCGGGTGTGTGTTTTCCTGGTGAAATGAAAGCGCCTCGTGTGGAGTAGCTCTAGCCAAGATGAGACGGCTGTCAGGGTGCAGGCCTCCTCGAGGTCCCAGGGGAGCCCCTGTTCCTCCCACACCCCAGTCTGGTTCCAGCTTTGCTGTTGCTTCAATCGCTGCTGAACTTGGTTCTATCTGGAGGTGGGCCGGCCTGGGCTTGGCTGTGGAGCTGGTTCCAGGGCCCATGGGCCTGTGGTCAGCTGGGCCGCTCTTCTAAGAGACAGGGCCCGAACCCCCGCCAAGGAGGAGGGCGGCCTTCCAGCCCCCGCTGGGGAAGGAAAAAAAGCTTCTTCTCAGCAAGGGAAAAGGAGCGATGAGCCAAGGGGCGCAAACGGCCACTGAAGGGGGCCCAGCAGTCACTTTTGGAGAGGGGCCTCTCCTGTGTCAGCCCGTGGGTGCATCACGGGCCTGGCCAGTTTCTGCCCTCACAGTGGGGTGGAGGCCAGTGCCTGGTCTGTGCAGGGGGCCCGCCGAGGTGCCCTGCTGCGGGGCAGCGGCTTGTCTGGTCTCTACCTACCCAACTGACAGGAAACAGAGGGCCCAGGGGCAGGGGGGCATAGGTGAGCAGGACGCAGGCTTCAGGTGCTGGCCCCGTCCACCACCAAGGCCTTCACACCACCCCCCCAACCCGACTCCTGAGCTGCCACCGGCCTGGACTTCCTTGGGAAGAAGCACGGGCCATAAACAACCAAAGAAAGACACCCCAAATAAGACCAGCCGAGTCATGACAGCCCCAGAACGTGAGATCAACTGATTAGAATGAGCTTTACACAGCCAGCCAGGGTGAGAGGAAGATGGGGGTTTTGCTTTGACTTCCTAAACGGGTAGCATCATCCTTGGGTAAATACCATCAAGATAATGACAGGAAAGATGGAAAAGCTTTCTTCTTTTGTTTTCTAATGAGACTAAGAAGATAACAGAAGATAACAGAAGTTGGGGTTTTCAGATTAAAAAAAAAAATCTTGAATCACCCCCAGGCAGCTTTGGAATCAGGCCCTGCAGTGAGGTCAGAGCCTAAAAAAAAGCAGCAGGTGACCATCCCCTGGGGGCTTGGAGACAGTGGGAGAGGAGACGCTTGGGTGCCCCCCCACCCCCGCAACCAGGCCCCGACCTGCTTGTTAGAGGGTCCCTGACGTGGTTTCCTGGTTCTCCTTTTTCTGACAACTAAGACACTGGTGACAGCGTGACTGCCTGACTCCCTGGGGAGGTGGAAGATAGAAACAGGACTGAGAGGCCCGTCCTCGCCTTCCCCTCCCCCTGGAGGGGGGGGCGTGCAATGACTTGGTTCCCCTTTCCCCCACTCCGCCTGGCCGCCTTCCTTTCCCCCGAGAGTGGCTCTTCCTCTGAGTGTGCTAACATTAGCTGCTGCCGCTGGAAGGCTGCCCAGACATCTGACCTCAGGGCCAGCGCTCCCCCAGCTCCTTCCCGCCCGCCCACACTACGGCCGAGGGCCCGTGGTCCCTCCCCCCCGGGCAAGCCTCCTGGCCCCCTCTGGAGGCCGGAGACTGCAGAGAGCTTGGGGTGCCCTGCTCCCAGGAGGACGGGGCCGGGGGGTGGTGGGGTTGCTGGGGGACAGAGGCCGGAGGGCGCCTCCAGGCCACCTCACTTTCCTCAGCCTGGAGGTATTTCCGGCTACAACAAACACTCGATGTTTTCGGAGTAGGTCCTTGCTTCCATGTTTGTCAGATTAGGACGCCGAGGGCCTTGCCCAGCAGGAGAGTTCAGGGGCCGCGTCAGCTTCCCTGGGCACCCAGCCTCTGCCCCCGTCCTGCTCACCCGGAGTCAGCATCAGGCCCCAGTGGGGCCCCAGCCAGGATCTCGGCCGAAATCCCAAAGCGCATGGAGCCTGAGTCCGTCCCAGTCTGCGCCCCCGCCATCCTGGACAGCAGAGACCAGCCCCCATGGCCGACCTGCAGCCTGGGAAGCCGGGGCGCCCACCTTGCTCCCTCCGCCACGTGTGAGCGTGGGCTGGTCCGCGTCGCCCCAAGGCGGCATCAGCAGGAGGAAGAGTGACGTCACTCCTGTAGTCAGTAGTCTGCAGAAGGAAGCCGTGAAGATGCGTGGTGACGGCCAGAGGTGAGCTCGGCCATTTACTGAGCTGGCTGCTCATCAAGCGATGACCTGAATCGTGTCTAAGCCAGGGCTTCTCGGTCAGACAGACAGCCCCTAGAGCCTCCGTTTGGTCTCCAGCTTCTGTCTTTCTTATGGAGGATGTAGTTCCAAGCCTTCTCTGGTAATGCAAGGAGTCTCCCAGACACCAGGCTGTGCCCTGGTCGGACTGAGGGAGCCTCAGGAACAAAGGCTTTGGAGTGGCAGAGACAGCCCCGGGAGCGGTGCCCATTGTCCTGTGGACGCAGCGAGGGCCCCAGGCATGCACTCACGTGTGATCACCGAGTATCTTGTGAAACCTCAGATGGCGAGAGCTGCCCCTCGCCCCTGGGGGGGCGGTCAGGCGTCACCCCATCGTTGTCCACAGAGCAATTGGCTTATCAGCCTTCGCACAGCGGGTGCAGAGGGCTTCGATGGGTCTGAGAGGCTGGCTGCAGAACAGCACAAAGCAGTAGGGATAGACCGGCCCTGGACAGCCTGGAGTCCAGGGGGGAACCTTGCCGCTGGGCCCAGGGAGCACGGCCAGCGGTCAGCGTGTGCACGGGGCCCTGGGAAGCGGGGGGTTATGCGATGTCCTGGCCTGCTCGCTGCCAGCCCAACCTTGTGGATGGGGGGGCTCAGAAAGCGAGTTGGGGGCCCTGATCTTTTTTCTTTCTTTACCCCAATAGGAGGCAGAAGCCCCAGGGGGAAGTAGTTAGCTCATGCCTCTTTCAGCCCTTTTCTGACCTTAAAATTGTCCATGTCCTGTTAGTCAACATTTCTCTACTGCTACTTTGATGGGATTTGTCTCCACATACAAACCAGTTTGAAATGAGCATCACGCAGAGGATGAAGGAAAAGAAAGAGGGAAAAGCTGTGTGTTTAGGTGGGATGGGAGGGCAGGGAAACTCCATTACCCTCTACATATTTTGGCCGCTTTCCTTGTATCCTTTTAGTGAAGCAGGTTTCCCCGACAAAGTACGCTTCTTCGTGGTACTGGAAGCCTCTGCCCCAACACCGCTTTGAGTGGTTGCGTGATACCCCTTGAAGTGGCTGAGCCTACTTCCCCCATTGGTCTTCTTGAAGACCCACATGAAATCAGCCAGGGTTCCTTGGATGTAAGCGGCTAGGGCCATCTCCTGCTGATACACACACCGGAAGAGAATCCACTGGTGCGATTGAGAGACGCGTGGGAGATGAACTGGTGACTAAAGTCCCTGAAAAGGGCAGGGACAGGCCAGCTGGGAGGATTGTGGAAGGGGGCTGGGGGCTTTCCACCCAGGGGCCGGCCCAGCACCCCTTCGGCCGGCCACCTGCCGTGCTGTTTCACACTCAGCTTGGTGGGGAGTGGCGGTGGGGGTTGTCCAGGATGGGTCACGGAGAAGGTGTCTCTTCTTGTCAGCTCTCTGTGAGAGTGGTGGCTGATCCCCCTGCACCCTGGGTGCAGAGTCAGAGGCTGTGTGTATGGGGGGATGCCTGGGCAACCCTGGGTGGGGGATCGCCCCTGACTTTTATCTAGCTGATGCTGTCCCCCTCCCCCGCCGAGTTGCGACTTGCCAGGAGGCCAGTGATTTGGGAGGGCAGCGGGTTGCGTCCAGGGAGAGTCCGTTTCCATCAGCCCTGCATTCGCCAGGCACGTGGCAGCAAGGGCAGGCTGGGGCTGACAGCAGGCCGCAGTGGTGGGGCAGCAGAGAAGCCCTGGGGCCCCCACTCCTGGAGGAGGATGCTGTGGACAGGACTGCGGCCTCAGGAAGGCTCGATCTGAAGGGCGAGTGGAGTCTGAGCCCAGAAACACAGCAAACTGATGCGCATGGGGTGGGGGGGCAGCTTTCAGCCAGGTCTTGTGGAGAAGAGCACGGGTGGGCAGGGCGCCTTTCGGCTGGGGAAGGCCGCCAGGGAGGCCATGCGACAGGAATCAGCCGCAGAGCCAAAGGCCCGGGGCGGCAGCGAGCCGGACCGTCCCGGAGCAGCGTGAGTGAGGCTGGGGTGGACGTGGGCTTGGCTCACGGGCGCCCAGTGGGCAGTGGGGTGGGGCACAGCCGGGTTTTATCCAGGTTGCTGTGAGCGGGGCAGCCACGTGGGCTGGGCTCCTTGGGTAGGACAAGCCCAGAACCAGGTCAGGGGCTCCTCTGGTCCCTTGGTGGAGGGTGGTGGGGCTCGAACCAGGCGGCGTGGGGAGTCGGAAGCAGTTGTGTCACTAGTGTGTGCACCCCCCAACCTGGCCAGCAGGTCTTCGCTGGGTGAGTGAATGCATGACTGAATTAATGAATTTCAAGGGCCAGGGGTGCCCTGCGTGCTAACCCAGTAACTCCTCTCTGCGGGCACAGACCCCAGCCTCTCTGATGCCCGCTCGCGGGCCACCTTCCTGGGAGAGGGGACTCAGGTGCCCCTCTACCTGAAACATACCTGCTGAGTGAGAGGTCAGTCAGTGGGCAGTGCTCCCTGAACGGTCTGCGGTCAATGTGCCTCCCGCTGCGTCTGTAAACCCAGGCCCCTGGTGGCCCCTGCGTGTGCCAGGGGGTGACACGCGGCTCCCGCCTTCTCGCGCCCTCAAGCTCTCCCTGGCCTGCCCTGCTTCTGGTTTCTGTGGGCCTCCAGCCTGCGTTAGGGCCCCCATCCCTGCCCTGCTTGGGGATGCGCTGAGATGGGGTGGGGCTGTGGTTCCTAGTGGGCGTTGGCTCTGTGCTGTTGGGGCTCCTGCAGCATCGGGGCCTCAGCCAGGCCAGCTTCTCTCTCCCTCGAACCTTCCCTGGGCACAGGGCCTGCCTGGCTTCCACAGGTTGTGCTGCCTAGAGGCAGGGCTCCGAACATTTGTCAACCTGCTTTCCACTCAGTAACTCTGGGGTGAGCCAGGCAGGAGGCAGAGGCAGCCCATCTTTAACTTTTTCCAGGTATTTCCCCGGAGGGCTGTCAATGGGTGGACCCTGGGAGGGAGACCTATCCTGAAAACATAAGGATTATCTTCAATCCAAGGTGGGGGACTGGAGGAGGACAGCCCAGCCTCCCTCTCCCCCCGACCCCGTAAGTTCCTTCACGACCAGCTCTGTTTCACCCAGGAAGCTCGCCCTGACTTCTAGCTCCCAGTGCCTGTGGCCTGGTCCCGCTGCCTCCAGTCCCGTTCTCTGTCTGAACTGGTTGTGTGACCTCTAGAAAAATGTGAGCTTTCTTGGGTCCGAGGCCGCATCCTTCACCTCTGTGTTCCAGGCTGGTCAGGACGGACCCTCAATCCCCTGACCAGCGAACACATTGCTAACTTAGGGCAGAGGTCCCCAACTTGGGCTAGCGGAGGACGGGGTGGGGAGGCCCTGCCAGACGCCAGCTGCCCTCTTATCTAGGGGGGCCAGGTGTTCCTCCTTGGCTGCACCCTCCCTGTCCAGGCGTGAAAAGAGCCAGGGCCTGTGTTCCCCCTCCACTCCTGGGACCAACAGCCAGGCACACGTCCTTGACCCTTGGGGCTCCGTTCAGAAGTGAGAGCCCCCTGTGACCGCTGACCCCTCCGGAGCTGAGAGCTTCTTTCAGCGTCGCGCGCTCCACCCCAGCACAAGCCCACACGTGACTAATCGTCGGTACACGTTTGTTGAGCGAGTGGATGAAGGAATGAGTGAAGGGAGGGATGAGTGAGACCCTGCTTCCTGGGGCCCCGATGGGCGTGGACGGTCTCCTCCTCAGGGGTCGGAACAGGCCTCTTGATCTGGGCCTTGGCTAACGCACGAAGCCCTGGAACATTCCAGGCTCAGGTTACCGCGGCGCTGTGGAGCGAGTGCCCGGATGCGGGGTTCTTCTGGGCCCCCCCGACCTTTCACCCCATGACCACAGTGAGGCGAGGTGTGGGGTGAGAGGGGAGATGTGCAGTGTTTTCAGGGGACAGGGAAACCCTTGTGGAAATGTGGCACCACGGAGTTCAGAAGCCGTCGCTGCGTGCTGAGACCAGACACAACCCCTGAGTTTCTGTTTCAGTTCTTGAGTGTGTCTGGGCCGGGGCAGGGGGGGCCCTCCTGGCCGCGAAACATCTTCCGAGCCAGGGCCACCCTCTCGAGCTTCACAGAGACAGGAGAGCCGTTCTTGCGTCCGGGAGGGCGGGCTGGGGGTGGCAGGTGGGCCTCTGCCCTCTGCTGAAGGCTCGTCCTGTCGCCAGGGACAGGAAGCGGTCCCCTGCCCTCCTTGCCCCCCCGGGCTGTGGGGAGGCCGCTCTCCAGCCCCTCCCGCGCCCTGACTCCGCATCACTCACGTGGACAAGTCCCCTCGTGTCAGGAGTCACGGGGCCCCCTTGTGTGTTTTTAAAGCCCGTTAACTTGATGGACTCCATAGCTCGCCCGAGGCTCCGGGGAAGAGCCCAGTCCTAATTATGGGCAGATGTCTCCTGTGGTACCTCTTTTTTGTTTGTTTTCCCTCCTTTCCCTGATCTGACGTTTCCCACCCCCCACCCGCCCCCAGTTGTGACTTTAGCAAGGGAATCCGTGCAGGGTCATGTGCAGACGTGCTTCTTGTGACTTGAAGAGTGATAGCTTTTCTGGTTGTTTGCAGCACACGCCAAAGAAGATGAGTCAAGGACCGACCCTTCTCTCTTGTGGAATCATGGGTGAGTAGCCAGGTGGCCCTGAGCAGCCCCCTTGAGCGCCTCCCCCAGCGCCCGAGTCCTCCGGGGGAGGCGCCAGAAGCCCCTTCTGGACGCAGGCACAAGGAGTGGCCGTGGGGACTTTTCTGCGTGTGGGAACTGTCTTGGTCTCAGCAGTGCTGGAGCAGGGCAGGGGCCCCGGGGGCTGAGTGAGGGGCTGGGCACTGGTGCGTGGTTTACAGACGTTTTTTCCAGCTGCGAGTTTATGTCTGATCATTAAAGTGACCACGTTCATTTCTTTTTTTTTTTTTTAATTCATAAAAATGCACCATAGTGTAAAGTACAAAATAACAATCTCTCACAGCCCCAGGACCCAGTTATAACTACTGTTAATATTTGGATGTAGCTTCTGTCCTTTGCAGTTTTTACATAGCCAAGTCCATGATGAACGTATGATTACACAAAATTATTTATTAAAACTTTTGTTTTTGCTTACTAATAATGACCCATCATTTCCCTGAAGCGTGAAAGTTGCCCATCCCATGTGTTTTAATGAGTCTATAATATTGCCTTGTGAGAATGATTCAAGATGTCTTTTAAGGAGGTAACTCGTTCCTTGGTTGTTGGGTAGGCCTGTTCTGTTGCTTTTGTGACTGACGGTGACTCAGTGTCTGCATCTTGCTCTGCCTTTCGGATTATTCCTTAGGGTGGTTCCTAGGAGTGGAGTAGAGAGGCCGGGGGACAGGCACATTTTCATCTTTAAGGCTCTTGCTCTGTGTTTCTGACATGCTTTCCAGAAAGGTGGCCCCGATGCCTGGTTCCCATGTAAGCGTTAATTACCATTTTCCATAAGGGGCCAAAAGGATGACTGTATTGACCGTATTGATTCCTCTCTGCTCCCAGTGGTTGGGCTGTTTCTCCTTGTGCCCTCTCTCCCTGGACCCCTGCCCGCTTCCGGGACATGGCTCCTGATGAGTTTCTGTAAGCCGGGCTTCCGTGGCGGGTCCCCTCTTTGGGGTTTCAGGTTTGCCTCCACAGGACTGTGTTCAGTGTCCCTGGCCTTTTGTCTTGGCCCTTTTCCCTCTGGGCACAGCATTTTCTCCTGCAAGCTCAGTTCCCGTGGGTGGCAGATGGGGGTGGTCCTGGAGGTCCTCACGTGTCACAGTGAGCGTGGTGCAGTGCCGGGCACCTGAGGTGCAGGGTCCCCTTGGACTCCACACTGCTCCAGGCGGCAGGCAGGAGTGCTCTGCTCACATCTGGGGTGCCGCTCCAAGGCCCCTCAGGGGGCAGAGCTGGACCCCGGGGTTGGGGGGATGACTGTTTGCTTCTCCCTCTCAAGCTGCAGCTGTGTGGGAGGGCCCCGGGCGGCCTCCTCGGTGCTTGCCCCCGGGGAAGTAGAACCAGGGCGCTCACTGGCCTTGGTTTACCCGTGTGACACACTTCTGAGGCCTGTCCCCATGGGAGGCTTGGCTGTACACCTTGGTTGTGGTTAACGGCTCTCAGCAAACCCTCCGCGCCCCATCCACGTGGCCCAGAAGCCCGCCGCCTCGCCCTCTTCCTGGAGCAGACCCACAGTCGGGCTGCAGCTGGGCTGTCTTCCTCTGTCGTGTCCGGGAAGGGGAGTGAGCGGGGCTCCTGGGCATATTCACCCCTCTGCCCAGCTGCCCCACCCCAGGTAGCTCAGAATTGGAACCTTTGGTCTTTATTTCAAGACCCTAACCATCAGGCTTCCTCGGCCTTCGTTGCAAGCACATCATAATAAGTTTGAGCTCTCGAGGGTTCATGATGGTGGTGCTGGCCCTCACACAGTCACTGTGAACTGTTTACCTTTTCCAAGCCTCAGTTTCCTCATCTGTGAAATGAGTGTTGGTTCAGCACCTGCCTTGCTATGAGGACTCCCAAGATGCTTGGAAGGAGCTTGGCGCAGCGTGAGCACTGTATGTGACAGGTGGAGAGGAAGGCTGAGCTTAAGAGTGAGAATCCTGCTCCTGCAAGAGGCCCCCACACCCCCAGGGACCACCTTGGTTTCCTTGGTGGACGCGGTGGTGTGGTGCAGGTGTGAGTCACCCTTGTGGGGAAGGTGCTCAGGCCCAGGGAGCAAGGCAGAGGCGAGCAAGGGAGGTCTCTTCCCAGAGTCCCAGCAGAGTCCGTCTGAACCTGCCGGGCCTAGCAGTCTGCCTTCAGCTGGGAGGCCCGGGGCTCCAGGACGACTGTGCTGCTGCCCCTCGGGGCTCTGGTGCGCAGGGCGGCCCCTCAGGAGGGGCTCCCTGGCCTGTGGGCCCTTTGCCTCCACGAGGTCTGTCCCCTCCTGCTCTGTCAGCTGGCACCAAGGCGCTGCCAGGCCATGGAGGACCGTGGGGTCCGTGCAGTTACCCCCACCGCCCCCTCCATGGCTTCTCGCTCTCTCTCCCATCTCTTCATCTTTCTGTCGTCCTCGGCCCTTTCTTGATTTGGGAGACCCTGACCCACCTGAGAGCACGCACTACCGGGGCTTTTAGAAAAGTCGGCCCCAGGTCGATTCAGTGTGTCTTGTTCTGGTTGGTGTTTATTGAGTACCTGCTCCATTCCAGGTGCTGGGGGCGGGGATAGAGCAAGTCAGCCCCTGCCCGTGAGGAGGCTTCAGTCTGGTGGAGGAGCGAGGCCAGGGAGCGTGGATTTCCCCTGGATTTGTGTGAAGGGGGCCCTCAGCGCTGGGCACGCATCCTGTCCTCCTGGGCCTCACTCTCCCATCCTCCGCCTTGTGATGTCCATGGGATTTAAGGAGACAGCAGCACCCGGGAGATGCCGGCCCACACCCCACCTCTGTCCCTTCCCCACACTTGTGGAGGTGGGTGTCGGGGGTCCAAGGCTGTGTGCACGTGGAGGCTCCGGCCCGGGACTCAATGTCCAGCCGCGCCCTGTGACACACACGAGCAGCAGCTGCAAGACTTTATCTCGCAGTGCCTGGTTTTCGGTAGCAAAGCAGAGGACACCCGGGGAGGTGGGGGTCTGCCCTCAGCAAAGGTGAAACCTCACAGCGTTAAAATCACCAAAACCCCCTGCCTGTCTCCCGAGACAGAGGACTCCAGTTCTGGCCCTGAATAGTGGAGTTCTCCCATGAGGGCTGGGGACAGTGTGGCCCTGGGACTCAGGGCATTTCCCTCTCAAGCTCTCATGCAGGGGTCCTCGCTGGACACCGGGATAAGCTGGGGGCTTTCATGAGTGTTCTTAAGAAAACCCAGGCAAGTGTGTTCAGGTAGGAAGGGCCCATTGGCTTCCTCTGGAGAAGCCTCCCTTGCCGGGAGCTCAGCCTCCCCTGCACCCGTGGAGATAAAATGCATTACTAATATCATCAGCGCTCGAAACACTGTTTTGGCTTTTAAATACTTCGGGCTCTGTTATCGTGAGCTGGATTGCAGGGCCCTCCCCGCTGGTCGTCCCCTCCCTCCAAGTTTGGGAGCATGATACAAAGAAGTAGTTTTGTCCTTTTCCAGCGTGGGGGTGGAGAGACAAAGGCAGCGTGGGGGTGGACGGGAGAAGTGGGGTGGAGGGGAGCCAGGCCACGGTCGGCCTGCCTTGCCAGGGCTGAGTGCCCGGCCAGCTTGGGCACCACAGGGCTCCTTCTATAGCAGAGGTGATGCTGTGCCTCTGGGTTTCTCTCCTCACCTCCCAGACCATCCTCAGCACACCTCCTGGGCTAAACCGGAACTAGCTCTGCAAACAGCTTCTCTGGGGAGAGCCATGTCTGCCCGGGGAATTGTGCTCCTGACACAGGAGACCTTGGTCAGATGGCAGCTTCATGGGTGTGGCCCGCCCACCGGTCAGCTTGCCCGACAGGCAAGCCAGCCCTGTTTCTGGCCGTGATTGCGCGTGGGTGCCCACGGGGCCTGGCTGCGCGCGAGAGGACCTCCCCGCACCAGGGTGGGGTGGGGGCAGCTGCCAGGGACTCCTCGGCCCATGGCTCCCTCCCCGTGGCTCCTCCACTGTTGGCCTGGGAGCTGCTTCTTCACGCTGACCCAGGGTCACGTGTGGACGCGTCGAATCTCTTTCAGTGAAATAGAACGAGCGGCCGAGAGGGGCTCCGTTCACCACCCCGGGCTCGGCTCCTTGCTCGCCCTTGAACGAGTTCCATGTTGCAAGGACGCTGGCCTCTGCACACACCTCTTTCCTCAGCCCTCGGGTGAGCAGGCGACCGGGGAAGCAAACAACGTGAGCAAGCACGTGTAGCATCAGCTACGTCCGAAAGCCCACTAGGAGAGGGCGTGTAAATACAAGTCCGTGTATGGGGAACAAAGCAATTCAGATGCTAAAAAAAAATTGGGTGGAAACCCATAATTACTTTAGGAGTTATGGTAATAAATTATTTATTAATGTAAATTATCTCACAGGCAAAGAACACAGAGGAAACTTGAGCAGAAGGATCATACATTATGTATAAAAAGGAATTGTAAAAATATTATAGCAGCCCTCCTTGTGCCTCTGTGGTTCAGGTTTGTCAGCATTTTAATTATAAGCCCTTGCTTTCCATGTTTAATTACTCGGCTGTTAAAGTCTGCTCTGTACACAAAAGGCTTGCTCCCGGCGGCATCCCCTGTACTCGTTTCTACAGGGTACCCCAGTGGGCTGTGCTGAGCCGTGCAGGAGGAAGAGACTGTGCTTTGAGATAGGGTAGCTTTTGGTCTTTGCACCCTCCCACCGTTTGTCACTGAAAGTGGACTGTGATTGCACCAAGTGGGGAAAAAGCCAGCATTTGGAGGTTGAGCATTTCAGGTTTCCAAGAGCAAACGAACACATGACTGGAACAAAATGAGCAGCAGTGATAATGAAGCCAGAATTTCTGGTTTTTCAGTCTCTCCCAGATAGCCACACTGCACATCATCCTTGGACCCAGGGCCTCCTGTAAGAGCTGATTATTGGCCAAAACAGGCTAGTACAAAAATCCATAAAGAGTGCTTATGCATGATTTTTAAAAACTTAGCTTTTAATGACTACTTTTATTTATCGTAGTCATTGGTGTGGTTTGCCCATCTCTAAAACGGTGTAGGGTTTGTCCTTGGAGAGTGCTTTCAGTTTTTCCTTTCACCATTTACTGGTTTCCAACAACGTTTCTGGTGTAAGGTACAGGATGGACGTAGATGCAAAGTGTAGTTGGCACATGACGGCCATTGATGGGTGAAAAGGGAGCCTCCCGGGCCGCCTTCTCACCCAGGCTGGCCTGACATGGTGGGGACGGGCAAGGGAGCCCCAGAGGTGCCAGAGGGCAGGGAACGGCAGCTTCCAGACTGGCCGTGGGCACCCTCCTCCTCCTGGTGCCTCACCAGGCCGCTTCCACGTGGAGCGACGGCCGTTAGGAGGTGACCTGGCCTCACCGCGGGAGCACGGCCCTGGCCCTGCAGGCCGCTGTTGGCGAGCAGTGTGTCCTTAAGCGAGACGCGAGGCCACCCTGTCCTGGAGTTGGTCCCCCAGCTGTCACGTAGGGGAGCGCTCTGCTGCCCTGCAGGATGAGAGCTGAGCTTGGGGTACGCACTCAGGCTTTTCCTTACCTTCAGCAGGGATCTCCCTGGGGGAGGGGGGCTGGTTAGCTGATTACCAGTTCGTGCAAATGTATCGACAGTTTCCTGAAAAGCTCTCGCAGCAGCCAGTTTCCTGGCCTGTGTCACGGTGCCTAGCTTTGCTGCGCACGTGGGTTTGGCGTTGCGTCCCTGGCTGCTGCCCGTGTCCTGTCCCCTGCGCAAACACGCGGCCAGGGGTGGGAATCCGGAGGCGATGGATGGAACAGACCGATCCGTCACCCTCGTCTTTTTCTGTTTGTTTCCGTCTTTTTCTGTTTGTTTCCGTCGTCTTTTGGGCCGCGCCGTGCAGCGTGTGTGGGATCTCGGTTCGCCGAGCAGGAATGGAGCTCTGTGGCCCCTGCCACAGAGACTCAGTGGAAGCACAGAGTCTCAGCCACTGGGCCGCCCAGGGGATGTCCTGCCGCGTGAATACCAGCTTTTCCCTACAGATTTCTGGAGGTTGGGGAGCAGCAGGAGGTCCGTTCAGGGCGGGGAGGGCTGTCGCAGGGCTCCAGCCCCTGCTTCCGCCTACAGGTGGGAGGCCAGCCCACGCTCCCAGTGCCCGGTCTGAGAGGTTTACACCTCTTCACTGCCTGGGGACCCCGACTGGGCCTCTTTCTGTAAGAGAAAGGCCCCTCCCCACAAGCAGTGGGCACTGCCATGGGCCACCCTCACCTGGCTGATGACGGCAGGACCCCAGGAACCCCCTGCACCCACCGGCCTGACAGACGTCTCCCCAGCACCCTTCCAGCCAGCCTTCCCTGGGTGGGGCCAGGGGAGTGTTGTCTCCAGCCATCCTGGCCCCTCGTCCTCGGGCCCTGGGCTGAGGTGCTTGGCATCCTGTGTCGCCCCTGAACCTAAGATGCATGGACATTCTCTGATTTATTGCAGGTGAGGGGGGCCCATTGCCAGAGGCTGAGGCTTGGGCCGACAAAGCCCAGGAGCCTTTTCTTCCTGGCCCACCTCTGTGTTGCGTCTCCATCCTGCTGTCTCAGGGAAGGAGGTGCTCCCGTGGGCCAGGGGGTCTTGAGTTCATTTAAAAGTACACGATGCCACTGTGGGCTGGCTCATGCCATTGTCCTGTGTGTTTCCAGCTGTGCTCTTTTCGTAAGACCGATGTCATAAAGCGGACTCCAGAAAGACACCTCACTTCTCTTTGAGTTTCCCACTGACAGGGTTGGTGAGCTTCTCCCCCACCCCGGATCAGGCCCGGAGTTAACACGGCCCGAGCCCACAGGGCGGGGGAAGGGAGGCTGATGTCAGCACAGGCAGACAGGTGTGAAATCCGAGAATGAGTCAGCGGGCCAT
Source organism: Antilocapra americana (assembly GCA_007570785.1). Classification (NCBI taxonomy): domain Eukaryota; kingdom Metazoa; phylum Chordata; class Mammalia; order Artiodactyla; family Antilocapridae; genus Antilocapra; species Antilocapra americana. The sequence continues at coordinate 13,325,892 of ML660216.1, read as the reverse complement.
TCGGACCGAGGCCTGCCCACTCAGCCCCGGCGGCTGCAAGAACCTTCCGTATCTTGGGGTCTGTGCCTCAGGTGTCTAACCTCCTCTAGAAACCACATTCTGTTGTGGTCATGTCACCGTAGCACGGCCCAGACACGGCCTGAAGATATCCAAGGCTGTCTTGTGAGCATAGGATTTGTAGTCCACTAAGAATCTGGGCTCCCTGGGAATTTCCCTCCCAAGTTTAAGGGCAGAAATGGAAACAAGAACATTTGAGGTCACATGCTATTTGTGTTCCTCTGGGTGTTTTCTTTCTCTGAGCTTGGAGATCCGTGCACCCAGCAGCCTCTGCCCTCCCCAGTCAAGGGATCGCCAGACCAAAGCCTGTGAGTGTGTGTGTGCGTTGCAAGGGGGGAGGATCTGAGTTTCTGTCCCCCACGTACGGCCGTCACCTTCTTCTGGGCTTCTCAGAAACTTCAGGCTCAGTCGTGGAGCCTCAGCTTGGGAAGGTCCCTTGGAGGTCATCTGGTCAGGTCCATCTGTGAGGGAGCTAGATGGCTTGTGTGATTAGTGTGTTTGCATGGTTGGCCCCCACCCTCTGTAGAAAAAGCCCCGGGTGTGTGTATCCTGCACACACACACCCACACACTCACTCCCATGTATAAACCTCAAACTTGTAAAGATTGGCCCAGCAGGGAGATGGAGAAACCTGAGTGTAATGGTTTCTCGAGAATGTAAGCCACTCGGGCCACTGTCCTCAGCCCATACCGTCTCCGCTGGGGGCTTGGTGCTCGGACCTTCCCTGAGAAGGCCACGGCGCGTCTCGGGGGGTGGGGGGTCTCTCAGGCCTTTCCCACTGGCTCTCCGTCCAGAACACGCTGTGCAGCTCGGGGTCCCCGCCCCCGTCCTGTGAAAAGACCTCAAGGTACTCTAAGGGCAAAGTTATCCTTCTCCGTAATTCTGCTTTCTGTTGTTGCCCCAAACAAAGCCAGCGTTCAGTGATGTTCTGAACGCAGGCTTGTAGAGACAGGCCTGGTGCGCCCTGCAGAAGCCTCCTGGTGTGGCTGGATGGTTTGACTGGGCCTCCATGGAGGTGTTTGAAAGACACCCAGGCCCCTGTGCAGCCTGCAGTCTCGAAGAGTGGGTCTCAAGCACTTCATATGAAAATGACCCGAGGAGTTTGTTAAAAGGCAGGTTCCTGCCCTGAGAGATTGTGTGTGTCATGGCAGAGACTGGGCCTAGGAATCTGCATTGTAGAATCCCCAGCAGATCCCCCTCTGGTGCTCCCAAAAGGCCTCTTTGAGGACACCCAAGCCCCTGCTCCAGGCACACCCCGCGCAGGAGGGCTGGGGCTCAACGACCCGAGCTGCCTCCAGCGTCGTCACAGTCACGCTGCCGTCTCGGAAGCCCGTCCTGTCCTCACAGGCCCTGTGCGAGGCGGCGGTTCGCTTCTCAGGGTGGCTCCGTGCAGAGGTTTCAGTCCTCTCATTCTGTAGATGAAGGAACTGAGACTCGGAGAGGCGAGGTCACTTGCAGAGCTGAGGCTTGAACCCAGGTCCACAGCCTTCCCGCTACACCAAGTCCTCCTGCTCCGCGGACTCCCCGTGGCCACGGCCATCGTCACTGCCGAGTTACAGTTGTTTGTGCAGAAACCGTGTTGAATGGAGGGGCGGGGCCGTCCGGTGTCCTCTCCTCGGAGCCTGACCGAGGCCTTCTGTACAGCGCGACAGCATGCCCAGCGCTCAGGGCGGTTTGCCATTAAAAATTAGCTTCTATTCCTGTTTCTTTTGTTTGGTGACCTGACCCAGCAAATCGCCTTCTGTTCCCCGAGCAAAGGGGGAAAACACACGGGCTAAACATAGCCTCGATTGTTTTTACTTTTCTTTATGTTGTACTCACACGGGCTAAACATAGCCTCGATTGTTTTTACTTTTCTTTATGTTGTGCTTCTTGGAGTGATAAAGATAGAAACAATTAAAATATTATCTGCTCCGCAGACAGAACCAGCGGCCGCCTGGCTGGTGTTGACACACAGTAGCAGAGCTCAGAATTGGGCAGGGCTTTGTGTTTTCCAAATGCCAAGGCTGCTGCTGTGCCAGCCAGTGTCCCGGACCGCTCCAAACACGACCATCCCTGGCCCCAGGGGGGTGGGGAATTCACGGTACAGCCCAGGTCGGACCTGCTCGGCCAAGGGCCGGTTGGTTACCTGTGCCAGGGGCAAGGGATGAGCGAGACCAAGCGAACACCCACGGTGTGCTGTGTGGCATTTATCTGCACCGGATCACCCTTGCCTCCCCCACCCCGCACCGGCTGAGGTCCGCTGTGTGCCAAGCCCTGTGCTGGGTGCAGGACCGCCAGGCCAGGTCCGCCCTCTGGAACTTGTAGCTCAGCAGACGGAACAGACCCGTAAACAGATAACGAAGGTTCAGTTACCGCGAGACACGTGACTGAACGTCTAGGCAGGGCGCTGCGGGTGCCCATAGGCTTGTGTGGGAAGGGGTGGATCTGCAGAGGAGGCGATGTTTGAGTCGGCTCTTCCATGGGGAGTCAGAGGCTGGTAGGAGGATACAAGCAGGAGAATAACGTCCTGAGTCTCTTCCCACTTGGAGGAGGAGCTGCAGATCCACGGTGGTCACGTTGCACCCACATTGAAGCAGTGGACTGAATTGAGAACTGACTCTGTGAATCCTCCCTACAAGAGACATTTTAGGTGTTAAGGTCTTATAGAGGCTTACTCTTTAAAACAGGAGTAGTTCCTCTAGGAGGGTAGGAACGTGTTTGAGTTAGCCACCCAACCCCAACCTCAAAACAAATCATATGGGGGACTTCCCTGATGGTCCAGTGGTTAAGAATCCTCCTTCCAATGAAGGGGACACGGGTTCGATCCCTGGTCGGGAAACTAAAATCTCACGTGCTTCTGGGCCGCCGAGCCCCATGCGCCACGATTGCTGAGCCCACATGCCTCAGTGAAGACCCAGCACAGCCCAAAATAGCTAACCAAACAGCAACAACCACAAAAACCGTGTGCACACCCCTCTGTACGTAGACATTAGTTGCGCTCATTCCTGCAATCACCTTATTAAGCTGGAGTTTTATGCGCTCTGCAGGGCTGTGTACATGAAACCAGGACGAGTGGGCCTCAAGGGCTGTTTCAGGGATTTTCAAGGATGCCTTGGTCTCCCTGATTCCTGTCTGACTTGGGCCGTGATGGGAGGTTTGGCGCCTGCAGCGCGGGCCTCCTGGGGAGACCACGCGCAGACGGAGCCTGGACGCCAGGCTGGAGTGTTTGCCACGGGAAGCTGCTGCAGGGGATGGACCCTGAGCGTGTGGGGGCCTCAGAAAGTTCTCTGGAGAGAGAGAGGAGATGGGACTGGACTAGGGAGGCCTGAGGGGTCCAGTCAGGAAGCAGCAGGACCACAGGTGGTCACTGCAGAGCAAAGGGCCCTGCTGAACGAGAGAGACAGCCTGTCCACGCCTAACTGGCTCCTCTACCTTCCCCTTTTCTCATGGTTTCCCAGAGATGGAAAAGTTCCAGGGCAGTGAAGTAAAAACAGAACAGAAAGTGGTATCTTCTGAGGACAGAATCCCTCTCCTTGACTTCCTGGGTCTCCCAGGGCCTGCGAGAGAGACTGTCTCTCGCAGGCTCCCCGCTCCTCAAGTCGGGACCGTGGTGGCGCCGTCTTGGAGCCTTCCTTCACCGCCCTTGGTCAGCCCCTCGGTTCCTTCCTATTAGCTGGCCACTGGCCCACCTGGCACCTCAGTGCCTTGTCCCAAAAGAGAAGTCCATGGCAAGCATTGTCTGGTGAACACTTCTTGAAAGGCCAAAGGAGCGAACCCAGAGGAGGATGGGGGTCCTAGGCCCCGGCCCTCCACATATATTTCCACATAAATGTGGAAACTCCAAGAAACAAAAAGGAGAAAAATCGGCCAGCTCTCTGCCAATTGCCCGTGAACATGTCGGCTTGTTTTCCTTTCTATCTTCCCATATAACGTATGTGTTTTACTAAAGAGGAGTCACGCTATCTCTCTGGTTTTATGTCCTCTTTCTTTATGTTTAGTATTACATCATTAACGTTTCCCCACATCATTAATATTCTTTGAAACCACTTTTTTCATGTTCCATGTTATTCCTTGATGCTTTATTTAACCACCCCTCTCCCCCATAGGACCTTTTTAGTTGTTTTTATCACTTTGCTATCACTCATATCATTTTGAGGAACATCATCATACATAAGTCTCCACTTCTTTTTTTGAAGGATAGGTTTTCTTCTTCTCAATCAGAGATGGTCGTGACTCTGTCAATGTTAGCTTGTACTTTTCAAAAAAATTTTACTATTCGTTTACTGAACTGTCAACTGCTGATAAATGTCAAGTTGAACCTCTTTTAAAAGAATGGTGACTACTTGAGGAACAGTGTATAATGAAGACTTCTTTTGAACAATGCATAGATGCTAAGTCACTTCAGTTGTGTCCGACTCTTTGTGACCCTGTGGACTACAGCCCTCCAGGCTCCTCTGTCCAAGGAAATCTCCAGGCAAGAATACTGGAGTGGGTTGCTATTTCCTTCTCCAGGGGATCTTTCTGACCCAGGGATCGAACCTATTTCTCTTTATGTCTCCTGCATTGGCGTGCAGGTTCTTTATCACCAGCGCCACCTGGGAAGCCCATCTAGAACAAAGTAAATGCTGTTTGCAAAAAGGTAAATTTTGGCAATGCTCTGTCAAGTTGGTTTAAAGAAACACGTATTGAGACTTGCCACCAGGACCCAGGCAGATCTCAGAGATGAGATGGACTGGCCAGTCAGCATCAGTCCTGCTCTGTTCCCAGCTGGCCTGGCTAGGCAGGTCCCTCTCCTGCATCTCCAACTTCTAAGGACCATGCCCCTCCCGTATACATGGGAACAGCCTCTGGACAACTTACGCAATGTCCCCTACCCTGGGTCCCAGCCCCTCAGGCTGTATAAGGGGCCCCCGAGGAAAGAGCACACGTTGAACCCCTCAGGCTTTTCCTCTGGCTGGTGACACTCCCCCGACAAGTAGCTGCTGGTCGTGACGTTCAGCACGAGCCCAGTCCCTCGGTGTGTCTCGGGCCCTCTGAGGAGTAGCCCCTGGTGGAGGAGACGGTCCTCCAGTCCTTGCTGCACTCCTGCAGGTGATGTCACAGTTTTCTGAGCAGTGGCTGATCTTGCACAACTAGTAGACTCCTTGAGGGCAGGGCCGAGGTGGGGTTCCCCTGCGGGTCCCTCAGTGCCACTGTGTAGTGAAGAGAGCAGAGGGCTTTGGGTCGGGCCGGCCTGAGTTTGCATCTCTTCACGTGTCAGCTGTGGCTTCGGGGCCACTTACCCCCCCTCCCCAAGCCTGGGTCTCCCCATCTGGGCAGCGGTGGTAGGCACGCAGGGCACCGTGTAGGCTACACCCACCACCCACGGGGCTTGCACAGCAGTTGATTGCAGTGCTGAGAATCGGCATGCGTGAAATACCTACTGACTGTCATTTCAGGTTTTACTTCTTCTACTGACTGACTGACTCAAACCATACTTTCTCTGTATTCACATTTGCGGAGTTTTTAAAGATGGGTAGATTAGAGACAAACAGAAGCATGTCAACACGTTGATTCCCAGCAGCACAGCGGGTTTCTTAGCTCTGCTTCTGTGTTGCTAACGTGAGTATGAGAACTATGTCAGATTTGTCTCTGAGTCCTCAAATTCTCAGCACAGGGCCTGATTCCATAGCAGAAAAACAACATATAGTTCCTAGCAGGGTTGGCTTGTCTGTCCGTGCATTCAAGGAGAGATCCCAACAGGTAGGTTTAAATTGTACCCTTAGGTCTCTCTGCAGCCCAAAACTTGCTTCTGTGGACTTTAGCAACCTTGTCCCGGATTTTAGCAAGTGAACACAAGCAAAGTCCTGGGTGACTGGTAGCTGTTGTTGTGGTTGGCTGTGGAGCGTTTTGGTGGAGGGGATGTAAATCAATAAAATATCCCGTTTCTATTGTCTGCCTTCGTTTTTCATGTCAACTAACCTGGCAGCGCCACCAGCCACTGTGGGGGTCCCAACAGCCTCACCTTTGGTCATGGTCTTCCGCCAGGCCGTCAAGTCCCAGCCCCAGAGCAGAGAGCCCCGAGACGGGACGCAGGAGACAGGTTATCCCTGCTCTGCTGCCGGCCGGGCAAGTCAGTTTCCTTTCTAGAGGATGAGGATCCTTTGGGGTGAACAGTAGTGCTTCAGGCTGTCCTGGGAGGCTAGGGCTTCCCCGGGGCTCAGCGGGAGAGAATCCGGCTGCAACGCAGGAGCCTCGGGCTCCATCCCTGGGTCGGGAAGACCTCCTGGAGGAGGGCATGGCTACGTACTCCCGTATTCTTGCCTGGAGAATCCCAGGGACAGAGGAGCCTGGCAGACTGTGGGTCCATGGGGCGGCAAAGAGTCGGGCATGACTGAAGTGACTTAACGCGGGTGGCGGTGCAGTATGTTGGAAAGAGAACCTTGTCAGGAGTCCCGGGGCTGCCCCGCGTCGTGACTCAGCACCTCGGGACTCACGTCCGTCCCTCTGAACCTCAGTTTCTCATCTGTAAAGCGAGGCTGGACTCGATGGCTTGTTTAAGGACCTTTCTGTCTCTTATCTCCTGTTTAGAATGGGTTCTTGGTGAGGAGAGAGAGGACCAGTGCGAAGGCCCTTCTCAAAGCCTGTTTCTCTCTCTTTTTTTTGTCATTTCCAAACCAGAAAATGACAGATGGCGAGACCTGGACAGGAAGTGCCCCCTTCAGATCGACCAGCCGAGCGCCAGCATCTGGGAGTGCCTGCCGGACAAGTGCCAGGACGGCGCCCTGTGGCACCGGGAGGCGGCCACCACCTGCGCGGTCACCAACCTAATCAAAGACCTCAGCCTCAGCGACCACAATGGAAACCCGTCCGCGCCCCCCAGCAAGCGCCAGTGCCGGTCACTGTCCTTCTCCGACGAGATGGCCAGCTGCCGGACGTCGTGGAGGCCCTTGGGGTCCAAAGTCTGGACGCCGGTGGAGAAGAGACGCTGCTATAGCGGGGGCAGCGTGCAGCGCTACTCGAACGGCTTCAGCACCATGCAGCGGAGCTCCAGCTTCAGCCTCCCGTCCCGCGCCAACGCGCTCTCCTCGCCCTACGACCCGGCGGGACTTCACCCGCGGCCCGGCGGCCCCCCCTGCCAGGGGGCGTCAGGCCCAGCCACCTGCGGACAGGCGGGCGACCTCTGGGGCCCCGCTGCAAGCCCCGTGGGCGGGGGCCGCCTGGACATGCAGCGCTCCCTGTCCTGCTCGCACGAGCAGTTCTCCTTCGCGGAGTACTGCCCGCCCTCCGCCAGCAGCACCCCCGCCTCGACGCCGGAGCCGCCCAGGCGCTCGGGCGGGCTCGCCCGCAGCCGCTCCCAGCCCTGCGTCCTTAATGACAAGAAGGTGGGCATCAAGCGGCGGCGCCCTGAGGAGGCACAGGAGCAGAGGCCCTCCCTGGACCTTGCCAAGATGGCACAGGTAAGAGCTCCCCACCCCCATTTCGGGGAGGCGCTGCAGAAGCCACCTGGGCTAGGGCAGGGTGTCCACATCAAAGAGGCCCAGGAAGCGGGTTCATTCCCTTGTTCTTAAAATCCTGATACAGTGAAAAATAAAATCAAGCCCCCCCCCCACACCCCTTTTAAAGCCATTTCCATTTCAAAGCAGAAATGCTAGCAGCCATAGCGATGCTGGAGCTGAGAGCCAGGAAGAGGCAGGTGCAGCCTCACAGGCGCTGGGGGGCCCCTCCCCCCAGGAGCCCCCGTCCCCACAGCTGCCGTAGGAACTGCTCACACCGGCGGGATTCAGCGTCACTCAGAATTATGCTGATCCCGAAGTCAGGGCCGCGAGGACGAGAGAACAGGGGTGGTGAGGGGAGGCACACACTCTTGGGATCGAGCTGCCGAAAGCGTGCGTCCAGCGAGAAACGGCGCTGCTTGTCGCTGTCCCTGTAGGTGTGGCCTCCGGCCCCGTGTCCTGTCGCTCGCGAGTCATCCTCGGTGTCATGGGGCCCTGGCCCCCCTCGCTTGTGCTTGGTCTCAGCTGTTGGTTTGAGTGAGCTGGACTTGGAGTTAATACACTATCCTCAGAACGGTCTCCAAGCCTGGGAGCTGCCTGCGTTGGTTCTCACTGGCAAGCCCCGAGGGTCGGAGATTGCGGAGCCTCTGATGGTGGGGCCCAGGAGCAGGGCTGGCCCCTCCAGGACAGGTGCATAGGTGGGCTCTGTGTCCAGGGGTGCTCAGAGCCACGGTTGGAGCCTCATCTTTTTTGGTCTTACTATCTGAGCATCCGTCACAGCTGGGCTTGAGGGAATGGAAACCAGCTCGGCAGTGAGAGGTTGGCCTTGCTCGTGAGCGTGTGGCCACATCCAGACGGGCAGGTTTGACGTGTCCACGCCTTTTCAGGGGGGCCTCAATGCCTTCCTTCAGTGGCCAGCGCTGCCTTTTCTCCAGGCCTCCTTTCAGCTGAAAATGAAAAATACAGCTTCTGTTGATGGCATTTCCTCCTCTCTCCCTTAGTCCTCCATCCCAACCTATGGATCCCCACCCCCAGAAAAGAAGAGAGGCAGGTATCTCTGGTCCAGAGCCCTCAGCTGGCCCCCAGGTCCAGTCTTTCTGGCCACCTTTGTCCGAGAGCCCAGGACCTGGCCTGGAGGACCAGCGGGTAGTGCCCCCCTTTCTCTGTGCCCATGGGGATCGCTTGGGGAAGACCCAAGGGGAGGACCCGGTGGGACCCCCGCCCCCAGCCCTCCCATCGCCACTTTGCCTTCCTCCCCATCGCCGCTCCAGGTGTGTCCGAGCTGGTCAGCGATCTAACATGTTCATTCAGGTTGGACAGGCAAGTGGAATTTTCCTTTCTGAAGAAATGTAAACAGGTAAAAGTGCTGGAAAGATGACAGATTCGGGCAAAGAAAACTTCTGAAGAAAATCCAGAGCCACGAGTTCTGGGTGTGATAAAATGGCTTCAGTTAAATTTTTAATGCTGAGCTTATTTTATTAGCTAATAAGCTAGATAGGTAATAAAACCAATGTACACGTGTTATTATATTTTACTGGCCACAGGTTGGAATAACACCACGGGCATCGTCGGAGACATTTCCCTCCCTCACTTGGGTAGGAACCATTTAAACATACACTGCTCGGTGGGGCCGTGCCCAGATGTATAGATTGCTTCATCGGCTCCAGGCAGGCCTCCAAGATCCTGAGGAGGCTGCCCTCTGTCCGCCTGTCTTTCCCCAGCCAAGGCCTGGGGAGGGCAGAGTCCAGGGAAAGCAGAGAAGGGGCCCCCGGGAGGCATGTGGGCCTAAGGGCTGCGCCAGAGGCCTCGAGAGGGATGGGCCTGAGCCATGCCCCCCACCAAGCCTTTGGACCCTGCCTGCCCTCTTCCCATGGGGCGGCGCCTGCTACAGCTCCCCCACCGGATGATTTGTGGCCCTGAAAAATGGGCCTTGCTCCTCCAGGAGCCTCAAAAAGCCAGGCCCAGGGCCACCTCTGTGCATCTGAAGAGCCTTGGATGCAGTTTGGAGCACGTAGGGCCCTGTGCCTGGTACCCTGTGAGCTGGTGTCACTGGTGCGGGACTTCCTGCCTCCAGACCCTGTCCTCTGCGTGGGCTTCCCTGCGTCAGTAGCCACCGGGAAGGGCGTCCTGTGCCAAGGGTCAGCACTGCTCTGCGTGTCCTGCCGTCCTGTCCTCCATTGGACCTCAGACCCTCTCGTGGGTCTTTGGATCTCGGTTTGTACGTTCCTCTACCTGGCGGGAGGGGTTCCAGGTGAGCACCGTCCTCCGGAAGCCCCTGTGTGCGTAGGCTCTGGGCCCAGGTGCTTGAGAGACTCAGCCTGCAGATGCAAAGCGAATGCACTTCGGTCAGAACCTCTGGGATGACAGGCAGCTCTGAGAAGCCGTGGCCTCCCCCAGCGGTGCTGACCAGGGCTGGGACCTTCCCTGGGGTCTGTTTGTAAGCCCCCAGGGGCAACCCAGAGCCTCTCCAGACTGCTGGTGGAAAAAGGACCAGGGAGAGACCCCGAGAGAGGCAGGTAGGCGGAGAGACCAAACGGGGCTGCCTCATGCCCACAGGGAGCTGTGGGTGGGCCCCGCTCTGAGGGGCAGGCTCTCAGCTGGAAGCCTGGGGCGCGAGGGTAGGTGTGATCTCAGGCCGGGTCCCCCCCAACCCCCGGGAAGCAGGTCCTTCTGGAGCGCGATGTTCACCTTTAGGTCCTCGATGTAGGGGTAGGGGGGGAACACGGACAAATCAGACAGCCTCACAGATGGGGCAGGAGGCTGGCGGCCCCGGGAAAAGTGTGTCATGTCTCTGTATAGCAGATAAATACCGTACCAACCCCTGCCGTCAACGTAGGACTGCTGGGAGGAGCAGGAGATCACGTGTGTGTGCACACGTGTATGTGTGTTGAGTAGATGTGTCCATGTGTCTGTGTGCGTGTATGCACATGTGTGTAGCTTATGCGTGGAGGTCTGCGTATAAAGGACTGTGTGTGTCTGCTATCTGCTGACAAACGTGTGTGCCTCCATCTACACGTACACCATCTGTGCTCTGGCCCCCCAGGGAGCTGACGGATGCTGACCATCATCATGGGGGTCCCAGGGCTCGCTCTGGGAATTTCCAGGGGCAGAACCGGGCCCTGAGGGTGACGTTCTGCAGACTCCCCCTTCTTCATTTGACCATCTCTTTCCTTCTGTTTTCAACGCCCCCCACCCCTTCTGTCCTGGCCTCTCACTTCTTCGTGTCGGTTCCTCTTCTTGCCTCATCCTGGGCTTCTGGAAATGGGAAGGAGGCCTGGCTGCAGCTTGCACTCCGCCTGCAGTGGGCTTCTCGAGGGGGGCCTGGGGTCGTGGATGGGGGCTGAGTCAGAATCGCCACCTGCCCGAGGAGGCTGGTTGGTGCAAGCATCCTTGTTTCACGTCTGTCACCCGTGGCACCAGGATGGAGGGGACTGCGGGAGCCCTCCAGGCGCCCCTGCCCACCCAGCCAGCTCTCTGGGCACAGCCGTCCAGCTGGTGGCAATGGTGGCTCAGCTCCCACAGCGTTGAGGGGGTTGTGGTGATGGTTAACAATTGCTTTCAGATTGTTTTTGCTGCTGCTTCTTTTTTTTAATTCTGAATATAATTTTTTAAACTTTTTATTTTGCATTGGAATCTTGCCGATTAACAGTGTTGTGCTTGTCTTCTGTGTACGGCAAGGTGACTCAGCCATACGTATCCACGTGTCTCTGCTGCTTAAAACCTGCATGCCCTGCTCTTGGGCGGGGGAGCTGGTCCTGAGTGGGGAGGGTGACTGCGGGGAGGAGGCCCTGGGGGGGGATGACGCAAGGACCTGGCCCCGAAAGGCCCCCTCGCTCCCTGGAACTGAAACTGCAGCCGCTCAGTCCACAGAGCAAGTCGCTCGGAGGTGGCCCAGGGGTCGGTCCCGCCTCGTCCGTGCCAGGTCTGACCGTGGCAGCCTCCCTGGGCTGCTTTCCTCGGGGCCCTGCTGCCTGGTGTTTTTATATGAAGCCTCAGCCTCCCTTTTGCAAAATGGCAACGTGTGCCAAGGAGGGCAGGGCCCAGCCTGAAACATGTGAGTTGTTTATTAGCGGGACTTTCGCTGACATGATTATTAGGTTCTGCTTTTTTGAAGCCTAGTTTGACAGCCCAGCATTGGTTGACTCCCAGCAAGCCCTGGGCTGTGCGTGGCCACTCAGACCTGAATCAGGTATGCGAGCGTGCCTAGTCGCTTCAGTCGTGTCTGACTATCTGCGACCCCACGGACCATGGCGTGCCAGGCTCCTCTGTCCATGGGATTCGCCCGGCAAGAATCTGGGAGCGGGGTTGCCATTTAACAGCAACACTTAAAGATGACCTGCTGAATGCCATGCCCTGGGTGGGTGTCACAGATCCTGCCATATTTTTTAAGTTCAAGCTGGTCATCTTGAAAGAGCAACAAATTGTATTTCTCACAGTGCCTCCGACAGAAGGGAGACGCTTGTGAGGAGGGGTCCGGGGGTTGGAACAGAGGTTTGATTGATCGCAGCTGCCCACACACTGCGGCCCCGCACCTCCCAACACAGGCCTCTGAACAGGCAGCAACTGTTGTGTTAGCAGATGTTGGAGGGGCCTGTGAAAGCTGGCTAGGGGGCAGTTTGGGGTAAGAAAGAAGCCTGAGTTGGAAGCTACGCTGAGAGCCGGGGCCTGTAGATGGGTCCAGGAGTGGTGGGTCGGCCAGGGCCCCGTGGACTCTGATGGGGGAGCAGTTGATGCGGGAAGTTGCTGGAAGGGTCATCTCAGAGGCTCGTCGATAGCTCGTGCTGCTCTGCCGGCAGGATCCCTGGGCGAGGCGGCTCCTGGCCAGCCCCCTGCGCCGCCTCTGTGTGCATTGGGACCGCCTTTCCCGAAGGGTGGTCCTCACCCCACCGGCCGCACTCCCCTCTTGCTCGGGCCGCCTGGCAGCTGCAGGCCAGCTGTGCTTTCTCTTGGTAGGGTCCCTGGGCCCGGGCCTGGTGGTCCAGGCCTTTATGGCCCTCTGTCCCCCTGCCAGTGGCGGCCACCTCCCCGGCTCCAGCTTCCTGCCATCAGTACCCTCAGCACCCTTCCCGACAGCCTGGGGAACCCTGTGGACAGCAGGTAGAGGAACTCAGAGGTAGGTCACCCTCTACAACGCAGAACACGGACGGGTGCTAAGATCTTAGAGGAACAGTCATGGGAAGCCCTGGGATTCCAACTGAGATGAAATAAAGGCTAAATAAGAGGAAAGGCCTGGGAATTCCCTGGCAGTCCGGTGGTTAGGATTTGGTTCTTTCTCTGCCATGGCCCAGGTTCAATCCCTGGTCAGGGAGCTAAGATCCTCCCAGCCACGTGGCATGGCTAATTTTTTTTTTTTTAAAGCCAAGCCAAAACCTGCTGTGGACACATGGGAATGGTTGCTTCTGATGAGGGAACAGGATGGGTCTGAACAGAGGAAAAGGACCCTTGAGACCCGGGCCATCAGAACGACGGATTCCCGGTGTGGCAGCTCCTTCTGTGCCCAGGATGGGCATTGCTGGCCAGGCAGGCAGTCCCTCCAAATTCTAGAATCCTCCCCCACAGCAGTCTTCGCTGCCACCTCTGCCCTTGTCTACCCCTCGCTTGAGAGTCAGGGGAGAGTTGGTGAGTTGCCCAAAGCCGCGTGGCTCTCTCGAGGCTGGGAAAGCCGGGTTAGGGCCTCTTCCGGTGCCGCCATCCGCCCCCAGGTGCCCTTCCCAGGTGGCTCACGCTCACAGGATGCAGAGGCCATGGAGGTGAAGTGGTGAGCTCTAGGGCCAGGTGGGGCTTGGCTCCCCATTCCGCCCCTTGTTTGAGCTCTTGGTGCCCTTGGGTGGGTCACCTCCGTAAGCCTCCGTTTTGGTGTCTATAAGGCGTGAGAATGACCGTTCCCATTTCCCACAGGTGTGGACTGGACTCTGGTGGTGTGGGTCCATCCAGGGCGATGCTGTAACAGCGGAACCACTCCCTGCCTCCTGGCTCCATCCGTGAGCTGGGCTCGTCACCCCTGGCACAGGGGTGCCGTGACCCTGTGGCCTGGAACAGGGTGAGGCCAGGGCGGGCGACTAGTTTCAGCTCTCTCTCGCCCTTCTTTTCTCTCCGAAAAACCCAACAAGGGTTCTCAGAATTTGAGGAAACCCCCTGGATCTCTCCTGTGTCCCCAGGCATAGCCACCAGGTTGCATAAGCAGTCTCCTTAAGGTCACTCGGATCAGGGCCAAGTGTTGACACAATAGCTTTGATCTCCCGGGAAAAAGAAAAATAGAAGAAGTTCAACTGGGGACATGCCAGGGGGGCAGCTTCTAATGCCACTTGGTGATTTTCCATGCTTTAATCAAGAGCCTTGCCGAACCAAAGGGTGTTTGAGGCAACAAACTCTGGGAGTCGCAGGAGTCAGGGGGGCCCCCGCTGAAAAAGCCAGGGGCCCAGATGAGCCAGATGAGCTCGGGGTGCCCTCGACTCGCCGGGCCCCACTCTGGTGCGAGGCGTGAAGGTGGCTGTCCTGCCCTCAGGAGGCCAGAGCCTGCAGGCAGGTCCTCTGAAGATGCTTGTCTTTTATTCTGAGTGCAGTGTGGGGGAACCTTAGAAAGTTTTAAGCAGGGAAGTAACAGCCCCTACTCCCTGAGCTCCTGGTGGTGGGGAGCAGCATGGACTTAGGGGTGGGGCCGGCTGTTGGCAGGCATAACAGTGGACCAGCGTGGACACACTCATTCTTGTTAGGGGCACAAACATCCCAGAGGTATGGCCAACAGGCCCAGCCAGGGGATTGATCTTGCATTAGCTTCCAAGTCACTGGTTACAGACCTCACTCACTGGGCTGAGCATCCATCACCCTAACCCTCAAAGATAACGTTCCTTAAGCTGCTGTGTTCAGAGTTGGCTGGTGGTAAGGCCCTCGTGTGGTCTCGCAGGGAGCCCTCGCTTTGCCTGTATTTTTCCGTGATCTTCCCTCAGTAGGAGTGATGGGTAGCTGATCACCGTGACTCACTTTGTTTCCACGCTTGTCCTAGGAGCCGTGCTGCCACAGACCCTTTATTCATCAGCGCTTTGCCGTCCCCAGGAGCTAGGTTCCTACCCTTCCCGTCACCCCTGCCTCCAGCCTCCAACTCCTTTGCGTAAGCTTCCCTGCTCTTGTCCACTTGAGTCTGGGTCTTCTCTCCTGTTCTCAGCTGGACGACTCGGGGCCACAGGAGGCCGGGCCTGCAACCCTGCAGGCTCATCCTGCTGGGTCACATCTCAGCGGTGCCGAGTTGGGTCTGTTTACATTGGCTGGGGCAGCATCTCCAGAAAATGAGAACCTATTAACACAGCCCAGGGACCCCCACGCAGCTTGGAAGGATGCAGGGGAAGGGGCCACTTGACAGAAACCCAGAAGCATTTCAGCATTCCCGTCCTGTTCCTGCCTCCTCATCGGGGATGTTGGGGTCACACCTCCCGGGAAGGCACTCCACGGCCTCGGTGAGCCGGTGGGTCAGCCCCTGGAAGGGCCAGAGACCGGGAAGCATGGAGCCACGTCTCTGAGACGAACGTGATGAATTACGAGCCAACATGCCTGCTGCCTGCCTTCATCCTGTACAGGCTGCTGGCTTACTTGCCGACTCCAGTCGGGTGAAGTTAGGCCCTTTGGTGACACAGACCTCGGTTGTCCTCACACATGGCATCAACCTAGACTCCCTTTAACATTTCTGTGGAATCAGCCGTCCTGAGTTCCTGCCCTCTTCTTGCAGCCTCAGGCCCCTTTCGAGAACTTCAGAAAGCAAATGCCACGCAAGAGGGCCAGCCCTGTGCTGTGTCCCCGAGCTGGCAGGAATTGGGTTTGCCTGGACTCGGGAGTGGGTGTTAATTGCCTATTTATGGCGAGAAGATTAACAATGCCTCCTTTGAAAGTTAGGCATAGTAGAGCTCTTGGATAATTCCTGCTGGGGAGGGAGAAGGCTGGGTTTTTATTTCCCCCTGCCTTGGAAAACAAAAGGAATGGTTGGTTCCAAAATATAATGAATCACCACGAGCTTCATCTGTGACCAGTAGCAGTGAGCTCACATCGTCATATGTCACCGAAGGCCACCAGGCCCAGCCCCCTTCCTTGAAACAGTGCAGGGGCCTGACCTGCGTTTCATCTCTGTGGACTGGGTGGTGGCTCTGGTGGGGGTGGGGGCGGGGAACGCTGCAGCTGTTTCCTTTCCAGAGCCCTGTGCCTGGGGAATGTGCCAGGCTGCCTGGATTAGCTGGGACCCTCTGCAGGGGGTGGAAACCACCCCGTGGGTTGGAGAGCTCAGTGTGACAGCGGTTAGGTGGGTTCCTGAAGACCGAGACGGGGAGATTGTCCCGTGGGTGAGGGCCATGGCGGGAGGGGAGGGCTCAGCAGTGTGGAGTCCGCAGGCCCACCGGGGCTGACGACAGGGTGGGCCGTGAAGTGGGTTCGGTGAATGTTCGAAAAGCTGCGAACTGGAAGCAAGTGCTGTGTGTGGACCAGACTGCTCCCGGAGGGTGAGGAGTAGAGGCGGCCGCAGGAAGCAGGCAAGGTGATGCTCCTTCCTCCAGCCTCGAGGGCTCCCCAAGCCCTCCCGTGGGCACAGCCTCTGGGGTGGGGCGCAGATGGCAGAGCCCCACCCCCAGGGGCAGAGTTCAGAATGGGAAAGGGCCTGGAGCTGATCTGAGATGGGGGGAGGGGTCATCATCCTAGGGCCCAGCCGTGGGCGGGCTCTGCAGACCCAGGTGAGCCCTGTGCCCTCAGAACCATCCAGCGTCCTCTGCCAGGGGAGCTAGGGGCCTGCCCCGTTCTCTTCTTTACTCCGCACCACCCTCATCTGTGCTCAGAGGTGCTTCCCTGGGGAACTGCTGGGCTCCTCGCACTCAGGATGAAGTCCAGGGGTGTTTTCTGCAAGACACACACCATTGTCACTTTCGTATCACCTACTGTCGAGAAAGGGGGTGGATAATATGCAAGCATCTTAGCACCAACTCCCTGGACGTGAGTTTGAGCAAACTCCGGGAGACAGTGGAGGACAGAGGAGCCTGGCGTGCCTCAGTCCGTGGGGTTGCAAAGAGTCGGACACGACTGAGCGACAACAATAGGCCAGCACACATTAGGCAAGACAATTCCCAATGGCGATGCATGCTGTCCAGAACCTCGAGCAGGCAGGTGTGGTTTGGAACGCCAGGTGGGAGAGAGGAGGTGGAAGGGGCCGCCTCTGGTTGGAGGGATGGGGAGGCCCTCCCCGAGGAGGTGACCAGATGAGAGGACGCCTTCAGCCCCCGCATCTTCGCCCACCAGCCTGGCTGAGGCCCTGGGGAGCCGGGTCTGAAGTCCTCATCGGACCAGCCTGCGTCCATAGCAGGAATGGGAGGGAATTGATTGTTCTGACTCTCCACCGCAGCTACCCACCTCCACCCAGGGTGTGGTTCCTTATCCACCCAGGAGGGTTCTTCTTCAGGGAAGAAAATTGAGTGTGGGCTGCCTGCTCACCTGCCAAGTTGGGAGACCATCAACAGGCGCCCCAGTCACCCTTCAGCCCCCACGACCCGTGGGCAAGACCTCTGAAGGGCCCCTGCCGGAGTGGGTCCTGCCAGCCCTTGCCAACCAGAGGCCGGAACCCAGGCTAGGCTTCGCGTTCCCTGCAGGTGAGGTGGGGGTGGTGACGTATGGCTCTGTTACTTGTCTAATCCACTAGGCCCGCACACCTGCATGTTCCGATGTTATCCTGTCCAAACAGACTCATCCTCCCAGCCCTTGGGCAGACAGGCATTGCGTTTGTTTCTTTCTTTTTAAACTTTTGCCTGTACCATACATCCAAAAGGGGCAAACTCTCCCGGAGTTCGCTCCAACTCATGTCCAACTTGAGTCAGCAATAAGTCGCTTGCATATTATCTACCCCCTTTCTCAACAGTAGCTGATAGGAAAGTGACAGTGGTGTGTGTGGGATCTTAGTTCCCCAACCAGGGACTGAACCCTCGTCCCCTGCGTTAGAAACGCAGTCTTAACCACGGGAGCACCAGGAATGTCCCAGCTTTGCCTTTCTTGAGTTGTGAGTTTTCTGGCTGGAAAACCAGGGCACCAAGGTTTCAGCACGAGGGCCTCCCTCAGAGGCTGTTTCCACTCTGCCCAAGGACTGCAGCCCAGCTGTCCTGATCCTTCCGCAGTATTGGGATCCAGATCCTTCCTCAGTGCGGGGCTGGAGCACACGGGAGACAGGCCCTCGGTCTGGGTCTGCTGTGCCCAGGGGAGGTCCATGAGGTCCTCTGGTTGTCCACGAGGTCCCGCAGGTGGACACATCCCCAGTCTAAAAGCGTCCTCCTCTTAGAGCCGAAAGCAGAGCCTTCTTTACGCGTTCCTGAGATTTGCTGGGGGATCTCTAAGCCCTTGGCCGTCACCACCCCTTCGTCCCCAGAGTGACTCGTCTCCTGGGAGGGGCGGGCATGGCAGCCAGTTCTGCACTTGCCCCAGGCCTGGCCTGGCTTGCCCTCTGACCCCCAGCCAGGCTGTCCTGGCCACAGGCCCTGGCCACTCCGTTCCCGTCCCTCCTGGAGGCTCACTCACCCTCTGAAACAGTGGGCAGGCATGGACGTGGGGAGAAGCGGCCTGAGAAATGGCCCTTCTGTGTCCCAGAAGGGAAGTTCCTGGCAAACCCCTTCCTGAAATGGTTTGGTGAACAAGGTGCAAGGTGGCGTTGAGGGTTTGCTGTGCCGACAGCCCAGCCAGGCTGGGGCTGTGCTCACCTGAGGGGCTCTTCTTGCCCCATCACCCTGATTCCTTGTCTGCCCCTTTCTCATGTGGGCACCCCGGGAAGATTCCGAGACCAGGACAGGGCGCTCGTGGGCCGCCTGGGTCTTCTCCCATCACGTGTCCCCTGTGAAAGGACGGGTCCCCGCTGGGACCCAGGTCCAGTCTCACAGACGCTGGGTCCACCTCTGGGCCCACGCACCCTCCCGCAACCCCTCAGTAGTTGGGACCAGCTTTAAACAGGCCTAATCCACCTGGAGACGTTCCATCTCACGTTAATCTGGAATAGTCTTGAACAATGGACGTTTCCAAGAATTGACGGCAAATAGAAACGGAAACAAGTACGCAGGCCTGGGAGCCAGCAACAGAGAAGACCTTTTTTTGTTGGTTGTAGAACCAGCCCGGGCAAGCGTGGCACAGCGCAGCGTGTTGGGGGTGAGCGTTTCAGCAGAGGTAGGCTGATGATGCAGCATCAGCTGTTTGGTGAGAGGAGGGATGTGGCGTCTGAAACCACGTGAGGTTGGCTGTGTCACTCAGCAGAGACACCAGAACTTTAGCGCGACGCATGCGGGGAGCCCGTGAGCAGATACTGTACCTGTGTCCCCCCACACCTAGGCCACGGGCGGTGGAGGGGTGGGTTCTGGACCTGGTGTGGCATGTCGGGGTAACTCTCACCAGCTGGGGGGCCCTGGGCACGTCACTGTCCGTCTCTGGGCCTCCGTGACCTCTGCTGTGTGCTGTGGGCTCTGAAATTGTGGGGGCACGTGGAGTCGGCCGGTGCACAGACACGGTCAGGAGGTGTTCACCCTGGATCAGTGTGGTCACCCCTGTCATTGCTGTTGTCTCTTTGACTTGTTACTGCGTGTGACCTTGGAGTCATCACTATTGGCTTGATGGGCAGCCCAGAGAAGGAAGCAGCAGGCTGCCAGGAGGCCTGAGAGGGCCCAGAGGCTGGAGTGGAGGGTGGGAGGGCGGTTGCTTGTGAGTTACCTGCTGACTCTGGGCAGGTGAGGTGGGCGCAGGTTTGCAGAAGAAACTCGCCCATCGAATGTTCTCTTGACGACAGCCCCGTGAGGTCAGTATGTCTTATCCATGTTAGAGGCTGTGACTGAGTCTCAGCTCTGTGCAATGGGAACAGAATTTGAGCCACAGAGATTATTTTAAATTTTCTGGTTATTGTTGTTCAGTTGCTAAGTCGTGTCTGACCCTTTGCCACCCCATGGACTGCAGCACGCCAGGCTTCCCTGTCCTCCACTTTCTCCTGGAGTTTACTCAAGCTCATGTCCATTGAGTCAGTGATGCCATCCAACCATCTCTTTCTCTGTCGTCCCCTTCTCCTCCTGCCTTCAGTCTTTCCCAACATCAGGGTCTTTTCCAGTGAGTCAGCTCTTTGCATCGGGTGGCCAAAGTATTGGAGCTTCAGCTTCAGCATCAGTCCTTCCAATGAACATTCAGGACTGATTTCCTTTAGGATGGACTGGTTGGATCTCCTTGAAGTCCAAGGGACTCTGAAGAGTCTCCTCCAGCACCACAGTTTGAAAGCATCAGTTCTTTGGCACTCAACCTTTATGGTTCAAGTCTCAACTTGCTAGTAGCCACAGTTTAAAAAAAAAAAAAAAGAACAGGTAAAATTAATAACATCTTTTATTTAACTCAGTGTATCCAAAACAGTGTCATTTCAATATGCAATCAGTAGAAATCAGTCATTAGTAGAGATGTGTGCTTGTTTTCTATATACCAAGTTTCCAAGATCAGGATGTGTGGTACGTTTACTACACATCTCAGCTCGACTGGCACATGTCCAATGCCCAGTGGCCCCAGGTGGCTGGTGGCTCCCCTAGTGTGCACTTGGAAGTGGGCCACCTGACCCCAGCACGCAGGCCATGGGGTGCAAGGGCAGGTCTGGACCGGCCCAGGGGCAGAGTGTGGTTCCTAAGCAGTCCTGTCCCTGGAGCTTGGCAACCTCCTGACCACATTCTTCCTAGGAAATTGTATTTGTGCTTCTAGTTTGTGCCCCCTGCCAAGAAGGACCTAGAGGAAGGTGGGGCCTGTAGCTTCAGCAGCCTGGGAACTTCAAACAGGGCCCTGCCCACCGGGAACCTCCTGGGCCATCAGGCTCCAGGCGGCAACAATCCTGTGAGCTGATGCCAATCAGCATGCGTTGACTGGGTACCAGTTCTGTACAAGTGCCCGGAGCAGGGGCTCGGGCTCAACATGCGTAAGACCCCAGCCTTACCTTTAAGGAGCTTGCAGGCTACAGAAGGGTCGGGTGGGAGCAACTGCATCCAGGCAGCCACCTGCCAGCTGGTGAGGTAGCTGTGTCCTCCGGGGGTTTGGATTCAAGTTCTGGACTCATCTCTTCATTCAGCCACCACTGACCAAGCTCCTGCTGTGTGTCGGGCCCCTGGAGGCTCCAGGACTGCAGCAGGAGATGGGGCCCCTCCGCCCCACCCTTCTGGAAGTCACAGCATCAACACTTTATCACGTAGAAACCTAGAGAGTTTGACCGGCGCTCGTAGCTCTGCCGTCTGTGAGAGTGAAAGTGAAGGTCACTCAGTCGTGTCTGACTCTTTGCGACCTCATGAACTATGCAGTCCATAGAATTCTCCAGGCCAGAATACTGGAGTGAGTAACCTTTCCTTTCTCCAGGGGATCGTCCCAACCCAGGGATCGAACCCAGGTCTCACCCATTGCAGGTGGAGTCTTTACCAGCTGAGCCGCAAGGGAAGCCCAAGAGAGTGGGTAGCCTAGCCCTTCTGCAGCGGATCTTCCCGACCCAGGAATAGAACTGGGGCCGCCTGCATTGCAGGCGGATTCTTTACCAGCTGAGCTGTGAGGGAAGCCCAGCCCTCTGTGCCTTGGTTTTTTTTTTGTGGTTAAATAGGATCCATAGTGGCTGTTGCTGGGCTTAAAACGGGACAGTGACCGCTGGACAGACCCTCCCTGGCACCTGATACACTCACTGGAGTGGTCCGGGAGTCCAGCAGTCAGGACCAGGGACACGTGGTAGGTTTGCCATGATGCATGCAGGGCTCTCCGCTCCTTCACACGGGAGCCGCGATGCTCCCTGCTGGGCCTAGGCCTGGTACCTGAGCCCCTCCTCAGACCGTGCTTCTGCTGGAGGGCAGAGCAGAGACGGGGCCCCCAGATGCTCCCTTGACTGGAAACTGACCCATGTGGCTGGAGCTGCGGTTGGGATGGCGTGTGGAGGGCTGGGACCTTGTTCTGTGTGCCGTCGGGAGCCAAGGACAGTTCGGAGCAGGAAAGTGGGGTTTTGAGGCTCTGTCTGGTTGGGGGTAGGTTTGCAGGGAGCCCCCAGGGCGGACAGAGAAGTTTGATGTCTGTGTATGTAGTGGCCTCACGGAGATGGGGTCTGTTGGAGTCCCAGTCACACAGGGTGAACTGCTGTGGGCCCAGGGCCTTCGGGGAATTCCTTGCGTGGTTTCTCTAGGCCCGAGTGTCCAGGGCCTGGAGGAGGCGGGGGGCCTCTGGCTGAGTTAACCTCTGCCAGGCCAACTCAGGTGAGTGCTTCCTCCCCCCACCAGGCAGGGAAGTTCATCAGGAAAAGGAGGATGACCAAGCGTGTCCTTTGGGAAGCAGACTGAGTCAGAAAGGGCTTCCTTGTCCTCTCAGGAGCCGAGGGAGGAGGCCAGAGGCCCCCCTGCCTCGGTTTGGGTCCCCTGTGTGGTCAGTGTGTTGAGACTCATTAGCCGGAGCCCTGCAGCCCGTGTGGCCTGAGCCCCATGCCTTGAAATGTGGGTCCACACGTGGAGGACGAGATAGGCTGATGACTCTCGCCGTGCGCCAGCGTGCGTGCGCTCCGCCGCGTGTTCCTGCGCGCCGCGGACCAGCAGGAGGCTTGTGTCTGTGTAGTCACGTGGGGCCGTGATTGCAGCCCCAGAGGGTGAAGATTGCTCTTCCCATTCTGTAGGAGAAAAAGCCGAGGTTCAGGGTGGCCGCCAGGCTCACAAGGTTAGGCGTGGCAGGGCTGTGGTCCAGGCTTGTCGCACGTATCGGGGAGGCCAAGGCAGGACTCGGGGTGCCAGGCCTGTTCCATCATCTCAGGTGTCCATGGGGGCGTCAGGGCCAGCAGAGACTGGAGCTAGGAGTCTAACCTCCTCGGCTGTGATGGATCTGTCGGGGGACAGCCTGGCCTGGGCACTTGGGTCTCTGCTTGGGACAGGGCAGTGGCCAGGCTCAGGGGTCAGCGCCCAGTCTTGGGGCGGCAGCTGGGATCTAACGTGACAGCTTGAGGGAAGCCTGACCTGGTCCCTGCTGCGCCAGCTGTTGGAGCTGTCTAGATGGTCTAAGGTGACAGTTGTCACCATCCTAGAAGTAGGCTAAAATTGGAATATCACCAAAATCCGAAACCTCAGATCGAAGTCATGGCACTGAGCAAGTGCCTAAGTGGGGACACGAATGGTGGCTTTGATGAAGCCCATGGACCTGCAAGAGGAGCCCTAGGCTTATTTTTTTGGCTGCACTGCATGGCATGTGGGGTCTTAGTT
The DNA here is from genome assembly GCA_007570785.1 of Antilocapra americana. NCBI lineage: Eukaryota > Metazoa > Chordata > Mammalia > Artiodactyla > Antilocapridae > Antilocapra > Antilocapra americana. Next base: position 13,303,157 of record ML660216.1, on the reverse strand, counting down.
CCCCAGCCAGGGATCGATCCTGCACCCTTGCATTGGAAGTGTGTGGTGCTAACCACTGAACCACAGGGAGGCCCCAGCCCTAGGCTTGTGAAGAGGTACCTAAGGCTTAGTGTGAGAGGCAGGTGTGGGGAGAAAGACAGGCACCCCCCCCCCACCGCTGCCTAGACCTTCCCTACTGCCAGGGCCCTCGAGCTACCCCGCAGTGCAGGCTGGTGCCTGTGAGACTCGTCCAGAGCTGGCCAGCAGGGAGGAGGGACCACGTGGGCCGAGTTGGTCCTTGCCCCGGGTCTCAGGATTCCCTGCGGGGCCCCTGTGGAGCCCGGATGTCCCTTCGTCCCCAGTCTGCCCGGGTTTCTCTTCTTCCTGTGGTTGTGGCGGGGGGACAGAGGATGGTCGTGAGCCCCTCCCCGCCTGGGCCTCCCCGACCCTCAGCCTTTGACCCTGTGCCGGGGGGTTCTGTAGGGACCACCCTTGTCCCAGAGTGGGACCCCAGGGGATTGGAGGCCCAGTGTCTGTTGAGTCCTGTGTGGGATGTGATTTAACAGTTTATAATAATAGATTTGCTATTCTAACTAGCACGCCGCCGAGAGCACCCCTGGGGAGCTGAGGGTTCAGTGGTACCCCGCAGCTAACGGCCAGTGCCTCCAGGAGTGCTAGCAGCCGTCGCCTCCAACCGGGGTCAGCAAACCACCGTTACCCACTTTTGCAAATTGAGTTTGAACGGTACACAGCCATGCCCGTGGCCTGTGGCTGCTTGTACATCATAAGAGAGACCACGTGGTTCTCAAAGCCAGCAGCGTCCACTGTCTGGACCTTGCAGAGGCTGTTAGCAGCCCCTAATGGAGATGACCCCGTGCCTCAGTTTCCCCATTTGGAAAGCGCGACCAGCATTTGTTCGGCAGTTTCTCATGAGAGTGGGTTCCCCGGGAGGGCCCGGCGCTGTGATCTTGCTCACGGTGGTCAGGAATGTGAGTGCAGGTGTCAGGTGGCCCGCCCCGATTGCCTCAGGCCCTGCCAGCTGCAGACTTGGCCCCTCAGTGGCCATGAGAAGGAGCCCCTGGGAATCCCCTGGTGGTCCAGCAGTTAGGACTCTGCGCTTCCACTGCTGGAGCCCGGGTTCAATCCCTTGATGGGGAGCTAAGATCCAAAAGCTGAAAAAAAAACACCGCATACACACAACAAAAAAGAAGGAGGTGCTGGCAAGGAGCTGCCAGAGCTGGTCATTGCTGGCTCCCTAGGGCCCTGGCGTCAGGACGAGCCCTTGGGAGTATCTCAGCATGCAAAAGCAGGATACCTTTTGAAGAAAATGGAAAACCGCCTCCTTCCAGCAGCGGCCTGGCTCTGGAGGTGCTGGCTGGGTTGCCTGTCCGGTTCCCAGCACTCCCGTCTCATCTCCAGGCCACCCTCCCGTCTCTGCCTCTGCTCATGCTTAGAGAGCCTGGGGCCATGGGGGAGGCTGGCTCACTTCTTCCCACTTTCACCCCCTCTCCCTGCTCTGTTCTTATCATCCCTCAAAGAATTTTGGGTAAGGCAGTTCTGTCCAGGCTAGTAGGACACAGCTCAAGATGCAAGCGGCAAGGGGTTCTCGTCACTCGGGACAGACCCCTGGAAAGTTCGCGCTGGCCGGCTGGGGACGCAGCAGCCTCCCCGCGGCCCGATGTGCCCTAGCCCCAAGGCAGATAACTAGCTCGGAAGTTGCTAGAGGATATTAGCAGCTCTGTGGTGACAGAAATTGGCCCAGTGAGGTGGGTCTGGAACGGCATTGTGAAAATAAGGGCAGGAAGGCTGGCTCTGACGTTTAAGGGCTCCGATGGCCGCGGTTTCCATCCTGCCCCCCCACCGCAGGCTCAGTCAACAGAGGCCGGCCTGTCGGGGGGCCGCCCCACGCCTGAGAAATCCAAAGGCAGTCCTCTGAGCCAAGAGGCTGCGGCCGGGGCTGGAGCGCCTTCGGGGACCGGGAATGTGGTCGGAAAGTTCTTAGTGCGACCAAGAACCACTTCCACCACCACAGCGGCTGGCGTCGGCCCTGCCGTGAAGCCACCTGGCCACGAGCAGAGGGGCAGAGGTGGTTTCGGCACAGATGCACGTCTCCCTGAAGAAGCCGCTCCGTGCAAGTCCCCTCATCCCCCAGCTTGTCTGCAGCAGGGACCGTGCAGTGAGCAGCTCTCTGTATCCAAGCTGAGAAGCAGGAAGACCGGGCTGGCAGTGGAGGGGGGCTCACTATTTTCCCCAAGAATTGAGCTTCACAGACTACAAATTCTGTGAATCTCAGCCCCCAGAACTGAGCCACTACCGCGTCCGGGATGCTGGGGAAGGGTATGTGTGGGCAGCAAGCGCAGCCCCCACTGGGGAGAGACAGACACATCGCGGTTAGCTGGCATGAGGCACCTGCTAAACTGAGATCCCAGGAGCATCCCGGGCTCCTCCCTGGGAAGCGCTGGGTGACAGTAGAGAAGTGACTCCATCAGCCTCTCTGTGCGCCGGGCGCCACTCTGGATGCTGTCTGTGTACAAGCTCCCTCCCTGCTCTTGCCAGCCCAGGAGGCAGATGCTCTTAGTATCACGTCTGGTACTGCTGGGGACCTGGGAGCAGAGACCAGAGGAGTGACTTGCCCCAGGCCACAGAGCTAGCCACCCCCCACCCCCCAGCCCCCGGCAGGTGTGGGTTTGAAGCCAAGTGGTTTGGCCTGGAGCGTGTGCTGAGCTAGTGTGTGGCCCTGACTCGGGAGGTGCAAGGCTGGAGGTTTTCTAGGCGGAGCCAAGCAGCGGGGCGTGGAAGGGGAGGAATGCAGCCCTGGAGTTCTGCCACGGGTGGCCTGTGCCCTCAGCCTCCCTGCCCCGCAGCCTCCTAGGAGCGCGTGCAAGAATCTTCATGCTCGTCTCCTGGGTGGGCCCGCGTGGACTCTCGTCCTGCCAGGCTTGGGCAGGAGGTTTTCTGAAGTCCAGTGCTGTTGAACAGGTATCACGACTGGGAGCTTCTTCCATCCTGAGCTTGTATCTCCAGGAGGTAGAGAAAGCAGCTGTGTGGAGCCAACCCCCTGTGGCCTCGAGAAGCACCGTTACCATGTGATCAGGGCTGGACACATGGCAGCGGGCAGGAGGGGACCCGCTGACATCTCTTCCAGGGTCAGTGCCCTGGGACCCCAGCAGAATGACCTTCCGTTCTGGTCGAGAGCCCTCCTAGGGTGGCATGTTGTCAGGCAGCATAGATGACCAGGCCTCCCTGCTTGCCCAGTAGGAACCCCCATCTCCAAACACAGCAGTGTTTTCTGCAGCTTAGTGTCTAACAAGGCTCTCTTCCCGGACTCGTGCCCGCCTGCCCCTTTCCCTTGCACTGGACAGTCTGTGGGTGAGGGCGGTCACTGACCTTGTTCTACTCAGACACCTCCGGAGTGCCCACCCCGTCCTGTGGTCTCTGTGAGATTAGTGATTTGAACAGCAGCTGCTTTCAGTGGCCAGGCAGAAGAAGGGGCAGATGTGAAGGAGCCCTTTAGTCTGCCAGAGAGACGTGGAGCGGGCCGGCTGTGAGTGAGGCCTTTGGAAGCAGACAGAGCTGGGTGTGGGTCTAGCTGTGGGACCCTGAGCCTCGGTCTCCTTGTCTGTAAAACGGCTGTGGTAATAGGGAGTTCACCGAGACGATGTCTGCCTCGCACTGAGGATATATTGGCACGTGACACTCAGTTCATGTCACTTAGCAATATTCCTGTTGGAATGGGGGCAAACAGTTGTATATCAGCTCAAGTAATTTCCAGATTCATTATTTATTGTTGCTTCTGGTTACAGAATTGATATGTGCATGTATGCTAAGTTGTTTCAGTCGTGTCTGACTCTGTGCAACCCTACGGACTGTAGCCCGCCAGGCTCCTCCGTCCATGGGATTCTCCAGGCAAGAATATTGGAGTGGGTTGCCACACCCGCTCCTCCAGAAGATCTTCCCAACCCAGGGATCAAACCCACATCTCTAGTTGATATATACATGTAAAAAAAAAAATTGCAAATTGAGAAGGTAAAAAAAATTACAGTTTAGAAATGTAAACACACAAAAAGTGAAATTCCTCCAACATCTACCCCCCAGAGATACCGTCATTGAGTGTAGAGTGTAGATCCTTGCAGTCCTTTTTCTAAACAGCCGTGACACTGAATGGAGACCCTCGAGGCCCCTTCCAGCCCAGGAGTCCATTGATTCCACAGGTTCAGGTATGCTGCATGTGCAGTGATGGCAGGAGGTAAGAATGTGTGCCTTTAGAAGAGAGAAGTGGAAGGAATAGTACTTACCGAGACAGAAAATCCACACGCCTCGTGCTGGTTTTTCACTCTGTCCAATAAGAAAAGCAGACATGGTTTCAAAAGGAAAACTGACCACAAAATTCTTGGCCCTATTCAAAACAGAGCTGAATTCTTACTGGGCTGTTTGATCCAAGCCCTGTGGCCAGTGTGTTGATTCTCTCGTACGGCGTGTCAGTAGTGATGCTGTTCTCCGTCTAACATCGCTCAGCACTCTCCACGCGCTCTGACACCACGCCTCGTGTGACTTAATCAGCCCCGTCGTCCATTCTGGGGACCCGCTGTCTTGGCCGCCCCGAGCGCAGCGAGGCCAGCTGGTTTCCAGCCCGTCCAAGCCCAAGAGTCGCTTCCAACGTCAGCCCAGCACCACGGACTTGGAGCCAGCCTGCCGATGGGGCAAGGCCCTGCCGTTGCTTTGGTCTTGCTCCTCATGACTAGTTCGTTCGCATATGAGCCCAGGGAGCTGGTTTGGCTGTGTATCATCCTCTAAGTGAACTATTCCATTCTGGGCCGCGGTGCCCAGGGATGCCTATGCCACAGCCATGCTCCGGGGACCCCTCCCGACACCGCCATGCTCATTCGGGACACACTTCTTTGTGGGACCTGTGGTGCATCTTCCGTGCCGACTCTGCAGTGTCGGGGTGTGCATTTGATGTGCAGAAGCACTTCCTCCCTCGTGTCTGCGTCTCCCACCCTCACCCCCACCCAGGGCAGAAGCTGGTCTCCTCCTCCTGGGCTGGTTTTTGCTCCCCGTTATAGGACCCCTGTTCAAGGGGATCTCTGTCACCATCTGTTCAGTCCAACTCCTCTCTCCGGGGACCTGCTGTATTCAGGGTGCTGTGCCCGTGCTGCGGAGCAGGAGAAATAGGAGCCGGACCCCCATTCCCTTCAGACGGATCCCATTCATCCTGGGCCTGTTGCTGTGTGCTGTGCACCTCCTGTGTGCCGGCACTGCTTTCCAGAAACTTCCCCTTCTGCAGGCAGACAGTCAGCAGGAGCAGAGAGACCATGTCAGAGCCAGTGCTCAAGCCTGGAAGCATGGGTAGCAGGGCAGAGAGGGCTGGGCAGAGAAGCAGGACATTGCAGTTGGGGGGGGGTGGCACGAGTGACCCCCCACCTGAGGCTGGCTGTGTTGGCAGGAGCTGCTGGGGCTGGAGCTGGGGGGGGCAGGGACAGGCACTCGCGCCTGGCCCAGCCTCAGCTCTGCCAGCCGGGCCGTGCCCTTGAGGGCGATGGCTCATCTCCTGGAGTGGCCGTCTCCCCTGAATCCTCTGCTAGGCTTCTCGCTACTCGCCATTTCCCAGCACCTCCATCCCGTTTGGGCCTCCACGTGCCCGGGGATTCTTGGTGGGGAAAGGTGTCCAGTTCAAGGAGCCCCTGGTTTTCCTGTAGATGTCCAAGGGGGGCTGTGACTCTAGGGTTCCTTAGCAGCCCAGCCAGTCTTGGCACAAACCCTGAACTCACGTGGAAACACCTCGCTTCAGAATGGGCTGCCTGCTGTGTGGGAGGAGGCGTCCCATGGGGTGGTCCTAGGGTGTGGGTGGGAGATGGGGGCTGACTGTGTCCTTGAGCTGCTCACAGCCCTGTCACCTAGACGTGGCAGGACACGGGGACTGGTCTGGCTGGGAGTGTCCAACATGGCGGTGAAGTGATGAATGGGCTGCTGGACTAAGGGTCTGGAGAAGCAGTCCTGGGCCCCAGAGCTCATCTTCCGTGTCACTGTCAGCGACCGAAAGATTTCCCCAAAAGCTGTCACTGCAGTGCGCCTTGGGCTCATGTAACCCGGGCTGTCTGGGGACCTGTGGCTCGTGTCAGTCTTGACTGTTGGCAGACAGATCTCTGTGCCCCTTCCTGTGTGTCTGACTTTTAAGAGCAGCCAGGATGACCCTGGCAGGAACCCGCCTGCGGGGCTCCTCGGGACAGACATGGGTAGGTGAGTGGGCACACCGGGCTGCCCTCTGGAGCGGCTGGCCGGCAGACCCGGGATTCAGAGCAGACAGCATCGTGTCAGAGCCGCAGGGAGACCAAGTCACCTGTGGCCCCAGCCACAAGGCATGCTCCGTCGCCCCGACCCTGCCGGTAGTGGGGGGCCACGGTATCATGCCACCCTTCTTTGCAGGCTGGAAAGGAGGCTGCTCCTGCACAAGGCAGGACTTGGGCTTTCTCCCCTAGCACGGGTGTCACGTGGGGGCCCTCGGGGCAGATGAATCAGTCTGCCTTCCAGTAATTCACTTCTGTTTGTTCTGCTCCAAGTGGAAAATGCGCTCTCACTGCCGCCATCCCCACGCCCTTCCCCGGGGACCAGAAGCCTGTCTGCAGGAGTGCCCCTTCCTTCCCGCCAATCCCTGCAAGGCCACTGACCAGAAACACCTCTCTCCCCGAGACCCAGCGCCCCTGGGGTCCTTTGGTAGTTCCGCTTTGGAGGGAACGTCACTGCCAAGACCCAGGGCTTGGGAGGGCCAGCACCCCAAGGCCTCAGGTCCCTTCTTCCAAGAGCTTTCTCTGAGCACCTTAGCCCTGGGTGCCCGGCGCAGCATCTAGCTCCCAGCGTGTTTTTATCTTTGAATGCTTCGTAAATATTTCCTTTGGTCACAATAATGAGCCTTCTTTAGGATCCACACCCCAGAGTTTCCCTTCTTTCCAAATAAGGGAGACCTGGCAGCCGAGCTAGGGCCTGGGGTCCCGGGGGATCATTGGTGGCTCTGAGCACCCATCCCTCCCGAGTCCACAAGATGACCCGACAGCCTTCGGTCTGGGACGGGGATTGACGGGCACAGCTAGGAGCCTGCCAGATGGAACCCAGCCCCTGCGGTTTACCAGCTGAGCCTCAGGCCCCACTGCTGGTCAGTGTCAAAAACTCAAGCCGGAGGACCCGCCCAGCACCGGCGCTGACCGGGTGACAGGTGTCCCAGACCTGCCGGCTGTGGGCCCCTCCCACCCGCCCAGTCCTTGAGAGCCAGACCAGCACCTTCGTACATCTTGCCTGTTTCTTCTTCGTGGGTCCCTCTAAGACAGGTTCTGCTTGCCCATGGGAAGAGTGAGGCTCAGGTGGTGGGCCAGCCCACGGCCATATGGGGGGAGAGGGTGCCCAGGTCTCCCTGGCTCCCTGCCTGATGCCCCTGACCCAGTAGTCCCCCAGCGACAGACCCACAACCCATCCCCACCTTGGCTATTGGCCGAGCCACTTGCGAGTAGACCACTGCTGTGGCTCAGATGGTAAAAGAATCCACCTGCAAGGCAGGAGACACAGGTTCGATCTCTGGGTTGGGAACATCCTCTGGAGAAGGAAAGGGCAACCCACTCCAGCGTTCTTGCCTGGAGAATCCCATGGACAGAGGAGCCCGGCAGTCTACAGTCCATGGGGTCACAAAGAGCCGGACACGACTGAGTGACCAACACTTGAAAGTAGAGGGCAGGGAGGGAGGCCTGGCTGCAGGGGCCATGGCAGCGCCCAGCTGGTTTTGGCTCCGTTGATGCTCCTGTTCAGTCAGCATCGATGCCTTCTTGCTGCCCCAGCCTTCCTGGCATAGAGGAAGCCCGCCTTCTCAGCTGTAGGCATGCTCTTCCTTAAGTCTGGAAGACATCCCTTCCTGGCCTTGAGAATCGGTCTTCCTCAGAGAAACTCATCAAAACTTGTGTGAGCGGGAAGAAGCCTCCTCTCCCAAAGTGGGCATAGCAATCATCAACCTAAGTAGTTTTGAGGAGCAGAACAGGACAGTGTGCGTGGGGTATTTGAGGTGCAGACAGGCAGCCCCTGAGGCTGAGTTCTCTGCAGGGCCCCAGCGGACCCAGTTGGAAAGTGCCATCCTGCCTCATGGGCCCGTGGCTCCTCCTTCTTAGGGCTGCCGAGGCGGCAGATCCCCCCAGGAAGGATGAGCCCTGTTATCCACAGTCCCTTGGAAGCACCGGGTTGCGGGAGCCCACGCTCACCTAGGGTGTCCATGCCTGTCTGTGGGCCGTCGAGGCCTGGAGGGAGAAGGGAGGAGCCCGGGGATTCGCGCCGTGAGTTTCAGCTGGCAAGAGCACGACTCCTTTCAGAGCTGCACCCCTGCCAGACTCCTGCTGCTCCCCACACGGAAGGGCTCCACGTTGGGAGCCAGAGAGGCCAGGGAGACACTGCCGCTTCAGCCCTGCGCCCTGGGCCTTCCTCATGGCCGTGTGGACACACACCGCTCTTCCCTACAGCCCCGACCCCTGGACACCAAACCTCACCCCCGCCTTCAATCCTGTGACTCTATAGGCAAAGCCACAGAGGCCCCGGGGGAGGGAAGCGGCTATGCTGTGGTCACCCAGCAGCTCGTCACCAGGGCTGAGAGGCTGGGACTGGAGCCCACCGTGGAGAGGCACGCCATAGCCTCTGCCACCGGGTAGCGGTGGGCACTGGATGCGTCCTCCTGCCGCCCTGGGCAGGGTGTGGACGTGCCGTGTGAGTGGTACACCCCCAAGCACATGTCGTGGCTCAGACCTACTGAGCAGAAACATCTTGGGAAACCAACGCTCTCCCCCTTCTGCAGGGACAAACTGGGGCAAGTCTCGGGACCTCAGTGGAAGAGAGGGCTGGAAGTGAAGAGCTTATAGAAAATTGTTCAACCTTCAAAAGACTTCTTATTCTTACTGTGTTTTGAGTCCAGATTGTGCTGGGTTTGAATCCTCTTGGGGGTTGGGATGGGCAGGGACCTGCCTTGCTGGGCCTTCAGTCCCTGGAGCTCAGGACAGCACCCGACACACGGTGAGGAAGATGAGGAAGAAAGGAAGCGGTGAGCGAAGGCCCCCTGGGTCGGGACTGTTCCCCAGGCTCAGGTCATCCTGACGCGGGGCCAGCGTGAACATTCCAGGCTCAGTCGGCAGGGACTGCGTAAGAGTCCAACATTGGGGAAGGCCAGACCTGGGGCCAGAGACCCGTGTCCATGTCAGGGCTCACCAGGGTCTCCATGGCCTCACTTCTCCAGGGCGGTCAGGCCCCGGGGCAGGAAGTCAGCTGACTGTCTGCACCGCACTACCCTGCGGAGGAAGCAAAAGGGCTGCTGGGCTGGGATGTCCGCCTGGGAGGCCTGCAGAGGAGGCAGTGAGATCTGGGCCCCCAGGGCCCATCGGGGGGCCTCTGCTTTCATTCAGCAGCTGGACCTACCATTGTGGTACCTTTGGGTCGGGAACAAGGCTGGTATGCAAGCAGTTAATACCCTTACACGGCTCCCCTTGTCCGTCCTGCTCAGCTCCACCCCTGCCTGTCCTGCGCAGCTTGGAGGCTGAAGGAGACCCAGAAGGACCCCAGGCCCAGCCTTCAGCGCCAGGGGAAATGGAACATGGGGCTGTGAGCTGGGCTCAGACCTTAACTTTGGGTTGCAGGCTGACCGAGGCTGTCAGAGGCTCCCGGCTGGGTGGAAGGCTGGCCTTGAGGCCTCTTCCTGTAGCCTAGAGGCAGAACCAGGCCAGCAGGGACAAAGGCTTTGCTTGGCCTTTCCACCTCCTGCGCCACTGTGGTTTTGGCTTTGGGGTCGTTTGAGGTGGAGGGAGCCCTTGGGGAAGGGAGGCACATGCCCCTCAGTGCTCCCAGCCCCCAGAAGGCCCCACAGCCCTTCCTTCCCCGGTGGCTCACTGCCCAGGGCGGGAGAGGGCTTGGGGTCTGGAGCACACAAGGTCCCCTCTGGGACAAGTCCGCTCCTTTCAGATAAGCCTGCCCCTCTGAAAACACATGCCAGCAGCTAAGGGAGGTTGGCTTGATAGGGAGATGGGGGACTTTTATTCTGGGGAGAGAGGCTGGAAACTGGTCATCAGCAGAAGAAATTGTTTCTCATCTGGACTCAGTCCCTTGGGGAGGGGTAAAGTAGACGAGGCGCCGTGCCTGTGGAGGTCCGTGGGTGAATCCTGGACCTCACCACTCTCTAGCCATCTGACCCCTCTGAGCCTTGGGTTCTTCAGTCGGCAGACGGGGTGCATCACTCACCTCACAGGGTTGGTGTGATGATACCACGTTAGGTGCAAGATGTGGAGCATCTCACACATCCTGCCACACCATGGACGCTCAGCGAATGGTAGCGGCTGTCAACAGTATCACCATCATCACTTTACCTTCCTCATCACCGCTGTTGTTGCCACCGTCCATGTCAGCACCACTGCTGCCATCACCTGTCACCACCCCCGTATCACCGTAGTCATCGTCAGCAGAGTCTTCGTCATCGCCACCTCTGTCACCTTCGTGAACACCACCTTCACCATCTCCGACACCTTCATCACCACCTTCAGCTTCACCATCACCTTATCACCACAATCATCCCTTTCTTCATCACCGTCTAGCAGGCAGAGTCCTCAGAGCCCTCAGAAGATTCGGCCTCACGCCTGGCTCTCTGAATTGTAGTGGAATACACTTTCCATCTCTTGGGTATGGCAGTGGCCTGGGCTTATGCCTCTTCAAGATGACTCTTTCACCTTTGGCCCCTTCCCACTGGGAGAAAGTTCTTCCTTGTCGGGAGAGATCCCAGGGTTAGTTGCTGTCTTCTTAGGACTTACTCTGGGAGCAGGGCAGAACCTACAGTATCTTAAAATTATCCTGTACTTAATTATATTACTCAGAATAAGAGATTCTGGCTCCATTAGGGAGAAAAGTCATCTGGTGGATAACTATGTCATCTGTGCATGTCACCAAGGCGTCGTGTTCTGACTTGAGCTCTTAATGCTGTAAATACCTCACGGGTGACTGGAGCTCTCGGGGCACATGGAGGCGGAGGGCTCTGGGGGTCAGCCCCACCGTCATTCACTAGGTGCAGAATCCTGCACAAGGGCCTTTTTTTGAGCCACAGGGGCTTTTTGGTTTTGTTTTGGTTTGGGGTTTGTTTTTCCTGAAGGATGGGGCTAACAATAGCGTGCTTTGTGGAGGCATTGTGAGGACTGGAGATGGATGGCATCGTCTGGGGGCCGATTATGCATCCAGCCCCTGTTTGCTCCTTTGGAGCCTGAAGAACCGGCAGGGGTGGAGTGCACGTCCCAGCCTGCGTCAGGGCGCACACGGCACCTTGAGACCACGCTCCAGGCGGCAGCTCCCTGGTCCCCAGTGCTGCCACCTTGAAGCCGGGCACCTCGCACAGCAGGCATCCTTCACACAGTGGGGCACACGCAGACTCGGGGTTACCCAGGAAGTTTGTTTAGACCTGGTGTTGTCCACATCTGCGCAGTTGTTGGGAGTTTGGCAAGACCGCCTGGTGTGCAGTGGGGAAACAAGTCCGCTGACTCACACGGAGGCGGGGCCGCTCGCGGGCCGCTTCCTGCCGTGGCCTCTGTGCCTGGGCCCGCGTGCGGGGCGGCACCCTCTCCACGCACCCCTTGTCTTGGTCAGGCAGGCTGTCCAAGGATGCCAAGCCGGTCCAAGAAACAACTTTGCAGGCCTCCATCCAGGTCGGTGTGCTGGGATCCACCAAGACAAGAGCATTTTCCTCTAGGAAAATGGTGTGCAAACGTTTAGTCCCCGGACTGGTTTCTCTGCTCCCAGTTTTGAGGATAAAGAGATGTGGGTGGCGCTAGTTGGTACCCATAATCCTCCGAGCCTGAAGGGACCTCCGTCTAATCGTGTCTGCGCATCCGGGGGTAAAAGGAGGCCCCAGGGAGGCGAGGCCCTTTGCCCAGGGTCACACAGTGAGACGGCTGCCCCTCCCCAGACTGTGTCGCCAGCCCTGGCCCTTCCCCCCTGCTTGGCACCTTCCCCAGCAGGGCCGCAGCTGCTCTACACGTTGGCAGGACGGGGCTCTCCTCTCCCGCTGGCTTCCTCCTGCCTCTCCTGTTGCGGCAGGCACCTTCCACTGCCTGCAGTGACGCGGCACATTCCTCCGGGGCCTGGGGTGCTGTGCTGTCTTCCCAGGGCATTTCTTCCCACGACCGCTAATCCCGGCCAGGCCCTCTGAGGGGCCAGAGGAGCCCCAAGCAGGCCGGGCGGGCACTCGTACCCGCGTTCCAGTGGTGGGACCGCGGGCAAGCCGCCGAGCCTCTCTCTTGAGTCCGCGTGCTTGTCTGTGCGGTGAAGACAAGAAGGGTACCTCAGGACTTGTTGCTGCAGGGGGTGTGTAGGCGTGGCTCTGCTGCTGCTGTTTCCGTGGGTCCCGCCCTCCTGAGCCTCAAGAAGACCATCATCCTTGTGGTCTCATGGTCATCCTGCCAGGCGAGCTGACTGGAGACCCGTGATTGCCGTTTCACAGACAAGGCGATGGAGGCTCTGGGGAGAGAAGGTGATGGGGATGGCTCTGTGGCAGGCTAGAGCTCGGCCAGGACCCAGCACCTGGCACTCACCCACCCTCCCCCAGGTACCACCCCTGCTCCCCGCCTTCCTCTCCACAGAGACTATGGGCTTATGGCAGCTGGGCATGCTGGTCTGAGGGCAGCTATGCCCATCCGTCCCTCTCATATTTGGGGGTTCCCTGCAAAGGCTTCCAGGGCCTTCCGTATCTTTGCTTCTCAGAAGCTTCGATGCCCCTGGTGCTCCCAGAATGGGGGCCTTCTCAGGAGGAAGGAAGAGTGCACCATTTCGCCCTGCAGAGACAAGCACATTTGTCAGTATCCGAAGGAGAACCAAGAAGGCAGGAGTCCAGGGGAGGCAGCCACTCACGGGCACGCTCCGCGCGTTTCCTGTTGACGCTGCCTTACCCCACCCACTTCCTTTCCAGCCCTCGCCACTGCCCTGATACCCTGCCGGCTGACTGGGGGCCGGGTCCAGCTACCAGCGTGCTCCATTGTTGGCCTCCCTGGTGGTTTGGGCGCTGGCAGGGGACCCTGATCCCAGCACAATGCCATCAGATTCTGAAAGCTCCTCCTCTGTGTCTTTCTGGAAGCCCGAGACCTGCACTTCCTTGGCTCATCCTGGGTCTGCCCCTCGATGCCCGCAGCCTGGGGCCCGGGTTCTGCTCTGCCCCGGCTGGGACACCGGGCAGGTAGCCTCGGTCCACCGCCGTGTATACAGGCACTCACCCGTCCTCTCATAGCTGACTCAGGACTCAGTCCCTGGTGGGCTCTCAGTAGCCACCTTCCCTTTCTTCTCTGGCCTGCTTACCCGAAAGGGCACCCACCCTGTTGACGCCCCGGCCCCGGCCTCAAAATGGACAAATTGGCATCCAGCTTGAGGCTGTGAAGCACTGGCTTGTCGGGTGGGGTTAGGATTGGGAGAAATGGCCAAGGCTTGGGGGTGGGGCCTGGGCAGCTGCTTGGAGCGGGCAGCCAGTTGTGGCTTTCCTCCAGCCGTTCATTCCTGTTACCAGGGCTGTGAGTCCCCATTTGTAATAATAAAGTCGAGTCTCTTGGGGAAATGGACATTAAATGAGATAGTATTTCAAAGGTGCTTGGTAGAGCGCCTGGGCCCAGCCAGGTGCTCAGTTAACGCTGGCCCGAGGCCTGGCCCCTTCGCCCCTTACCAGCCTTGGCCTGTCCCAGCTGGACTCCTCAGAGGCCAGGCTGGTCTCCTCTGGTGGGGCCTGATGCTGGCCAGGAGGTAGACTGTGTCACCCTGTCACAGTCCCTGGGGCACCTTAGCCCCGGATAAAACAGTCTGTGCCTTTGCTCTCTGGTTCTGTGCTCATCACAGGCCCCCCTCCCGTGGTGGGAGAGACATTGGCCGTTCTCCCCAGGACCTGCCTCCAGCCTCCTCTAACCAACCGTAGGAGTCACCCCTATGACAATTCAGAAAGAAGTCAGGTTCACTTGAGGGGAGCGAGTGCAGACTGGTCTCCCCGAAGCAGGAGGGGACTGCGGGCAAAGAGCCGCAGAGAGTGACCACGGCCCACCCGGGCAGGAGGGCAGGGATGTGAGTTCCCATAAACCCCTGTGTCCCTGGTGGGCCCGACCTCGTGCCTTCAGCCCTCGGCCCGACATCCCAAAGGCTCCGGGCAGAAGGACCGAGGGAGAAGATAGAGTTGGTGGCGTCTCAGTGGGAGAGCCCCGGGCTGGGGCAGCTGTTTGTCCTCGAAGTCCTTCTCCGCTTGGCTGGAGGACGTGTGTTCGTCCTCGCCTCTCCTGTCAGGCGCTGAAGATCTGGGGACGATGTTTGAACCCCGTTTCGGGGCCAGAGCAGATTTAGCTCATCTGCCTGGAAGCCAAAGTGGGAATCATTCTTTAAGGCGCCAAGCGGATGCCTCAGAGGAAGAAAGCCAAGCGTCCAGAACAGGGAGAGATGCTTCCCTAGGGCCGTGTGTCCTAGCTCTGGCCGTGTTACCTCTGGGACTTGATCATTCTCTTGTGGAGGGAGCGCCGTCCTGCGCTGGAGAAGCTCTGTCTCTGCCCACAGGTGCCCACGGTTCTCCCCCCACCAACTCTAGTTGTGACGGTCACCTGGAGGTGACATTGTTCAGGTGAGGCTGCCGACCAGAGTGAAAGGAAAGACCTTGACCTCCCAGGTGGCTGCAGCCCCAGGGGCCCTGGTACACGCTCTAGCCTCGGCCAGGAAATCTGTTCCCTCTGAACTGGGCAACGGCAGAGGAGAGGTGCCTTCCTTGTGCCCACTCAGTTCAGGTGCCCTGCAGGGTGGGTGTGGCTGGGCAGCGGGCGTCCAGTTACCCGAAGACGCAGGCAGCGCGGGGCTGCCCTCCCCGCCGCCCCTGGCGGGTGGGTCTGTCAGCTTTGTTTGCCCCGTCCCCAGGACGATGGCCCAGGAGCTGCAAAGGACCTGGCACTGTCTGATGGCTTCTTGGCCCACGTCTCCTGCCGGCTCCCGGGTGATGCCGGGGTCTCCTCCGCTCCCCGATCCCCTCCAGGGAGGCCAGGCAAACAGGCACTTGGCCAGACAGCCGCCCGCAGTGTGCGTCGCTGCTTCTCATCAGAAAAGGCGCCTGAGTCCCCTGCCAAAGCCTGAGCCATCTCACCCATTAATCAGGATTTCAGGATTCTCGGGGAGATCTTAGCAACTGCCTGGCACAAGCCTGACTCAATTTACCGTCACCTGTCTGCCCTCAGAGCCAGCCCTGTCCACCCCTGCAGCAAGACCACCCCTGGCCCCAGAGCCCGTCTCAGGGGCCAAGGCTGATCTCAGCAGGGCCTGAGGAGCCGCTAGGTTAGAATTAATGTTTCTTTTATGTGAATCTCAATGTTCCTTTTTTTTTTTTTTTAAACTTGAAAGAGAAAAAGGAAGCCAGACCCGGGTGCAGGTATCTCCAGGTTGAGGCCTGGAGAGGTGAGGCCACCCAGTCCGCCTGCGTGGAGGCCTCCTGTTGCTGGGGACTGGCCGGCCCAGCCGGCTCTTCTTGCACTGAGGGCTCTGCCCAGCTGCTTGCAAGGCCGCCCTGGGGCTCTCCTGGTGAGACCAGGCCTCCTCCTCGTTCTGCGGCTGCCCCCGAGGGCTGACTTCTGCACGCAGATCCCCCACCCACGCAGCTCCTTTCCTTCTCATTCAGGGAGGAGCGTGAGGGGCGGGTTCTGGGAATGGTGGGGGCCACCTCGCCCACCTAAAGACAGATGCTCCTGGCGTGTGGAGTCCGCAGCCCACGGGCCACATACTCCACACCCTCTGTCTCCCAGCCCCTCAGCCAGAGGAGGCTCTGGCTAGAAAGGCCAGCCAGACCGCCCTCCTTTGTGCCCCCACCCCCACCCCACCGTTCCCATCACTGCCGCCTGCCCTCTCAGGTAACATTCTCGGGCCTTGGGGGTCTCTCCAGGTGCCCCTCCCACCCTCACCCCCACCCCCATCTGGGAAACCGCAGCTCCTCCGAATATCCCTGGGAGGTCGCCCCTGGCCTCTGTCTGTGCCAAAATCCTCTGAGCGGGGCCTCTTGGAGACGTTCCCGGCGGGGAGGACCTCTCTCAGCCGCCCAGATACCCGGGTAGTTTGGAGAAGGGTTGCTGAATGCCACACAGGTCAGCTGGAATTAACGCGCATTTCCTTGAGCGAACAGGCTTGCCACCCACATCTTCCTCCACTGTTGGGCTGGGAGCTGTCCTGGAACTCTCAGGGGCACTGGAGAGGGAGGGAGGGAGGGGGGCAGGCAGGGAGGACCCCCCGCCCCACTTCTGGGGGTTCTGATCTTGCCCTCATGGAGCCAAAGCTCCCTGGTTTGCTGGCAGAACTTCCGAGGGGGTGGTGGTGGGCACCTGGTCCTGTGTGGTCAGTGGTCACAGTGCTGGGTGTCCCCAGGGATGACTCTGCATGGGCCCTCCGCTGTGTTAGCCCCACAGCTCTGCAGGGTAGCCTTCATTGTCACCGCTTTCAGCTGAAATAGGCCCAGAGGGGCGGAGAGGCCGGGCCTTGGATAAACAGCTAGGAAGTGACCAAATGGGTCCCTTCTTCCCCTGACGATGACTCCATAGTCAGTGGCCCCAGGCCGGCCAGCTTGCAGGCATGGGGGTGTGAACTTACCCCCAAGCAGGGCTGTGCAAGCTGCAGGCCAGCCTGGTCCCACCCACACCAGGTTCGCCCCATCTTCCTGAGCAGATTGGGGGAGGCCTCCGGTACCTAAAGGGAATGCTGGAAGGTTCCAGAGACCTCTTCTGGGGGCTGGTGCCTGGGTGGGCGCTATTCCTTCCAGAGGCCCTCTGTCCTTGAGGATGGGGTGACGGTCTGAAGGGGACCCATCCTCAGAGGCTGCCAGCCGCCCCCGGAAGAGTCCAGCATTCACAGTCGGGCCTTGTCTTCCTAGGCCTCACTCCGCCTCAGGAGCAGCCTGGGAGGGACTCTGCTTTTAATTAGCCTAGTTTGGGAATGGCAGCTCTCAAGCCCTGGGAGGCGAATGCAGCCGCCTTGCTTTTGGAACCTGCTGCCAGTGGACACGAAGCTGCAGGAATGAAAACGAGGAAGAGAAAGGCCCATGGGCTTGGGTTTTAATTGGCACCACCCCCCAGGCCCCGCGCCCGCCCGCCAGCCCTCCCAGGGCTCTGTTTGGGCGGCCAGGCCCGGCGTTCGAATGACGGAGCCTTTCACAGCTTCAGACTGGTTTAAGTGGCCCTGTGTGCGTTACTGCAGCCCTCGCTGAAAGAGCATGGCACGATCGCCACGCTGATAAACCCTGGGAAATGGATCGGCCACCTGCAAGCGGTGAATAGCGATCACCACCGGGAGCCCAGCGAGGCGGCTGGGCCGCCCCTTCCCCCAGGGTCCTGCTGGAGAGAAAGGATATTTCTAAAGCTGCAATTAATTTTTTTTTTCCCCTGAATCACTTGGAAGTTGCTCTCTTGTTTTGAGCTGGGAGAGTGGGGCGCTGTGTTCTGTGCTTCTCTGTTAACCCGAACGCTTGACTGCTGGTGGCTCCTCTCCCTCTTGACGAGGCACAGCTTTCTTTCTCATCAGCCATCGAGGAAGAGACTTTTTTGTGTTATGTGTGTGTCTTTCTGTCGTTTTTCTTTCTCTGAGATCATCTCAAGCTAACAGTGAGAAAAAAATGAAAAGGCATATGTGAGCGATTCCGCCTCGACAGGTCCCACAATACCTTCAGGAATGTCCATTTTTCTTGCTTTCATGAAAACACTATGAGGTCTCACTTCGAGGGGACAATGGTGGAGATTAAAGCGGAGGCAGCAGGAGGGCAAAGGGAAAGGAGAAAGGCAGTCGGGCCACCTCTTGGGAACTTCGTGGTGCAGTTGAGGGGGTTTATTCTGGATCCCCTAACCCTGCTGGGACAGTTTGGACGGGGGCAGAATTCTTAGCTCATATTTAGTTTTGCAGGGAGGCCCCCGTTTTAAGTGCAAAAGAGAAAGAAGGCCGCCCTGGTCCCAGGTTTCTGTGAGCATATGTTGTGTGTGTGTCTGTGGGGCTGCTGATCTACAGGGCTTTGGGGCCCTTGTGCCCCTGGGGACTTGGTGAGCACAGGGTGTCAGCCTGGTGGCCGTCAGGCGGGGGTGTGGGGGAGGCCCACGAGCCTGCCCAGGTGCTCGTCTGTTGGGCTGCCAGGGCGGGGCTCCCGCCCCAGGCAGGTTCTGCAGAGAGGACGTGCCAGGCTTGAGGAGGTGGCCTCTGGGGCTGTCTGGGCTCTGCCCGGCAGCCGCTCTGTCAAGGCAGAATCTCTCTGCTCTCTCCACCCACCCCTTGAAGCTGGCCTGCTTTTGCCTCAAAGGCCAGGAGTGGCGTTGGCACGAGGGGGGACCCATCCCTGTGGGTTTGCTCACATACGTGGTTCTGGCTCTCACCCCTTCCCGTCTGGAGCCCCAGCCTCGTTAGCTCCCCCGGCCTGCTTGCGTGGCAGATTGCGAATGAGCCAGGCTGGGTCAGCGCCCTCAAGACGGAGGAGAATGGCTGCTCTGTGCCCTGAGCCCACCCCACACCACCCCTGGCTGCAGCTGTCGTGACCTGCTGGTAGGGCCCCCAGAGCTCGTTTTCCCTCTTGGTGTGCAGGGTGCTGTGTGTGTGCCCTTGAGCACGTTGCACACATGTGTGCATGCCTGCATGTGCCTATGCCATTCGTCCAGAGAACAGCCCAAGGTGCCCCATCACTGGGTGAGCTTGGTAGGCTCCTCAGGCCTCAATTTCTTCCTCTCTGCCATGGGAACCCTGACACTTGCCTGCTAGGGGTTCTGGGGAAACGTGTACAAGGCAGGCACCCAGGTCAGGCGCATACGTTACCAGCTGTCTTTTTGGTAATATGTATTCCAGGTGGTGCTCGTGGTAAAGAATCCACCTACCAATGCAGGAGACCAAGAAGATGCAGGTCCGATCCCTGGGTCAGGACGATCTCCTGGAGAAGGAAATGGCAACCCACTCCAGTATTCTTGCCTGGACAGAGGAGCCTGCTGGGCTATAGTCCATGGGGTCTCAAAGAGTCGGACACGACTGAGCAGCTGAGCACACACGCACGCTTTGGTAATAAGACCCGCCCATCTGCTTGAAAGACAGAGGGTAGAGAAGGGGCCCTCTTCCTGGGTCCGCGGGGCAGGGATTCAGCCTGCTGGTGGCCAGCTGGCCCCGGGGCTGCTTTTCTTTGAAGGCCCTGGGGACGTCTCCCGTGGGGATTTGAGAACCTCCCCTCCCAAGGCTCCGCTTTCTGAGTGAACTCGGGCTTCAGCTGATGACCCACAGCATCTGGCAGCTCCTTTTGGCAGTAGCCACTTGCAGATGGAAAATTAGGGACTTCCCCATGGGTTCTGTGCTTTTTCCAAGTCATCGGACACTTTTACAAGAGAGAAGTAGGCTCATTTCCTGACTTGGGCTCAGCCGGTGATGGTCTTAAGCTTGAGATTGGGGCCCAGACCCGGAAGCTGAGGTCTCCTGGCGGTGGGCACCTCGCCTCCCACACAGCTCACCTCAGCCATCTGGATCAGGACAGGCACGGAGAGGTTGGAGTCCCATCGACTCCGTGATCGTCGGTCATTGTTGGAATTGTAGCAGCTTGGAGTGATTGCAAGATGGCGGAGCTGTGTGTGTCCGTGTCTGCGGTGTGCACACGCGTACACGTGTGCGAATTTATATCTAAAGGGGAGAAGCGCGCGAGGGCCAAGCTGGGACCCTCAAAAGGTGCCGGGTGTCGTGTGTACCCAGGCGTTGTCATTGGGCACTGACTGGTTTCTCCTGTTTTGTCCCCCTTGGAGCTGTCAGCATTTCCCCTGACACATCGTTCATCACCTGGGGCTGGCTCCAGGAAAGAGGAACATACTTGTGGCCTTTGCCCCTCTCTCCCATCTGGCTCTGGGCCTGGCCCCATGTGGGGTCAGCCCGGGCATACCCTCCCTCTCGCCCCTAGTGGGGTTGCTGCCATGACGGCGTCTGCCCCGTGGAGAGCCCTCTCCCGCTGTCTCTCCTTCCTGCACTCGGGCCTGTGGTCCCAGAGTCAGATGCCAGGGGTTCAGTTCCTCCCCACTTGCTCCCTGGGTGGCCTAGGCAATTCCCGAGCCTCCAGGGACAATCGAACCCCCATCTACACGTAGGGGTTTGTGCAGTGGGACAGCCCCGGGAAGCTCAGGGAGCAGGCTTAGTGGACATTCATCCTGCATTCATCAGAGGCTGCACAGCTGCTCGGACACTAGAATGCACCCCCAGAGATGCCCTGACTTTGTTCCTGGGACAAGGCAGGATTCTAGGGACAACGGGTGGAATTTACGGTAGCTCAGCCTCGTGGGTCAGCTTTCTTTATGTGAAGGAATGTCTGGATTGGAGAGTGATTTAGGGCTGCTCCAAGCCCTGCACATTCCTCGGGGGGCCATCCCGGAGCCCTCGTGGTCATAAGGGTCTCTGGCCGTTGTGCTTAGGAATCTTTCCCAAGTAGTAGGCGAAACTTGCCAGGGGTGCCTGTGGGGTAGAAATTGGGGTGGGTTTCCACCGCCAATTCAGGCATTTCTGGCGGCTGTGAGGTACAGGGGTGATGGGTGCAGACAGAGCCGGGGGTGAACCTGGCCCAGCGCAGGTCCCCTGGGGTCTCTCCACCTGTGCGTGGAGGTGCTGGCCGTGCCACCTCTTGGGGTCAGATGCTGAGATGATGGAGCGAGAGGTTCACCCTGCGGGACCGGGGTGTCCCCCTCAGGTATGTTCACTTGGACATCGAGGGCTTTGGGATGCTTTGAGATGCCTGTGCTGAATTTGTGTGTCCTGTGAAACAATGAAACAGTGATGAACAAAACGGAAAAAATAGAAAAGGAAAAAAAGAAGCCCATGAGGAAATTCACAGTTGTATAGAGGTGTGTCCTTGGGAAAAGCAAAGAGACAGGGACCCTCCCTGGCCAGCCCTTCCCTAGCCTGCAGTCTGGCTTCTGAGGGAGGAGTGGGTTCCGTCGGTTCACTGAGGCCCCGAGCTGGGTCTTCCACGCAGTTGGCATTGGGCTTCCAAGGGGGTGAGACCGCAACTCACCCAGGGGCACTGGGCAGAGCTGGGACTCCAGGGCTCCTGGCTGTGTGCGGGGCTCCCATCCTGATGCCCAGGCCCCTCCTCGCCCCCAACACGCCAGCCCTGCCCTACTGCAGTGACGGATATGACCGCAGATACGTGACTTACAAGGGTGAGAGGACAGGCCATCCCAGGAAAAGGGCTTGGTGGGCAAGAGCCCAGGGTGAGTCTCCCCCCAACCCTTCCCGTAACTAAGTGTCCTGTCTGCCTGTGAGACAAAGCCCCCAGGACAGGCTGTCCTCTAGCAGGGCCTCCGGGGCTCAGGAGCCCCAGGGGCCCACACAGTGTCCCTGCCACTCAGCCCGGGCTCTGCGGGAGGGGGCGGCCAGGCCCACAGAGGCGGAATGTGCCCAGGAATGTCCTGCCGTACCCGCCGCCAGCGGGCATGTCCGTGGCCACCTGCCCTGCCCCAGGCACGCTGGGACATGCTGGCCAAGCCTCGCCGGCTGCTGCCTCCCCTCGCCCCGCAGGGCCTCGGTACCCAGTATGGGCCAGCACAGCCTCGCATTTCCCAGCACGCCTGGGATCTCTGCTCTTCCCGATCACTTCCAGGTGGGATGGAGGCGGGTGAACGGCTGTCCATCTGCCGCCCCTGCCTGAGCCCCGGGGCCAGGGCCTGCCCTCCGTCCCCATCCTGGTGAGCCTGGGCACCGCGAAGAGGTGTTGGGGGTCCCGCTGAGCCAGGCTCTGTGGAGATCTCGCTTGAGCCCCGTTCCTGCCCCACACAGGTAGCTGTATTTCTCTAGTCTGCAAATGAGGAAGAAAAACTCAGGTTGCACAAGGAGGCCCCTGGGGACAGCAGTCTTGGTGGCTGAGGCAGGAACCCACCACACGTGGGTGACCCTTCTCAGCCCTCCATTCAGCCTCCACCCTCATCCGAGCCCCCCAGAACGCTGCCCGCCAGCCCGTGGGTGGGGGCTGGGCAGCTCCACAAGGGCTTTGGGTGGGGCGGGGAGGGTGTGTTAGCTGGGCGGTGAGGGGAGAGAGGTTTCTCCAGTGGGGCGATCCTGACTGAGGTGGGGGGCACCCCCCGGAAGAGCTTAGTGCATCCAGGGAACCTGAAAGGGCAGGGCAGGGACAGCCTGGTTCACACAGTACCCACGCCTCCCTCGTGGATATGGGCCCAGGACCTCCCGAGGACACGCCCAGTATGCGACAAGCTGGAGCCAGGTGTCCGCACCCCTCGGGGCATCCTGGACACCACACAGCCCTTGGGGCTTGCCCATCATCTCCGGCCTTCTGCAGGCTGGCGCTGCACCCAGAGCCTGTGTTTGATGCCCCAGGTGGGGCTCACCATCCCTCGAGGGCACAGTGCCTCCAGGGGCGGAGGGAAGCCATTGCCCTTGGGCCCTGACCTTAGACCTGGTCAAAGAGCAAGGGAGTGGAGCTTGTGGCTTGTGACGTGGCCAGCTCTGTGGCCCATGAGGTGCCCCTCTGGGTTTGGCCGGGGAGCCCTCCTCCACCTGATGCCGTAGAAGCGAAGGCAGTCAGACACTGTCTCCTGGCCTTCTGGGACCTCTTCCCAGCAGCCCTGCTGTGCCCGGCTCAGGGACATGAGCAGACCAGGGTGCCAAGTGGGTGGTTCGGTCAGCGGAGACAAACCCCCTCCCTTGCAGCCTGCAGCCACTCCATTCCCCGAGCCTGCCCTCCCAGCCTGGCTACATCCACTGGCGCAGAGTGCGAGGCGAATGAATGGTGGTGTCTGGGACCAGCCGGGGTCCTGGTTCCCTGGAGTTGAGGGGGTGCTGGGACAATCCTAAGGTGGTCAGCGTAGGCTCCCTTGGCCTCAGGTTTGCCTAGAGTTCAGCCCAACGGTAGCAAGCTTCATTTGGCTTTTTCAGTATTTGGCCTCGGGAGATGGCCGAGGTAACAGACAGCAGACATGGGGTGTGCGTTTCGTTTTCCTCCGAGGCCCTCTGGCTGGGCCCGTTAGCTGGGAGTCAGTGCCGAGTGGCCGTGGCTGTGAAGTCCAGTCTTCCTCCAGTGCGGACACCGCCGGAGCCCATGGGGTGGGGTGGATCCTGGCTATGCAGGTGGCCTCTGGGCCCTGCTCGGACACTGTCCTTCCTGAAGTCAGGGGCCAGGGGCCTGGAGCTGCAGAGCTTGGAAGGGGGCGGAACCAAACCAGAGAGGGTGGGAATGAGGCCAGGGCATCCTCTGGGGGTCCTTCCAGTGGGAGGAGTGCTCTGTGTCCAGTCTGTAGAGGGCATGGGGGTGGCTCGTTTCTGGAGTTTTCCACGCCAAGGCCTGCTGGAGCAGATAAATCAGCCAGTTGTGTTTCCACAGGGTTTGCTTGCCTTTCTTTATGATTTATATTTTATCATTGAGGAGGAGCGAAGAGAGCCTCCCCTCTCCCCCACCAAACAGAAAGGAAATCCAGCTGAATCGGACACTTTGAACTTAATCTGTGCTTCTCATCTCTGCCAGGTGTGGAAATACGACGACAGGTGGCAGCGGGGGGTGGGGTGGGGGGTTCCGTGTTCACACGCGCCACAGCTCCGGACCCCTGGCCCACACGTGCATCCTCAGCGTGTGTCCTCATCCTTCCTGGGGACCCAGGCTCTTGTGGACATGGGCAGCCACTGCCCGCGGACCACTTCTGATGCACAAGCAGCTTCCTTCCCGCCTTGCCTCTGGGCGGGGCTGGGCAGCCGCTCCGCGTGGCCGGCACTGACCCATTTGGACAAGGCTGGCTCAGGCTAAGAGACGGGCCTTGTTTGGGGAAAGCTGGGCTTGGGGCACAAAGCTGTCCCAGCCACGGCCTAGGGTCACCCACAAAGCCGGGCAGTGTTCTCCCACAGAGCAAGAGGAGCCCCCCAGGCCAGCCACCCCAAAGCGGGCGGGGAGCCCTGCAAACCTCTAGAACAACGAGATATTTTCCAAGGGGTCCCCCGGCCTGCGTCTCTGAGCGTGCCTACCAGCCCCGGGAAAAGGCCCTCACGGCTGACGGCCCACGTGCAGATGGCTGGCACATGTGTGGGCTGTTTGCCACTCAAGGGGCAGCTTTCCTGACGTGTTCCCGTCTTGTGCTTGTGAGAAACTCAGATTTAATTTGGTGATTATTAAGTGCAGAAACTGTGTATGGGTTTTTTCTTTTCTTTTTTTTCATCTGCACAAAGTACCATTTTTTGGTAATGCATAAGCCTCATCCCTGCCAATAAGAGAGAAGGAAAGTCGAAAAGAACTTTGGGGGAGAAACATTAAAATGATTGAAGATGGAGCTGGATGCAGCCTGTGGGGAGGGTCTTTTTTTTTTGTTTGTTTGAAAATCAGAGTGACCATTTCAGTAAGATTTTTTTTGGCCTGTGAGTCATCCTTTTACTTCATTCCTAATTTAGAGTGTCCCTTCCTCTTAAAATAAGCATGCACATATTTTATTTTTTGATGGTATTTTCACATGTTCAGAAATTAAGACAATACGCAGGGGAAGTCTTGCTCCCATTCCCCATGGCCTCAGGTTAACTCCTTGTTTGTTTCTTGTGATCCTTCCAGAATTCCTTTATGCAAGTACCAGCAAATAATAGCGTTCTTGTTTTATTCTCCTTTCTTGAACGGAAGACAGCAGGCGAACATCTAGCTTTCTGCATCTTGCTATCTTAAATCATAGACCCTGGAAGTGTTTCTGAGTCAGAGCCCAACTGTTGGCTGCCCTTTTCCAGCACAGGAGGGTCTGTTGTGTGGCCCTGCCCCACTTCCTTCTTCTCAGAGCCCTGCTGTGGACCCTGGGGCTGTGG
Source organism: Antilocapra americana (assembly GCA_007570785.1). NCBI lineage: Eukaryota > Metazoa > Chordata > Mammalia > Artiodactyla > Antilocapridae > Antilocapra > Antilocapra americana. Next base: position 13,278,374 of record ML660216.1, on the reverse strand, counting down.
GCAGTCTTCTCAGCATTGCTCGGGTCCTTCTAGGCGTGTGCAGGTGTGTCCCCTGTGGGCACATCCCACGTGCCTGCTGCTCGTCAGGGAGCCTGTTGTCCAGGTGACATCAGGGGGCCGCGCTCGCCAACGGATGCTGCAGATTCCCCACTGCCACCCCAACAGATCCTGCTCACACGTGGGTTTTGCCAATCAGAGAGGTGAAAAACGGTTTCTCTGTGTCATTTTAGTTTGCATTTTTCTAGTCAGTTGAGCATCTTATAGTCAAAGGTCACGCATATGTCCTCCACTGTATTCATTTGCCCTTAAAAGAAAATGGAGGCGTTGCTGTGTTTCTTGATTGTACAGCAGTGTGTTAGTCGCTTTGGTCATGTCTGACTCTTTGCAACCCCCTGGACTGTAGCCCGCCAGGCTCCTCTGTCCATGGGATTCTCCAGGCCAGAATATTGGAGTGGGTTGCCATTCCCTTCTCCAGAAGATCTTCCCGACCCAGGGGTCGAACCTGGGTCTCCTGCATTGCAGGCAGATTCTTTACCAGCTGAGCCACCAGGGAAAGCCCCAAATGTCCATTAGAGAGGTTGGTTTTGCATGTGCTGTGACCTGCGAATGTTTGTTTCTGATTTGTTCTTTGTCTTTTGACATCCTGTAACAGCTTTATTGGGAGAAAGCAATGGCAACCCACGCCGGTACTCTTGCCTGGAAAATCCCATGGACGGAGGAGCCTGGTGGGCTGCAGTCCATGGGGTGGCTAGGAGTCAGACACGACTGAGCGACTTCACTTTCACTTTTCCCTTTCATGCATTGGAGAAGGAAATGGCAGCCCGCTCCAGTGTTCTCGCCTGGAGAGTCCCAGGGACGGGGGCGCCTGGTGGGCCTCTGCCTATGGGGTCGCACAGAGTCGGACACGACTGACGCGACTCAGCAGCAGCAGCGGCAACAGCTTTACTGGGCTATAATTCACATTATACAGTTCCCCCATTTGAAGTGAACAGTCTTGGTGGTTTTTCGTGTGCTCACAGAACTGTGCAGTCATCACCACAGTCGATTTTAGGACAGCCTCATCACTCCATGCAGAGAAGCCTCATCCCCACTGGCGGTCACTGTTGGCCCTCAGGCAGCCCAGGCCCAGGCAGCCACTGACCTGCTTTCCGTCTTCCTGGATCTGCCTGTTCTGGGTCTTTCGTGTCAATGGAATCATACGATCATGCCGTCTCTCGTTGACTGGCTTCTCTCACCGAGCCACGTGGTGATTGCAGAGCTTGTCCGTGCTGCAGCGTGTCTCAGTACTTCGTTCCTTTTTATGGCCGAGAAACACTCCGACCACGTCTTATTCATCCAGCTGCTAATTGATGGGACATTGGGGCGGTTTCCTCTTCTTGGATATTATGAATAACACCGCTGCGAACATTGATGTGCACGTGGTTGTACGAGCATGTTTTCATTTCTCTGGGCTATATACCTGGGGTCGAATTGCTGTGTCCTGTAACTCTGTGTTTTAACATTTTGAGAAGCTGCCAGTCTCTATTCCAAGGCGAGTACATAATCTTACATTCCCACCAGCGCTTTTGGCGTTTTTTGACATGTATACTTTTTTATCAGATGTATTATTTCTTTTATGGCTCTCCATTTTGGATTTTAGAAAGGCCTTTCTATCCCAAGACTATAAAAGAATTCTCCTGTACTTCCTTTTAGTGTTTTTATGGTTTTATATTGCAGTATTTGGTCTATGTGGAGTTCATCCTGTATATAGTCTGAATATGGAGCCAACCTTTTTTCTCTTTTAATATGTCTACCCATTGGTCTCAATACCCGCTATTGAGAATTCCATCTTTTCCTCTCTGCTTTGAGATTCCGTCTTTATGACATGCTAACCGGGGGCTGTTTCAGAGCAGTCTCTATTTCGTTAGTCTCTGTGTGTCCTCACATAGTAATATACTCCTAATTATTGAGGCTCTGCAGTATGTTTTAGTATCTGGCGGGACTAGTCTCAGGGTTTCCCTGGTAGCTCAGCTGATAAAGAATCCGCCTGCAATGCAGGAGACCCCCGTTGAATCTCTGGGTCAGGAAGACCCCCTGAGAAGAGAAAGGCTACCCACTCTAGTCTTCTGGCCTGGAGAATCCCACGGACAGAGGAGCCTGGCGGTCTGCAGTCCACGGGGTCGCCAAGAGTCAGAAACCACCGAGGAGCCAAGCACAGCACAGGACTCGGCTCTCCTCATTGTTCTTCACAGAAGCTTCCTGGTCATTCTCACCTGCTTATTGTTCAGTTAAAAAACTCGAGAATCTGCTTACTTTGAGATTGGAGCCGGGGGAGGACCTCTGTTGATGTTGCAGATTGAGATTGTGTTAGATTTAGGAAATAACTTGGGGAGAATTCACACCTTTTTGAGATCAAGTCTTCCTGTCCACAAGACAGGATGTCTGTTAGTTCAAGTCCACTGTTACGTTCTATGAAGTTTTCTTCATATCTCTCTTGCCAGTTCTTCTTGCCTTTTTATTCCTAGGGATTTTACCTTTTGTGTAACTGCCAGGTCTTCTTGCAGAATTCTGAAAGCAAGTTTTGGTTAAAAAGGTCGGTGGGTTTGACCATCTGTATTTCAGATTCTGTCCCCAAAGCCGAGCCCCCTGACCCCTTGGTCATGCAGTGCTGTCCACAGAGAGCCATGTGCCCTCCCTTAGCCTGAACACAGCGCAGAGGGCGGAGGGGGCAGGGGAGATCAAGGTTTGCCAAGCGCCTCTGTGGCCCCCTGTGTGGTCTCAATGTAATTAACCCTCCAGACAATTCTGTGACTGTTGTGTGCTGTGCCATCTGGGGCCTGTCTCTTCCCTTCTCCCAGCCTCAGTCCACCAAATCTGCAGGTGAGGCTGCTAGGCTGATTGGTGATCTGCTCGTTTTCCCAGAAAGCCTCCCCTCTCTCTGGAATCCAATATCGGAACTGGTGGGCCTGGTCTCGCCTAATTGTTCTTCACCGAGGCTTCCTGATTATTCTCACCTGTTTTAATTTTCCATTTAAAAACTTGAGAATCAGCTTCTCTTGAGATGGGAGGGGCAGACATGGAGCTTCTAGAGCGGGGCTCCGCAGTCCCATCGCCCTGTGCATCGGTGTAGCCACAGGGGCGCCCAGCTCCCGGCAGCCGCACAAAACCCAGGGGCCCACCATCTGCTCTGGGCTTTGGACCCACCTCCAGGGCCCCTCCAGTCCAGGGCAGAAGCCGCCCCTGGAGTCCCCACGCGTCCCCGTGCATCCCAGCCGCACGCTGGCCTCGGCCCCCCGCCAGCATCCTGTGTGCTTTGGAAAGATTTCTTGACTTTTGTCAGGCGAAGAATTCTCTCCACGCCAAGCTGAGAGCGCAGTGGTTTCACAAGTCCTGTCCCGAATGTGTGCTGGCCGCAGAAACAGAATGTTTTGTTTCCCAGTTGTGAGCATGCCGGCCGCTTGGCATCAGCATCTGCACCTCTGTGTCCATGCAGGCCGTCCGCCCTGCCCCGCCCCGGGGACCTGGTGCAGAAATGGCGTTCACCACAGTGTGGGCCGGCTCGGGGGTGCCCCCTTGGGGCTCCAGACCCTACGGGGCCTGTCACTGCTCAGAGGACAAGACCTCTGGGCTGCGCGGACACACAAGCTAAGCTCCCGGGGCCAACCCCGCGGGGTCCTTCCTTCCCATCCCACCAGGCTCCTCTCGAACCTTCTGTGACCTGGCCCCCGAGCCAGGTGGTGGGGTGCGGATCAGGGCCATGGGGGCCCAGCGGGATCCACTGGGCTCAGGCTGGCTCCTGCAAGGATGACGCAAACTGGGCTCTAGTGGATGAAGAGGGGCCTGCAGGGCTTGGGTGCTCAGGAGACGTTTTGTGGCTCCGCAGAGGGGCAGCAGGGAAATGACCCAGGAAGGCAGGGCTTCCCAGTAACTGCCAGGGCCATCCGTGTACTCCCACAGATAGTCCCTGCCCACGCCTGCCTGCCTGATTCTAGAGCCCGTGGTCTGGGAAGAACTTTTGAGTCTCCAGGGCTGAATCTACGGTGCTCCCTGGGGCCTAGCGCCTCCTCTCTGCAGGCAGCTTCATGCTCCGCTCTTAGACCTCGGCGACCCAGCCTCCCTATCTGGGCTGCGTGGCCAGCATTTCCCATATTCCTGAGAGCAGGGGAGCAGTCTGAGCTTGAGGGAGCTGCCTCTTGTGGGGGTCCCGTAGGTGAGCGTGTGACAGGGACAGACTGGGCCCGATGAGCAGGAAGTGGTGCTGGGCTCTGCGTCCTGAGCCCGGAGATGAGATGCCGCGAGTGAGGGGCTGGCCGCGCCCACCGCCTTCGGCCACCTCCCGCCAGGCCTGCAGCTCTGATCGAGGGCAGCCCCACCGCCTGACCCCTCGTCAGGCTCCCGGGCTTCCTATGAGCAACAGTCCCACCTTCATGCAGAATTCAGATTTATCAAAGATGGATTAAAGCTAGGCTCCAAGTAAGCCGGTGTTTTGTTTTTTTTTTTCTCTTATCTGAGATAATTGAAAAAAAAAAAACAGCACCATCCCAGGAAACCTCATGCCTCACCACCGCCTCAGCTGTCTCTGTGCCAGCCTCCAATGTAAACGAGACTTAGAAAATTTCCAGGCCGTTAGCCATCCTCATGGCCTGGTGTTTTCCCGACACTTGGAGATTCTGCTCTCATGAAGGCGTCTGTTTGGGGAGGAAATGCCCAGATTCTGCCAGCGCCCAAGCCCAGCAGCCTCAGCAGAGGGGCCCCCGAGGCTCCAGGAACCCTGGCCTTGCGGGGACCTGGTCTGGCTGAACTGACCGGCTGATTGGGCTTGTGGGATGCCCTTGTTGTTGAAGCGGTTCCCTCAAAGTCACACAAAGCAATCTAGGAAATTAGATGACTAGGAGAAGCTGGCGTCAGGAAAAAGCAAACGTGCCAGTCTGGAAGGCCAGTGCAGAAGAGGGAAGTCGGGGCGCTGTCACCCTGCTGTCTGAAAAGGGGGAAGCACACGTGTGCCTTGGGGGACCCGGGTCCTGTCCCAGCACAGTGCAGAAAGGAAGTTTCACTTGGGCCCAGGGGTGAGGACGTGGGCTGACCAAAGAGAGGTCCGCTCCCCGCGGCCACTCCTCCCTGGCGATCGCAAGGCAGGCTGGTCCCAACCAGTGGACCTGGTGGGACCTGGCGGGCCGCCTCGGAGCAGCTGTGGGTGAGCCATGGAGAGCAGAGCGCTTCCACCTTCCGTCTGAGGTCGGTTCCACGGAAGCAGGGCTGGACCCCAGAATCTGGTCCTGGAGACTGGGTGGCTCCTGGGAGAAGCCTGTAGGAAGTGCAGGAAGCAGCCAGGCTGGCCTCAGCCCAAGCCCAGGGAGTACCGCCGTGTGACGAGCACCTGGGGTTTGACCCACTCCCCCCACCCCCCAGGCCTGGGGCTGTTCCGGGACCCGCGTCAGCCCGTCACTGGCCGGGGGGCTGCCTCTGGAGGAAGCGCCCAGGGGTGCTGTGCCAGCCAGCACGTCGGACTAGGGAGTGGGCTTCCATGCCCGGGGCACCGCCAGCAGCCCCTCTTCGCATCCCATTTCTGGTAGGACCCTTGCAATGGCCCAGCAGCCAGGCCAGCGGGGACGGTTTCATTTCTGGAACAAACAAGGAGACTCTAGGTTCTCTGACCCCATTTGCTGGTCTTGTCTTGGGCTCTGTGTTCTATACTCCTGAGGCCTTCCTGGTTCCAGGGGTTCAAGGACAAGTTGGGGCCCAGGAAGACAGGAGTGAGGAAAACAGCCAGTCCTCCTCAGGGCACTGTCTGCTTTGGGCCACAGCACCCCGGCGGCCCGCCTTGCCCTTAAGCCTGGGCTGCCGAAGGCTGGTACAGGGAGCCCGGCCCCTGGGGACAGGATGGAGCTCACGGCCTGAGGCTCGGCAGGGCGGGGGGCAGGGGGCATGCACAGGGAGACTATTTAGTTCCGGTGAGTCTCCAAAGGTGGGGTTTGGTTTTCAGCTGGTAGCGCAAGGTGGAGTTGCCCTGAGCTGGCGAGGGGCTATGACCTCTTCGCCTCTTGGCAGGGTGGGTGCTCAGGGCTGGGTGTGGCTGGGAGCGCCTCGGGGTGCTCTCCCCCACCCAAGTCTAGTGGGCCTCTGCCTGCAGTGAGGGCTGCCTGGAGTTCCCAGGGGGATATCAGTGAAGATCTGCCCAGGAGAAGGGGGCCCTTGCTCCTGACTGCAGAGCCTTGGGGAGACTGGCTGGATGGGTGGGCTGTGACACGGCCGGATAGACACGAGATACGGCAGGTCTGATGGAAACAGCTGGACTTTCCAGGGCCCCACTCCAAAGTCACTCCAGACTCTAACTGAGGTGCTAACGAATGTCTCCAGCCTCTAGCCTGAGCCACATGGATGGTTCTCTCTGGAGTTTTGTTTCCTGGGCAGGCCTGTGCCCAAGTAGGCAACCCAGGGCTGGGCTTCAAGAGAACAGAGTTTGGCGTGAGGGGACTGTCCCCGAGCAACCACCTCCCGCTGGAATGATGTGTTCATACAGTGCTTTGAACTTGCCCTCAGCTTTGCTGCTTTCCCCAGAGGGGTGCCCAGGCCTCCGGCAGGCCTGTGCAACACTCTTCCCTGGGCGCTGAGACCTTGGGGAGCATGAGCTGCCAGGAGAGGCTGGGTGGGCCCCGGCCCCCAGAGCCTGGTAGGCGCAGCACCACACCCTGGATGTTGGCAGAGGACTGGCGCTGCTGGGCTGGAGTCTGGGCAGGGCACATAACTGCCCCATTGTGACCGTCACATCCCTCCCCGGCAGGTGGGGCATGCCACCGGCTGGGACGCCGCGCAGATAGGTCTTGGTTTTCACCATGGCTGTGACAGCTGAGTTTTGAGTCAACAGTGTTTTCAAGGTGACACTCGCTTTGTGGCCAAGGAGGGGGTGCCTCTGAGGACTTTCAGAGGGTGCGGTTGGGGCGTCCCGGGGTTTGCTGTGACTACAGTCACCAAGCAAACCTTGCAGCTTCTTGTCCTGCCTCAAAGCAGAAAGGGCCCAGTTATTCCAGACAGCCAGAACGGCAGTTGGGGGTAGGCGGGCAGGTAGCTTGAGTACCCTTGGTCCACCCCTCACTGGTCTGGGGGCGCATGGCCCAGAGGTTGGAGGGTCCTGTCTGAGTCGTCAGGCCTGTGTGTGGCAGAACCTAGGACTGTAACAGCAGCCTCTCTGACCTCAGTCCTCTCCCGGGCACGCTCGAGGCAGAAGCCACATCTCAGAAAGGCCCCAGGAAACTGGGGTCCCCAACACCCTGTTGCTGGCGTGGCTGCTGTGTAACACGATTTGTGCCCAGACACGCCCTCACAGCTGCTGTGAAGGCAGGCACCCCCCGCCTCCTGCGCCTTCGTCAGCACCTGGGGTCGGGCAATGTGGGGAGGCAGCACGCTCGGGAAGAGTTCTGGAAGACCCGTGTTCTCATGGTACAGCTCCCAGGAAGCAGAGAGGCCTGCTCAGGTCCTGCACACCGAGGGGAGCATCGTGGCTGTTCCCCCAGGGCTGCGAGCCCCAGGATCTCAGCATCACGTGTGGTCCATTCACAGCACACCAGGCTCACGCTGGAAGCCACTGTCTGTAACTGGACTCACACAGCCAGTCCCGGCCACTCCTCACACTCTGCCACATCTACAGCACGAGAGACCGCCCGGCCGCGTGGGGGTTTAGATCTGGCTCCCCGGGGCTTCCTTCCTGGGCCTCCCTGCTAAGGCCAGGGCCTCCCTGCCTGGGCTGGGCCGTCTTCCCTCCCTTCTCCTGCCCCTGCCCAGGTCTCCTCTTGTCCCTGCTCAGGTCTAGGCCCATCCAGAGAGTGGCCGGGAGGTGGAGAGGCCTCAGGGGCCTCCCAGCTGGGGCTTCTCCCCACCCAGGTTTGTGTTCTGATCCCAGGGACATGAAGGATCTCGGGGGCTGTTTGGCAACAGGAGCTGTCTCCCAGAAGCAGAGCAAATGTGCCCGGTGAGGATTGGGGCCCTCTGAGCCCCACGTGGCCCAGCAGGGGCACCGTGCCCCTAGGCTGACTCCTGCCGTGGTCAGGGCCAGCATCACAGGTCTAAAGGGTGGCCTGGCTCTTCTCTCCTCAATTCCCCTAGCAACCCCCACACCCCCTAGCCTTCCTTTCTCAGTTAAAGATCCCAGGACAAGCAGACCCACGAGAACGGGTTCTTCCACAGCGCGGGGCAGGAACAAGGAGTGTGCACAGCGGGCCCGCCACCTTTCTCTAGAGAGCGCCTTTTCTTCTCCATTCGCCCAGCCTGCTTCAGTAGCTTGTTCACCGTGACAGCCGGTGGTCGTCTTCATTTCAAAGTGACACACAAACTGCCGCCTGCGAAGGGACCAGGGCCCTCGGGGACAGGCCTGCGACCTCGGCACTGGTGGGCGGGCGCTGCTCCCCGAACCCCACCAAAGCCTGGGTCCCCCCACTGCTGCCTCCGACGCACCTCCCTTTCTGTCTCGTCCCCAGGAAGGGGCTGGGTTGCCTCCGGTCCTGTCAGGTCCTGTCTGACCCAGGGTTGCCTCTGCTCCTGTCGGGGACCGGTAGGTCCAGGCTCGTGCTCTGCTGTGAAAGCAGGCGTGTAGCTGAACCCACTTGTGCATGGTGCCAGCTGCCCCCTCTTGTGAGTGAGTGGGGTCGCTTCCAAGCTGTGCCCGAGGCTGCCTCCTCCAGGCCAGCCACACACACAGAGGCAGGGCTTGGTGGGCACGGAGCTCTTGGCTCTTGCTGGGGCCTCAGATCGCCCTGCGGGACAGGTAGGGACCTCCTCTCACAGAGGCCTAACGGTGGCTGGTGGGGGGGTCTGCCCGTGGCCCCCAGCTGTGAGCCTGACCCTGCCCCCAAGCAGGGCTGCGACATCCGCCAGCTGAGGACCCAGGAGCCCAGGGCCCCGCACGGAACCGGCCCCGTGGGCGACCGCCTCATGCACCACGTGGATGTCAACCCCACCCTCCCAGCCCACGTCCCGTCCCCGCCATGGCAAGAGGCTGGCGTGGCCCCCACGCCCCCTCTGTGCGCCAGCGCAGCCTGGCGGCGTGTCCTTCTGCGTCAGTGAACCCGCTCCTGCCGTGTTCTCCTAATGGCTCAAGAGCCTCCCTCGGCTCTTGAGGGAGGCTTTGCAGAACCAGCATTACGGGGAATTTGGGTCACTCCCTTCCTTTCAACGTAACGGCATGACGGGGCACATTTGTGTCGCTGCGTCCAAACTGTTTTCTTGCAATAAAAATCCTAGAGGTGAAACTGCGCCTTTGGCTTTTCAGGAAGTTCGTGCGTGAAGGCCTCTGAGCCTGCCACCCCCCACCCTCTATACTGTACCACCACCCCGCTCCCCTAGAACTGGATGTTAGGAAGTTTTGTGCTCTTTGCCAGTTTGTAGATGAATCACTGCACTTTGAGACTTCCCTGATGGCTCAGATGGTAAAGCATCTGCCTACAATGTGGGACACTGGGTTCAATCCCTAGGTCGGGGAGATCTCCTGGAGAAGGCAATGACACCCCACTCCAGTACTCTTGCCTGTAAAATCCCATGGATGGAGGAGCCTGGCAGGCTACAGTCCATGGCGTCGCAATGAGTCGGACACGACTGAACGACTTCACTCACTCACTCAACTGCATTTTGTGTCTCTTTATTAACATGTTCACCAGCCAGGGGTAGTTCTTCATGAGTTACCAACAGCCCCTCTGTCCTTGCCCGTGTTGGGGAGGAGGCCAGGATTTGGGTGGCCTTCCGTCGCCTGGTCACCACCAGGTGGCCCCCCAGGGGTCTCGGCCGGGCCGGGTGGAGCGTTTGGCCCTTGGATTCCGAGGGACCGCGACCCCGAGTGACCTGTGTCTGTTTCCCCACAGAACTGTCAGACCTTCAGCAGTCTCAGCTGCCTGAACATGGGCATGGAGGACCAGAGCGCCCACAGCCCCTTCGCCCTGCACATCGGCACCACCAGGTCCTGGGCCGCCCTGCTCTCGGCCCCCAGCGCAGGGGGCAGGACGCCTGCCGGAACCCCGGTCCTCGAGCCCTTGCCCTCCTCCCTGGACGACCCACTGGCCTGCCGGGAGGAGCTGTGCTGCGAGGAGCCGGGCGGAGGCGCCCCAGATGAGGGCGGCAGTGGGCGGGGGGAGCTGGGCACAGCCTGGCGGGACCGCGGGGCCCGCAGCAGCCCCTGCTCCCTGGACGGCGAGCTGGACATCGAGCAGATAGAGAACAACTGAGGGGCTTCGGGCCCTGGCTGGGGGCTGGGGGCAGGAGCGGGCGTTGGAATCAACAGGCCTCCTCCTGCCCACTCCCCAGGTGTGGCGGCGGGCCCTCTGGGGAGCCCCGCCCCTGGGCCTGATCCAAGCTTCCTGGGAGGTGGGCGTCAGGGCCCAGGAGTGAGCCCACCACCTCCCCGAGACGCTCTCCTGCCTGTGGGGGTCTGGGCGCCCCCCGGCCCCTGCCCGCAGTGCAGCATCTCAGCCTTTCACCAGCCTGGCAGCCACAGTCCATGGAACTGCGGGGGCCGGGATGGAAGCATCTCGGTCTTGGTCTCCTGCCCTCCCCTTTCACTTGGGGCACATTGGTGGGCACGGCGCCCCAGCCTTGCCCACTGGGCAGTCTCTTGGCGTCTGTGCAGGGCTAGGCTTCCCACCTGTGCTCAGGGCTGCCCTCCCGCTCTCAGGTCCGGGTCGGGGGCCGGCCCTGCAGCACCCTCCTCCCTCGAGTGTGTATTCCGTGCCTTCTCTCCCAGGTCTCCCGCTCAGGCTCGGGAAGGCGGGGGAGGCGTCCTTGGTCGTTAACACCAGAACCATTCGGCCTTAATTCCAGGGGCAGGTAATGGGGCCCTGTGTGCCGGGTGGACTCCCGAGGTCCAGGGAACACCTTGGTGGGGTTGCTCGTTAGAGGCTCGTCCAGTTGGATAGACATCTGGTGGCTCCATTGGCCAAGGTGGCAGAGCCGTGAGCCCCTCCTGTGGCATGGAGGTCCCAGCCCTGGGCTCTTTGCTGCTCCCCAGGGAGGCTGAAGTTGGCAGGGTCGGCAGCTGGCAGCCACTGTCCACGACTGTCCTGCAACTGAGCATTGAGCTCAGTGGACTCGGGTGAGTGGAGAGACGTCCCCAGAGGAGGGCGGCCTCTTGAAAACGTCCTCAGGGACAAGGGCCCTGTGCAGGTGTGCAAACCCAGGCCCTGGGCACATTCTGGGGCCAGAGGGTGCCTGCCGGCCATTCTGGGCCCAGCCATCTACCAAGCACAGCCTCGTTGGTTGGGGGGGTTTGGGGGGTGCCACTTCCCTGCGGCTGCCCCAACCACAAGCACAGAGTGGGGTGCCCACACGCCCTTCCTGGCTCCTGGCGCACACCCCAGCAGAGCCCCCCGCCAGGTCCACGAGGAGCCCCAACCCCAGACCACTCCTGTCTGGCCCCGCTTTGCAGTCTGGCTTTCAGCAACAGCAGTGGGGTCGGCTTCGGAGCCAAGTGGCTCCTTTTCCCATAAGGCCCAGTATATCCATGCCTCCCCTGCAGTCCGCTGCCCCACAACAGAGGCACTCCCGGGGTCTCTTCGGTCCCACTCACCTTCTGCCGATGGCAGAGCCCTCGGTGCTTGCAGGGGCTGAGGGCACACAGTTCTTTCTCTTTCTGCTGAAGAGAGACCAGGTTTGGGAAAACTTGACTTAAACCTTTACTTCTGAACATCTGAAGTGTGGCGGCCTAAGCTCTCATTTAGAGTTGGCTCTTCTTAAAAATCAGCTGTTTAAAATGCTTGCAGAAAACCCCAACTCCGTGACCCGCCACCCCACCCCCCGAGATGGTGTCAGAAGTCGCAGGCTGTAGAGCATCACTAGTGTTTGGGCCGAGATGGTGTCAGAAGTCGCAGGCTGTAGAGCATCACTAGTGTTTGGGCACCGGGCAGGTCCCACCAAAGGGCACAGACCCTGGGGATCCTGGGGAGCCAGACCAGGTGGCTCGTCGTCTTTGAGCCGATCCAGGGGACCCCAGGGCATCCAGCAGCGGGTGCATGGACGGGAGAGGTCGTGCGGGCGCCTCCTGGCCTCAGGAAGCCTGGGTGGGAGGCACGATCCCTGACCCACACGGAGAGTGGCCACAGGGGGCACATGCCCGAGACAGCAGTCCTTCCCCCGGACGCCCTTCTTCTGGGCCAGGAGGGGAGGCACGTGGTGGTGGGTGTCACGGGGCTGCAGTGCACATGGCCCCCTCGGACCCTGCCAGCCACCCCCACCACCTTCTCAGGCCTGGTAGCAGGGAAGGACGAGCCGTGGCCCCACCCGTGCCATCTCCCTGCAGGCTTGTCCCGGGACCCACACAGCAGAAGGGCTTGCAGCCCGGAGCAGGGTTTAGCCTTTCCCAGCCTCCTCAGGCTTCTCTCGGCTGTACCTGCCCCCATAGAAGCTCCCCGCCCAAGCCCATGACAGCAGCAAGGAGGGGAGAGGATGACCAGTGACCTCTCAGAGAAAGAGGCTGCTGTGGGGGGGCTTCGTGTCCATCTTCCCATCGAAGAGAGCAGCCCCCATCTGAAAGTAGGAGGTGCCACCTGAGGCCCATCTCTGGGCTCTGCTCCCCTGGCACCAGGACGCCTGGTCTTGAAGGGAGACTCTCTCTGATCACCACGGGGTGGGGGATGGGGGGCTGTCCCTAGCGGGGCAGCAGGCCAGCTAGTGCCTCCTCCCCGGCCCTGAACCTCATTTCTGCTGGGACCCTGCCTCGTGCAGCCCATGAACTCCTGCCTGTAAGGGGAAACCGAGGAGTTTCAGAGCCAGGAGGGAGGGCTGTGCTAGGCTGTCCGCCTGCCCAGGGGGCCCAGAAGGACAAGAGCAGGGTTGTGCATTTGAAGGGTGGAGGGGCCTTCCTGTCTGGGCACCCCTGCTAAAGCCGCAGGACTAACAGGGGCCACTGCCCATCGGGGCCGGGCCGGGCGTCGGGGCGGCAGCCTCAGCGTTTACATTACCGCAAACCCTCTTGCCTTACTCGCGGTGGAGGCCAGGGCCAGTTCAGGGCCCGCAGGCAGACACAACTCCCAGGCTCATGTGGATTTTCACTCAGAAAGCCTTACTTTTCAACAAAATTTTTGTAGCAGGAAAGTTTTTGTGAATTTGTGTATGCCGAAAGAAATTTTAAAATAAGATGAAAAGTCCACCTTAGACAGGAAACAAATCCATTGTCCACAGGGGCCCCAGAGCAAGGTGGGGGTGGGGGGCAGCCTGTGTGTCTCCACGCCCTGGCTGGTGCTGCCTGAGCCTCCAGCCCACACCCTGGATGGATGCCCTGCCACGGGCTCAAGTTTTGTGCGCCCTGGCCCAGAGGCTGGTCACCCACATGATGACTGTGTCAGGCCCCACAGCCTGGGGTGCAAGCAGTCCCCACACCCCGGCTCCGGGGGCAGCAACCCAGCCAGGGCAGCCCCTCCGTGTAGGCGATGGTGCTGCAGCTTGCTGCAGCCTCACGGCTGGCCGGACCCCTCCCACTGGCGCCTCTTTAACGAGAAAAGAGAAAAAGATTTAATAAAAAAAAAAAAAAATCCCAGACCGCAGCAGAGATCTTATACCTAGCTAGAATAGCCCGACCTTCTAGCATAGTCTCTTTGGCAAAGAAATTGTGTCCCAGTGTGGGGGCCCACATCCAGGGGCCCACGTCCCGGGTGCGGTGTCCATGGGTTGGCCGTCTCCAGGGTCACGCGCGCTTTCCCAGCAGCACCCGTCAGCGCCGTGGAGCTTCAGGAAGCGTGGCGGCTGGAAAACGGGCTGCATTGGGCCCGGCCCCTACCGGGCAAAGCGCTGTGCGGTGACGGCGCCGGGTCCGCCCCCACCGCCACCCACCGCAGCCTGTCCTCCGCGTAGGCCACGACTGTCTTGCACTAGAGCCGCTCTAGTCTCTCAGGAATCTGCTTGTTACTTTTACTGTGTAAATAAAGCTTCCTGGTTCAGTACCCAGCTGCTGGGAGCCGGCTGTGTGCTTTCTGTTGGGGGGGTGGTGACAGGTCGGAGGGTCGCACCCCTGCTCTGGGCTGGCACAGGCAGAGCCTGGGCCCTTTCTGTCCCCTCCAAGCCCCAGGGTCAGGTCTGTAAAGTGGGGGAGAGCTGACGTCTCAGCGCTGTCAAAAGCCTCTGGTTCAGGAGACAGTGACCGTAACGGGAGGGCTGGCCACAGCCACAGCTGTGATCCGGGGGGCCCCCGGCTCTGGGGCAGTTATTAGAGGACGTGTGTGTTCCTGGCGGAGGACCCCTCCTCACTCCAGCCAGGAGCCAGGGACCCCTCCCCCCATAACCCCCAAGTCAGGAGCAGTGAAGGACCTGCTTGTCACAGAGCCTTCGTGAGCACGTCAGCTCAGCCCCCAGTGGCACCCAGGCCAGTCCACGCAGCCCTGATGCTATAGAGGGCCTGGCTTGGAAGTCCTGCCGGGTGCAGGGCCACCTGCCCACCAGGGTACCCCGGGAGGCGACACCGGCTGGGCCCCCCCCCACCCTGTGGAGGACGCACGGCTCAGATGTGCGCCACTCGTGCCAAGGGGTCACCAGTGCACACGGCTCAGCCCGGAGTGGGCTCCTGTGTCTGGCCCTCAAGTCAGGGACCCTTTGCTCACCAAGCTCAGGAGACCGCGATGTTTGCAGCCTTGAGTTCAGGCTCATGGAGGCTTGTGTAGTCTCTTAAGAACCCAGGGTTGGCCCACAACCTCTGACTGCAGAGGCTAGGCCTAGAAGATCTACTAGGTCCTGAGGACGCCCCCCCACCAGAGCACTCCACCCAGACTCTCCTTGTTTTCTGTTTAGCAGCTCTTCCTTTTTCAAACAGGCCCATGAACGTGCAGTTCACAAAGCAGGTGAGGCGAGGCTGGCTGAGGCTGGGCGTGGGAGGAGCCCCATGCCCCCCCACCCCCGGTAGCCTTGTTAGCCCCAAGGCCAGGGACCCAGGGACTCTGCCTCATGCTCCCCGTGACTGGCAGAGGAGGCTCCCCCCAGAGTGGCCCTGGACGGACCTACAGCCCTAAGCTCCTCGCCCGCCCACCTCAGGCCACGACCGTGGCTGCGCTCGGGTCTGGTTGCAGAATACCCCAGCTCAGCACCCCAGTGGCGTCCCCCTGGGGGCAGGGGTTGCAGGGACACTGCCTCGAGTGCGGGCTCTGGGGCTCAATGTGCAGCAGCTCAAATGCCCTGCTGTTGGGTCCGGCCCCGCAGAGGGCCACCCGCAGCTGACAGGGGCGGCGTCCATGGGCCACCAGGGCGTGCACTGACTCAGCAGCCTTCTCACGTGCAGACAGGACTCCTAACACTCCTGGGGCTTAAGTGAGAGAATCAACACCCAAAACACCCCAGGACCGCCACCCTCAACTATGGTGCGACCCCAGCGGTTCAAACATTTATCTTCACGTGGAGTGGGGTGGAAGGAAACACACCCAAATGTTAACAGCGGTCGAGCTCAGAGAGGCTCTGGTTCCTGTCTGAACGTTTCTGTTGATGTTCCTACAATGACACATGTTGCTTTTATCATCTTACGTGTTAATCGCTCAGTTGTGTCCGACTGTTTGTGACCCCAGGGACTGTAGCCCGCCAGGCTCCTCTGTCCATGAGATTTCCCAGGCAAGAATACTGGAGTGAGTTGCCATTTCTGACTCCAGGACATCTTTCTGACCCAAGGATGGAACTTGGGTCTCTCGCATTGCAGGCAGATTTTTTTTTTTTTTATTGTTTTTGCCATACAATGTCATGATATCACCACCATGGGTTTACATATGCTTCCCCTCCAGAAACCCCTCCCTCCTCCCTCCCCCCCGGGAAATCTCGCTGCACCAGCCCCGAGCATCAATCCTGGGCTGGCGATTGATTAGACACATGATAATTAACTTGTTTCAGTGTGCAGGCAGATTCTTAATCGTCTGTTCAGTTCAGTCGCTCAGTCATGTCTGACTCTTTGCGACTCCATGGACTGCAGCACGCCAGGCCTCCCTGTCCATCACCAACTCCCGGAGCTTATTCATGTCCATCAAGTCATCCAACCATCTCGTTCTCTGTTGTCCCCTTCTCCTTCCATCTTCAATCTTTCCCAGCATCAGGGTCTTGGACTTCCCTGGTGGCTCAGCTGGTAAAGAATCTGCCTGCAATGCGGGAAACCTGGGTTCAATCCCTGGGTCAGATGGAAGATCCTCTAGAGAAGGGAATGGCAACCCACTCCAGTATTCTTGCCTGGAGAATCCTATGGACAGAGGAGCCTAGGGTTGCAAAGAGTTGGGCACTACTGAGTGACTGAGCACGCACACACAATGTGGCTGAGACTTGGGGGGTACACGGCTCCCCCAGAGTAGGGCTGGACCTTGATCCTGAGAGACACTGCATCTCCAGGGGGAGGACGCCAGGGACCCTTTGCCTGGAAAATCACAGCCACTGGGTCCATTACAGGCCACCCCCCACCCCACCGCCCCCTGTGGAGGGACTGTGGAAAGGACCAGAAAGGGCCTGGGATGCAGAGTCAGACTTTGATTTGAGCACCTCAGTTTCCTTACCTGTAAGAGGTGGAGGTGACAGTGTCCACTTCACTGAACCCACAGCTCGGGGTGGGGGGTGGTATGTTCTCTGCCCAAAGCAGGGGTCTGCAGCTGCTGTCCCTCTGATAGCCTCTACGTCCCCACTCCTGGTCAGCGGCTTGCAAAACGGGAAACATGAGCCTCCTTCCTCCAGAGCCCCATTACCCTGGCTGCAGGCCCCTGCCAAGGACAGCTGGCAAGGGTGGCCCATGAAAAAGGGCAAGAAGGAAAAGGGGAACAAGCCGAACGGAAGGCTACAGGCCTGCTCCCTCACGGTCACCCTCCGAGCCCCGATGAATCGCAGCCACCTCATGCCTGCCTATGGCACCTAGCTCATCGCCTAGAGCTGGAATTAGGGGACCCCCTCCAGGGGCAGGGCATCTGCGTATTTTCCAGCTCACAGGCCAAACGCCCGGCCTCCCTCGCGAGCCGGCCCCACCAGCCTGACCGGTGCCCTCCATTTCTATGAGAAGACCCTGCGCCACCTTTTTTTCTAATCCTGATTTCACGTGGCCAGCCTGGCAGGTCTCACCGGCCCTGGCTCCCAGGCCAGGGGGTTCAGGTTCAGGCAGAGCGTTTTATCATCTCCTGCCTTTGTTTAATGGGAGTCCTGTTCTGGAGGACTCACAAGTTCTTTTATGAGAAGTCTCCCAAGATTTGTCAGTGGCTTCTGGATGGATTTGGGGAGAAACAGAGCGATCAAGTTATTCCTCCTGCTGACTGATTCTAAAACCTGAAACCTGGGCAATGGGTGAATTCAGAAAGCCTGCGGCTCACCACCCTGGGCAGAGGCCCACGCTTGCCCTGTCCATCTGGTTCCCATGGGGCCTCAGTGTTTCCCCCACCCCCGCACTGTTGAACAAAGGGCTTGAGGCAGGTGAGGGGTCTCTGGGCTCTGGCCCCCTGACGTGTAGGGTTCAAGTCCAGGGTGGGGTCAGGGATGGTCCTCCCAGCTTCAGGCAGTTAGAACCTGAGTCACTGCAGGTCAGGGCAGAGTTTATTTCACCATTAATTTCCTAGGGTGACAAGTCTACAGAGTTAAGGCTCCAGAAGGTACCCTCCACCCACAACCTGGCATCCATCTTGTGCTGAAGGACGGCAGAGTGCCCCTGGGAGCCACTCTGTTGTGGCTCCAGAGGTGATGGGATGGGGACAGGGGGCTGCATGGTTTGGGAGGTGTGCGGGGAGCACTGAGCAGCCACTCTGAGACCGGGTCGGGGCCAGAGCCGCTGGGCAGTCCTGGGGAGGCTGGCTCAGCTCTGCCTACAAGGACAGTGCCCGGAAGACCCCCGCTTCCTCTAGGCGCCTCCCTAAAGTGCAGGGACTGTTCACTAAAAGACAGTGGGCAAATGCCTGAGTCCAATTCGGTAGCACATTTAAAGGACGTGGTGTGAATGGAGAGAGGGTGAGTGTGGGCATTCAACAAGTCTGCCCACCTCTTGACTTCCAGAGGGACAAATAGATGGGACAATCAGCAGGGATCAAACTCCATCCCCAGGGGGCTGGGAGATGTCTCTGGGGAGGGCGAGGGGAGGGGAGGGCTGGTAGAGGGAGACAGAGGCGGGGCTGGTGGCTCAGGGGCCCAGAACTGCCTGGCTGGCACCCCTCGCCGGCCAAGGGCAGCACCCTGGGTGGTCGGCGCGGGGCAGGGCGGCAGGAGGCGGGGCCCTCCCAGAAGGCCCGTCACTTGTCCGCGTGCTGCAGCAGCAGGTCCACGGCCTCCGCGAGGTTGTCCACGTATCCATCAGCCTTGACTTCCGGATGCTGCTCGTCACTGGGCCTGGAGGGCAGGACAGTGGGTTAGCCGGTCAGTAACCCTTAGTGACCCTCTGACCCAGCATCCAGCACAGGCCTGGCCTTGCCCTCGGAAGGCTTCCAGGCCCTTCTGTGTCCCATTAGGCCGGGCTGGCCTTGGCCAGTGCGGTCTCCGTCCTCCCCACGCCTCAGTCCTGGCCGCCCCCAGTCAGAAGCACCCAGGCCTTCCTCCGCCTGGGCTCCTCCCTGAGCCCCTCCTGTGGGCAGCTTGCTTAGAGCCCTGTGGCAGAGTGGCGAGGTACTGGGAAGACAGTGAGTTCGGTGGGTGGGGCGGCACTGCAGCAGAGGCTGGGGGGGTGGGGGTGGCAGGCAGGCAGGACCTGCAGGGACGTCCCCAGCTCTGCTAGCCCCTGGGCTGGCCTCGAGCTTGGCCTGCGTGCGCGAGGCTGCGGCTCTGTACTGCGCGGAAGCTCCGTTATGGGTTTCCCTCGGTGGAGGGCGGCCCCAAAGCCCGGCTCACCGACGTATGGGGGTGTCCAGCCCCAACTCAGGAGGAGGCTGTCGCGGGAGGGGGATGTCTTCAGGCCGTGCCCGCCCAGGTGCTGACACCCTCTGTGCCCTCTCTGTGCGCCCCCCCAAGGTCAGATTCTTGACCTTTCTCTCCACCGCGAGGGTTGGGGGCAGGCAGGGCTTCCTCAAAGCTGAGCGGAACCTGTCCCAGCAAACGCCTGCCCCAAGTCTTCATCCCCCATCCTTGCTGGGGCGTCGGGCCCCAGGACTGCCCTCCTCGGACCTTTGCCAGCCCCCAGGCAGGTTCACTGTCTCATAGAACCAACTCCATCCCAAGAGGGAACCAGAAATCGGCCGTGAGAGAAGATGCCTCCTAATGAGATCCTAGGCGGCCCCACGCGGCATGTGGTACAAGCTGAAATGGGTACGTGGCTAATTATGCTTAATTACATATCATTTGAATTCAAGAATCCATTAAAAGAAAAGATTGCATTAGCAGCCAGCCGCTGTTTGCCAACATACAGAGGAAATCGTGGACTTTCATGTCGTAATTACGCTGCTGTGGGCTGCGGCTGGCTCTCGGTGGGGGAGGGAGGGCCATTTCAGGCCTGCCCGCCCTGAGGCCCCCGAGGCCACTACACCTGGCTGAACTGGCCAGGAGAAGACCGCAGGCCATGCCAGCCGGTGACCTGTGACCCTCGGGGCCTCAAAGAGGTCACACTACAGAAGCTGAACCAAGAAGCCCAGCAGAGACGTGCCCTTTGGCAGTGGGAACAGAAGCAGAGAGTGACGGACAAAGGGGCCAAGAAACACCCCTGGCCTTTGAGCAGGCCCTGCCCAGATAGGGCTGGAAGTGCTGGGGAGGAAGGGAGGAGGCAGGCACAGCTGGGCGGGAGGACGGGGGGGCGGGAGGACTCAGATAGGAGTGGGGAAGAGACTGACGGGCAGACAGAAGGACACACATGCCTGGGAAAAAGAGGACGAGGAGGGAGGAAAAAGAAACCAAGTCAGAGAGAGAGAGAGAAAACAAGAGCAATAGAAGAAAGAAGGCAGGAGGCAGCAGCGGGGAGAGAGACCTTCGGGGTGGGGAGCAGAGACTGACAGGTGGAGGGAGGAGCCTAAGAAAGAGACACACAGCACGGAAACGTGGGGGCAGACCCCAGAATCTCCCTGAGCACCTCCCCCCAGGGGGGTAGGAGAGGCCCCTCTCTGTACCCCGAGGCTTGGCCAGGGGGTCACAACTGCAACAACCCTCCCCCCAACAACCTCCTCCCAAGTTGGGGCCACCCCAGGCCCACAGAGGACGGGCTCCCTGCTCTGTTCCCAACCAGTGTCTCTTCACTTCCCAAAGCCTCAGTTTTCTCATCTGTAAGGTGGGCGTGTGGTCTGGCACTCAGGGTCACTGAGAATGAAGTGCCTGTCTCCTCACTTGTGCCCAGGGGGCCCTCGAGGGAAGGCCGGCTTTGGCCGCTTGACCTTTGCCCTCTGCCCTCCCAGGGCTCACGGTCCAGTCCCACATTCAAAGTGACCAGGGCTGAGAACAGAAGGACAGGGTGTAGAGTCTGAGGGAATTTAGGAGGGGATATATAATCTACCTGCCAATGCAGGAGACGTAAGAGACACGGGTTCGATCCCTGGGTTGGGAACATCCCCTGGAGGAGGACATGGCCACTCACTCCAATATTCTTGCCTGGAGACTCCCACGGACAGAGGAGCCTGGTGGGCTACAGTCCATGGGGTCTCACAGAGTCAAGACACGCCTGAAGCGACTTAACACAGCAAGAATGTGGGGATCAGGGAAACTTCCAGAAGAAGGGGCATTAGGCTAGATCCTGGCCCCTGCCATCCATGTGAGTGTGGTCCTCGGGTCCTTCTCTGAAGTTGGAAGCAGAGGCAGGTTCCCTGGGTGGCTGGGTGGCTCAAGGGAAGTAGGTGCCTCTGCCCTCCCAGGGGCGGTGTCCAGGAGTCTCTGGTTGAGTGTGAGTCTGGGGACCCTTGCAGATCCTTTCTCTCCTCACCAGCTCCCACCTCCCCCTGGGTAAATTCCACTGTGGCTCCCTATCACCCATGTCACAGCCCAGCTCCTCAGCAGAGCAGACAAGTCTGTCCTAACGGGGTGTCCTCTCAGTCACCCAGCATCCAGGGCCCACCCCTCTTCAGACAGTCCATACTCTCCCACATCTCTGTCCACACTATGTCCCGGGATGGCACGATTGCCAGGTCCTGCTCCGCCCGCAAACTCCTACTCATCCTTCAAAGCCTCACCCACCTGGTCCCATCTCCAACTCTATGCTCCAGCAAGCTGCTCTCTTTTCTGAGGACCCAGAACTTGCCCCCCCACCAGCTCTCATATCGTGCTGGCCGAGCACCAGCTGATCTGGGCTGTCTAGGAGGATCCGGGCTTCCTGCCCCAGTGACCGCCCACATGGGCCACACAGGCACCCAGGGAGTGTCTGCCAAGCAGTAGATGAACACAGGCCCCCACCCAGCGGGGCACTGCCTATGAGTTATTCCACCCCCTCACACCCCGAGAGCGAGGGAAGGAGGCAACGACAGAGGCAGAGAATAAGACTAATCTGTGTCGGCCTGGACAGCTTCACAGGGCCCATCTTTGTACCGGTCCACCGAAAACGGCAGCTGGATGCCCAGCAGAGGAGCCCAGCAAGGAGCAGTCACCATGCCCCCCTCCCCTCCTCCATGGCTCCGCTGACCAAGGGGACCTCCCTGCGACATTCTCGAGGACACAGGGCCACCCGCCACCACCGTCCCCCACCTCAGCTGGGGTCTGCTCCAGGACAGGGCCGGGCAGAGACCAGAGGCCACGCGCTGCCCGTACAGGGCACGGCGTGCGTCCTCATCCAGATGGTTTTGGAAGCACCAGCCGCACCCCGGGTGGCCAAGGGCTGGGCGCTGGGGTGGGCCAGCCGGCCACGTGGATTCGGGGAACTGGGCCCTCGGGCCCTGGCTCCAGGGCGAGTGACACAGCCAAGGCTGACGCCAACTCCGGGCTGTGCTGACGAAGTTGGAAGAAAAGGGCAGAGAGGGCTTCAATTTGTGGGCCAGAAGTGATGAGGCGGGGCCACGGGTGTCTTTCCATCTGAGCCGCCAGAGTCCAAGACCCCGGGGCCTGAGTGCCTGTTCCTAAGATGGTACAGGCCAGCGCGTGGCCTCTTGCAGACGCCAAGGGGCGCGTGCCGGGACCTGCTTCCACCTGCCCTCGTCCACTCTTCTGAGAGCGGATAATGAGAGCCCCATCATCGGCCATGGTCCAAAGATGGACAGGGCTTCCCGCAGTCCACCTGCTGGCCCAGGATGCTCACCGTCCAGACGGCAGTTTGCTAGGACCCAGAGGGGCAAGCCAGTGATCCCCGGCCTGCGCAGGTGCCACCTCTTGGTGGGGTAGCCCAGGGGGGTGCTTCTGGCCACAGATCTCAGAGGTGGGGCGGGGTGGGCGGGGCGGGCCAGACCCAGGCTGACCTCCGGGAACCTCTTGTTTGGTCCTGCTGCAGACGGAGACACCTAGGCAGGAGCTGGTCTCTGCAGAGCCCAAGCCTGGAGCCTGCCAAGAGCCGCTGAGCCCTGCTTCACACGGGGACTCTGACCCCAGTCCCTGCTTGCGAGTAAGCCACCTCGGAGACACGGACCCTGGCCCTCTGTCATCCTGCCTGGACTGGTCCTGGGCTCCAGGCATGGCTCCCTGGCCTCACTCTGAAACCTGCCCAGGCCTCAGGCCTGTGTGGGGGAGCCCCACCCACCATACCCTCGGCTGACCTGTCCTCTGGGTCCCCCCACCACCTGCCCTCTATCTCACCTGTTTGGGCCCAGCCTCGGTGGAGCAGGCCAGCCTGGAGCCCCCAGAGCCCCTCTTCCCACCCCTTCCTTCATCACCCAACCCACTCATGCAGACGGAGAGGCAGGGGGAACCCCTTCTGGACACCTTAAAATCACATGATGGGTAAAATACTGAAATAAAAACACAGGCCAAAGACAGTCCTGGCCTCAGGCCCCTCTGAGGACCTCCCGGGGCTCCCTGGCCTGGAAGGGGACGGGGGCACACTTAACTGGCTGGGCCTCCCTGGAGGTCAGAGCTCTGCTGGGGGGTGGGGGGCATGCCCCAGGGGCTCCCTTTCCTGGCAGGTGCCCGGGCCTCCGTCATCAGTCTGGCTGTGTGTTCCTCCATAACAGGCAATGGGGTGGGGCAGGGAGGGAAAGCTTCCCCAGGGTACACCCTCCCCATGGAGGCCTTGTGCAAATGAGAAAAGGGGTGCGCCCAGGTGAGCCAGGCCCCTTGGGGACCCAACTGGGGAGCCTGGAGCTGACATCACGGGGGGAGGGGGAGGGGGAGGGGCACGGCAGGTTGACTGCCTCCCCCTGCCCCTCCCTGCAGCCTCTGCTTGTAGGAGGATCTGAAGATTGGGGGGGGTCCTGGGCCCACCAGCTGGGAGATGCACCCTCTGTGTGTGTGCACACGTGGGCTGGGGCGGGGAGGTGAAGGGGTGCAGGAGTGCCTCCCAGAGAGAAGAGAGGGTCACATCTGTGTCGAGCGCCTTGCAGCCTCAGCCAATCCCCAGATGCCCCCTCTCCTTCAGGCAGGTGGCGGGTGCTCCAGGGCCCAGGACCCCACCCCGGCTGAGCCATCCTCCTGCTGGGAAGGGCCAAGGGTTGCTCCCACCAGGAGGAGGCACTTGCTGGACCTGGCGTGTGAACTGAGGCCGCAGACGAACCCGCCGCTGACTCGAGGGCCCAACCAGCCCGCAGGCAGGTTCCAGGATGCGGGTGAAGCTCATTGGGCTGGGGGGTGGGCGAGCCACAGACACTGCCCCACAGGGCCCGGGGCACAGCTGGGCACCGGACGTGCGGCTGCTGCGGGCGGGCTTCGAGGAGCATCTCCCACGTTCCCTGCACGATGCCCCACGGTGGGCACTGGGATGCCCTGTTCTAGAGATGACCGCACAGACCAGTGATGGGGCGGGGAATGGCAGCACTGGGACCTCAATCTAATGCGTCTGGATTTAAACCTGAGCTCTCTCTCTAGTGCTTCTGCCCTTGGCACACGGGGTAGATTGTGTATCTGGGAATCGCCGATGTGCTGGCTGACCTCCGGCCAGGCCGAGAGCCCCATGGGCAGGGGTGTGCCTGGCCTCTGGGTCAGCCCCTGGCTGGAGGCGGGCCCCGGAAGTGTCTGCTCCCTCGGACTAACACCCGGAGGACAGCAGGGTGTTTGTGAGACACCAACGAGGAAAAGAAAGGCACGGTCCACCCTGGAGCTGCAGAGCACTACCACCCCCTCACCTGCCTTGGCAGACCCCCGGAACTCCTGACCTGGGCCCTGGGGGTCCTGGCACCCAGGCCAGGCCTGTTTCAGCCAGGAGCAACCAGGCAGAGGGCAGCGGGGGCCTGAGCCGTGGACCCTGGCATCCGCCCTGGGGCCCCTCTGCCCGCAGGAAGGAAACGGGCCTGTTTACGGGTGTTTCAGCCTGGTGGCACCTTGTCAACCAGAACTGGCCCGATGCACTAGCTGTTTCCTGCGAGGTTCTCATTGTCCGTCAGCTGCAGGCACCTGGGGTGCTGAGAACCAAGTAGGGGCATGCAGACACGAGTGGATGGTGCCTCACAGCCACCCGCTGGCCCATTCATGAGGCTTCCTCACGCTGACCAATGAGGTCCCTTGACCCTCCAACCCTGGCTGGAGCCCCTGCCTTGGCCCTTGCCCGATGCATATGCACAGCGAGGCCCGAGTCACAAAGCGGGTGGGGCCCATAAGTTTTTCGAGAACAGGAGCTGGAAATTTGACTTCGTTTGAGAATTTGAAAGACTCAGTAACATTGGGCTGGGGATTCCACAGGCAAAAGCCAGCGGATACTGTGGGGCTGCCGCTCCCTCAAATGGGGCAAGTGGCTTCTAGTCTACCACACTCCCCACCATTCTCTATCGCCTCCCCGTTCTTAGCCCAGGCCCAATCCCCACCACCACATCTCCTGCCTGACCCTGAGGGTCTCTTAATTTGCTGCTCTGCCCCAGAATATCATTGGCTTTCCAGGACTCATTTCTCAATGAACAAGGCACCTCCTCCAGGAAGCCTTCCCTGAAGCCTTGCCCCCCAGCCCTCGTCTCAGTCAGGGGCCCCTTCGGTGCTCTGTGGTCAACCTGTGTTGACCCCACTGGAGCACCGGTTACACTCTGCTGCAGTTGTCTGGTTGCCTGGGTGATGCTCCCTCCAAATCGTGAGCTCTCTCAGGTCAGGCGTATCCCCATGATGGCCATCTGCTGGGAGCTGGCAGAGACAGGAACAATCAGCCAACTGCCTGAGCAGACGAGCAAGGGGCCTCCTTCCTTCCTACCACCTGGGAGCTGCATGTCCTCGCTGGGCATCTGAGCCTGGGCTGCCTAGATACCTAGGCATGGGGGTCAGTCTGTTCCCAAGGCCATGGGGCAGGGAAGCAGGTGTCTGAGGCTCCGGGCCTGGGAGCCCCGCCCGGCCTCACTGTCCCGCCCCTCCCATGGGACACCCGCAGTCTGGATCCTCACGCCTGTGGGAGGCCCACTGCCCAGCCCCTGAGCGCCAGGCCATGGAGAGCTCCCTTCTGGAGGAGCTCTCACCAGAATGAGGCCCTCTCCCCCAAACCCAGACTCTCAGAGGCATGTGGCATCACCATGAACGCGACACTGCTGTGGCCAGTGTCACTGGGCCCAAAGAGGCAAGCCCCCTGCACCCGCCCAGGCATGTAGGGCTCTGTGTCTTGGCGCTAGGCAGGCTCTGACAGCGAGGGCGGGGCCCACATTGCAGGCGTGGGTGTTGGACACAGAGGCACACGGAAGCTGGGGGCTGCACAAAGCCACCACGAGGGGCCTGAGGCGTCGGGCAGGTGCCCATCGCCCTGTGCTTCCCCACCCCCACCAAGTCCAAATCCAGTCTCCTTCACATGGACCACGAGGTTGCCCCAGAGCCCGCCAGTCACCCTCCCCTAACCTCCCATCTCGGGTGTCCATATGCTCATGTTCCCCAACCATCCATGTCACTGCCTAGAACATGCCCTCATGCCCCCTCTTCTTCAAAGGAATGACTCAGAAAGAACCCACCCCGCCACCATGGTCTCCAGGACCCATCCTATGCCCTGGATGAGAGAATGAACACCCACACAGCCTCAGAGACAAGGGGAATCCACTTGGGACCTTTAAGAGTCATGGGAAGGGCACCCCAAAGAGGGTGGCACTGTCAACGGAGCAGGCAGGGCTCCTTGGCACGCAGGGAACCCCCAGGGCACCCCAAGTCAGGCCTGAGCGGTTAGCTATCACACACACCCTCCGTGACACTCTCACGTTGTCAAACAGCGAGGGTGGTTTCTCTTTCCTTTCCCCTTTTCTGTTCCCAGAAGACATGTCAGGTCTGGCTCTAGAGGCCCCTGATTCACAGCCACACCCAGGCCAGAGCAGGGGAGCTCCAGGGGATGCCTGCTGGGCTGGGCAGAGGGTGCCTGACCTGGGCTTTGGACTTGGCCGGCCCCGACCACTGTGTGGCCTTGAGGAAACAGTCAGAGCCCCGAGTCTCTTGTGAGTGGGGCTGGAAAGAGCCCCTCCCAGGGCCGTGGCGGAGAGGCAGGGGGAAGACGCACGGAGGGCGAGCAAGGCAGATGTGTGGTCTGGATGGGTGGCTGGCCAGCAGGCGCTGGACGGGGTGGGTGAAGAGCCCTCGCGGGCTGGCCAGCAGGCGCTGGACGGGGTGGGTGAAGAGCCCTCGCGGGCTGCCCTGACCAGAGGGGAGGGGCAGAGCCCATAAGGTGGGTGCGAGATGCTCATGTCCGGCACGGTACTGCAGAGCCGATGCCACCTGCGGAGAAGGTCCCGGGGACCACGTATCTCAGGGGGGGTCTTCCCCGGGCATGGCCAGGCCACAGGGACAAGCACTGGGCTCCTGCTTGGTGGGGCCCAGGCCGTGCTTGCAGAGACGCTGGGTGACTGCGCCCGAGACTCCTCGGGGAGGCAAGGGGGAGCCCCTCGGGAGGCTAACCAGCCAGTGCCCCGAAGCCCTGCCCTCGGGGCCCATGTCTCCAAGCTGATGGGATGCTCCGTTCATAATATTGTTCATCATAGTGACAGTCACTGAGGGCCTCTCCCCCGGGGGCCTCAGCCGGAATGGTCGGTGCTGCGGCTGCTGTGGTCTGCGCAGCAGCCCGGGGGGTAGGCACTACTGCCCCTATCTTACAGCTGACAAGGGGGAGGCTCAGAGAGGGTAAGTGGCCGGCCCGGGGTCACACAGCAGCGCTGGGAGGGCCTCTGCCTTCCTTTGCAACCTGCCGGAAGCACTGTCCAAGCCCCACCAGAAGCCAGGGGGCTGGGCTAGCAGGTGGTGGGCAGGGGGCCCACCCTCCAGCAGAGGAGACCCTGACAGCTGTTCAGAGTGTTTTGATAAAAACATAGGGAACACCTGGTGTGTATTTAGATTAAAACCCGCTGGCCCAGCCCTTCGATGGGCTCTCCGACGGCCGAATCTCCCGAGAGGTCACTCTGTGCCCAGGGGCACACGCAGGGGTACTTACTTCCTGCCTCCCCCCACACGCCAACTGTCCCCTCCTCCAGAGGCTAGACCAGGCCAGGGAGACCCACGGCGAGCGCAGCTGGCCCTCACCACCCAGGCTGTGGTTCCCACGAGATGGTCCTTGACGGAGAGCACCCATACCCCACTCCCCTTGAAAGGTGAGGAAATCAGGACTTGGGATGGGTGAGGAGGAACTGGCCCAGAGCTCATGGAGGAGCAAGGCTCGAACCCGGAAGCCCTGTCCTGCCCGTTAGCTCCGGAGGGAAGGCTCCGAAGGCGATGGGCCGGGCTGAGCCTCCCGGGTGCTGTGCAGGGACCAGCGTGTAGAGCTCTCATTCCGTAGAGCGTGCAGTTTCATCAGCTCCGTGCCCCGCCCCGGGGGCTCACGTGGGAGACTCCACCTACTTTGTTGCATGTATGCCACCTCAAAGGGCTCAAACTGGAACCTCACAAACCAGCAGGTCCAGCGGCCAAAGGCAGCCTGAGGTGCTCACGAGCATCACAGGCCAGCAGGGTTAGTGAATTCAGGGCAGGATGTCCCGCACGGCCTCCAGAATGGCCAGAGGGGCAGCAGGGAGGGCTGGCAGGACACGAACAGGGGGCACTTCTCACCAGCAAGGGACGTATGAACAGGTGCGGCATCCAGAAAGCGCTTGGCAGACACAGCATCTCCTAACGCTAAACACACAAATGGGGGTGACCCTAGGATTCCACCGCGGGTGTGTCCCTGAGAGATGAGGCCACGCCCACCAAGAGACGTGGACAGGACCCTCCCATTGGCCCCATGCAGAGCGACCCCGAACAAGAAACAATCCGAGTGTCCATCGATCGCAGAATGAAGAACTGTGGGCCACCAACTAGGACCCGGTGCGGCCATATAAATAAAGTGATTTTTAAAAAACGTACCCTTGAGTTTCCAGGCAGCCAAGGCAAACAGGGAAACTGAGTTTACAGAGAAGCAGATGACTGTTCGTGAAAGACAACCGTTCCAGCGGCAGAGACCAGGAGGGTCTTGGCCCTGCCCATGTGGGGGCTTGTGTGGCCTCAAGCACGGCAGGGACCCAGCAGTGGGCGGGGAGGTGGGGGGCTGCAGGAGCTCAGAAAGGCCTTCTTCCCTGATGAGGGGCCCTCTGGCCACCTCCCTCCAAGTGGCTGCCGCGTGGCTCCAAGACTGGCTTGACCTAGTCCCCTGACTTTCTAATGTCCTGCTCAGTGGGTCGCTGGCTTGTTCAGCCAAAGGTTTCCCAAACTAGTCCCACTTGTTCCTGAGTTCCCCCCCACAGACACCCTGAGTTCAGAGAAGTCCCTTCTCCTCTTTAGACTTTGGACTCTCCACTCATAAAACCTGGGGGTTTCAGCTGACCCTCCTGGCTCTCCAGCTCCTTTCTCCCATATGGGGGTGGACGTCCTACCTCCGGGCCCAACAGGTGCTGAGGCAGATGCTGACCTGGGACAGATGAGGTGGGGGTGAGCAGGCTGGTGCAGCACAGGCAGCTGGGGATGGTCCCAGGAGCCAAGTGGAGCTTTAGAGCCTGTGGTTATTCATGGGGCTTCCCTGGTGGCTCAGATGGTAAAGCATCTGCCTGCAGTGCAGGAGACCTGCTTTCAATCACTGGGCCGGGAAGATCCTCTGGAGCAAGAAATGGCAACCCACTCCAGTGTTCTTGCCTGGAGAATTCCATGGATGGAGGAGCCTGGTGGGCTGCAGTCCATGGGGTCACAAAGAGTCGGACACAACTGAGCGACTTCACTTTCACTTTTTGCCTTATTAATGAGCCCCACATATGGATTTTACTGCTCAGTTCCAATCGTGCACATTACGGGTCTTGCAGGGCGCCTTCATTCTGCAGGGTTGGGTGGCAGTCACTCCCTCCCTGGGCAGCCTGCTGTGTGCCCTCCCCATTCACTCAGCCCACCCGGGGTCCTTGCGTGCATGAAATGTCCCTCCAAGCCGGCAAAGGGGGACCCCGAGGCCTCACATGCGGAGGACTCAATCCATCGTGAGGAGATAGCCGGCCCCGTTAAACGAGATGGTAAATGAAACATGGGATGCTGGGTGCAGAGCGCTCACATGCTGTGTTCTGAGGGCCCTGAGTCAGTCGCCTGTCAGCCCTAACCAGAATCAGGAGCCTCCAGCACGAACAGGGTGGAAGAATCCCGGGGTCAGCTGCCCACCTGCATCGTGGCCTGCTCTCCCCCTACCCCTGAGCTCAGAACGTGGGCTGCTCATATGAAAAGTGGGAGGAAGGAGACCCTCCTGGTCCCGAGGCCGGCAGGGGCCACAGTGGGGAGCATTCCTGTATGTGCTCCTGGAGGGAGCACCTCGCACAGGGCCCTGGGCAAGGGTCCACATCTACTGGGGCAGGTGACTTCCCCTTGTCCCTGCGAGACCCAGACAGGATACTAGGCACTGGGCAGCAGAAGTCAGCGTGGGCTCAGGGTGATGGCCACCACGGACAGATGCCGGGAGGTACCGAAAAGGCCAAATCGTCCCAGGCAGTCATCACAAAACGCTTCCAGGGGCTGCTCGCTGAGATGGATGCGCCTGTTCATGAGGACTGTCTCCCGTGGGGGCGGGGGGGTTTCTCATGGCCGGCAGCCCTGCCTCTGGGACAGCCCCCCATCCCCCTGCAGGTGGTGGGCGTGCGGTCTCTCCGTTTGTCCTGACGCATCCTTCCTGGGGCACAGACTATTTAGCCATCCTCCTTCCCGGGGACACAAGCTGACAGCCCTCTGTTGGAGGTAACGTGGCTGAAGATGTTAAGATCCATAAAAAGGATCAAGGGCTTCAGCCCCGTTCCTAGAAATCTTACCTAAGAACTTCATCCCCAAGGGACCTCATACAGAGTCTGGCATGTGGACGGTGTTCAGAAAAAGTGAGCTGAATCGAAGGACAGAAGCTACAGGTACAAGAGGAACCAGTCCAAACCAGTCAAACCACGGGGGCTACTTAAGTCTAGTATGGTTGATCTGCTCTGTAAAATAAGATGCTGCTGCAGACAATGGTCAGGGGAGGGGAGAGGAAACGCACGCACACGACCACGGCTACAGAGGGGGCTGGCGGGAACCCAGAGGCGATGAACAGCTGTCTGAGTGTGCTAAGATGATGGCTGGGACCGTTCCTCCCAGTTCCCTTGGAGGCTGCAGTAAAGCTGTCTTACTAAAGCTCATAATAAGAAAAGCAAATGTTCGAGTTTAGTCTTGCCACCGCTTCACTGGTGGTATTAAGGAGGCTGGATAGTCAAGTGTGTGCTCCAGGCCAGCCAGACATAATAAGAGGCACAGTGACTCCCCTAGGTCCAGCGACTCACCCGCCATGGGAGGGACAGTCCCGGCCAGCAATGATCTTGGGGCCAGAGCCAGGCATGGCAAATGCCACCAGCTCTGTAGTTCATGCCCACTGACTGCAGGGGACCTCCAGGTGGGCCAAGGGAACCTTGGGGCCGGTGGTAACTGCAACGGCCAACAACTGCCTCTTGGAGACCACTCGGGGCTGGCCTTACCCCGGAGCCTCTGCCCATCTGCCCACAGTGTCAGAGGCTGGAACCCACTGCCCTGGGGAGAGAGAACCCTGAGGGTCTGCCCAGCACACCCACGGTGGCCCGAGTGACGTGGCGGCTTGGCCAGCTGTCACATCTCACACCCTGGAGACAGGGACACAGGAGGGTACGGGGTTTGCCTCGGGCTACGTGGCCAGCACACGGTGGGGCCGGGACTCAGATTCTGCCTCCAGCGCTGGCGTTTCCCCTGTACCCAGTGGATGAAACAAGCCCCAAACATGGTAAATCCAACCTCAAGCCCAGGAGCTGGAGGGACTTTAGGGTACAACCCTCTCATTTCTCAGGTGAGGAAACTGAGGCCCAGGGAGGGGTAGACTCTGGCCTGAGACAGCTCCCAGGAGGCTGCACTGAGATGGGATGGGCTGCCCTCCCAGAGAGCTGAGCCAACTCTCCCCACACCCCCGGATCCGAGCAGAGGCGGGGTCCTGGGCTCCTTTCCTGCCAAGACTCTCTCGTGCCTGCACTTATAGGGAGTGGGCACTGATGGGGAAACTGAGGCGTGGACTGGCGCGGGCCTAGAGTGAACCAGCGGGGAGCCAGGCACCCCTTGCCCATGTTGATTTAGCACCTTCAACCCTGGCTAGGTTCCCTGAAAAAGCTGACAGATGCCACTTATTCATCACAGTCCAGACGGCACCTCATAAACGGGCGAAGCTGCCCAGAGAGGGGGGCCATTCATTCTGGCCCTCGGGGATGCCAGCCTTCTGGGGGTGGCGTGCCCCACACTGGGCCGATTGTGTGGGCAGGGACCCCATCCAAGCTGCCCCAGCTCCTGGCGGGCCGCTGAGCCCTGGATGATTCCTAGACGGAACCCTGTTTCCTTCAGATTCATCTCTAGCCTGGGAGGGCAAGGGGCTCCTCCAGAACATTCCCTTGACACTGTTCTGATGTCCCTCAGACTCTGGTCCTTCCTCATGATTTAATGGGAAGCCATAAACCAGCCCAAATAAGACAGTCCTTTGGCCTGGGAGCTTCCCTTGTGGCTCAGCTGGTAAAGAATCTCCTGCAATGTGGGAGACCTGGGTTCGACCCTTGGGCTGGGAAGACCCCTTGGAGAAGGGATAGGCTACCCACTCCAGTATTCTTGGGCTTCCCTGGTGGCTCAGATGGTAAAGAATACACCTGCAGTGAGAGAGACCTGGGTTCAACCCCTGGGTTAGGAAGATCCCCTGGAGAAGGGAAAGGCCACCCACTCCAGTATTCTGGCCTGTATAGTCCATGGGGTCGCAAAGGGTCGACACGACTGAACGACTTCCACTCACTCACTCGGCCTGGGAGCAGCTCCCACCTGGCTGTGGCTGGGGACGGTGGTGGTCCTCCGGCACACTGGCTCAGGGATCTTCAAGGGGGCGCTGTCTCCTTTAAGGATGGCGGGGGCGGGGGGGACCTGGCTGAGAGCAGCAGTTTAGGCTCAGGATTCGGGGGCTGTGGTGCTCCCCAAGTTTGGGGCAGCCCCAGTGACCCATCTTCTCCCTTAGCCCTCTCAGCCTCGGTTCCCCCTCCAGTGGCCTTGGGGACTTGAGCCTTGGGCTCAGGTGTGAAGGGCGCGGGTATGCTGGGATGGGACCGTGGGCAGGCCGGCCTGGTGGCGAGGGGAAGGAGGGTAACAGGACCCACCTCCCCTGGGCACCGTGTGGGATGAAGACTGCACGGGAGGCAGGGCCCTGGGTGCCATCTGCCATGCTGCTCCTTCCTGGGTGCCACAGGAACGCCATCCCTCAGCCGTTCCTCAGCCCAGGTGTGTCCTACACAGTCCCAGGGACGGAGGCGCCACACTACGTTTAACATCTCACAGAGCGCCTCCCCCTCATCCTCCCCTCCCCCAGGTTTCCTCCTTGCTTACTGTCATACAAACTTAAGAATTAACGTGTCCACTGGGTGACCAAGTTATGACCAACCTTATGACCCACTAGATAGCATGTTAAAAAGCAGAGACATTACTTTGTCAACAAAGGTCCGTCTAGTCAAGGCTATGGTTTTTCCAGTGGTCATGTGTGGATGTGAGAGTTGGACTATAAAGAAAGCTGAGCACCGAAGAATTGATGCTTTTGAACTGCCATGTTGGAGAAGACTCTTGAGAGTCCCTTGGACAGCAAGGAGATCCAGCCAGTCCATCCTAAAGGAGATCAGTCCTAAATGTTCGTTGGAAGGACTGATGCTGAAGTTGAAACTCCTATACTTTGGCCACCTGATGCGAAGAGCTGACTCATTGGAAAAAGACCCTGATGCTGAGAAAGATTGAAGGCGGGAGGAGAAGGGGACGACACAGGATGAGATGGTTGGATGGCATCACTGACTCAATGGACATGAGTTTGAGTAAACTCCTGGAGTTGGTGATGGACAGGGAGGCCTGGCATGCTTCAGTCCATGGGGTTGCAGAGTCAGACATGACTGAGCGACGGAACTGACTGACTGACTGTGTGACCAGGTGGAGGAAGGGGGCCTTACCTTGTCCCTAATAAGGTTCTTCAGCAGGAAAAGCCTGACTTCTTCCTTAGAACCCGAGAGTGCTGTCAGCCTCCTTTCTAGAGGCCGGACATCAGACAGGAGATGAGGACACAGGTTCTCAGATCCAGCTGCTTATCAGAATCACCTGGGGCGCTTTAAAACAGTGGCTATCATGGGTGGTACCCGAGCTGCGGGGTGCAGCTAAAGCAGGACCCAGAGGAAAATCTCTAGCTCTAGAATCCTTACACAGGAGGAAAGTTCTCAAATCCACCATCTAAGCTTCCACCTTAAGAAGAGCAAGAGAAACCCAAGGCAGAGAAGGAAAGATCAGAGCAGAAAACGGTGAAATTGAAAACAGAAAAAAAGGGGAAAATCACTGAAAGAAAGAGCTAGGTCTTTGAAAAGGTCAATTAGAAAAGCTAATGCTTGAACCCCACCCCCAGAGAGGACCCGTTGCTGGCCTGGGGTAGGCGCAGAGGCTGGCTGGTCTAATCGTCCCCGGTGATGGGCAGTGAGGACCACCTTGCTGCCACGTGCAGACCACCTGCCCAGCGGGAAGAAGGAGCATCCTGCCACAAACGCTGCCTCAGTCTCCACCCCTGTAAAACGAGGGCAGCAGCACAGTGCCAGCCCCTGTCCATGGCTGGGACAAGTCTGTTTCTCGCCTGAGCTTCCGTCTCCACGCCACACTCTCCCTAGGCCTGACCTGCTCCGCCTCTGCTGCTTGGAGCCCCGGCTTCCTGGAGCTCCCCGGGGTAGGGCGGTGACAATTAGGCAGCCGGTCCTCAGGAACCTGGACTCCTCCCATTTCCCACTGGAGCTGGGATGGACTCCAGCCCGCACCCCAGGCCCTGGGCCTGTGAGTGAGGCCCCAACCCCAGCTTTGCTCAGCAATCAGGAGCCTCCATCTGGTGCTGTGGTGGCCAAATTCACCTCCTCCCCGAATTCTGCAGGGACCATCCCCCCAGGCTTTGCTCCCAGTAAGCCAATGCCCCAAATGGACACTTGCCTGCCAGGATGCTAACAGGACGCCTGCTGATAGGCAGGCCCCTCCTGCCCCACCTCTCCTTTAACTACAAGCCCCTGACGAGTGCGGAACACAACACCCACCTCGACGACGCTGCCGCTTTGATTCAGTTTCTGCAAGCTCCACACCCTCCCTTCGGGGTTTCTGTGTTCCCTGCACAGACAGCGTGGAGACAGGAATGCCTCACACCCAGGCCAGGCGGAAACGTCATGAAAGAGCAGTGCACTTGGGCCTTAGGAAAGCCCAGTTTTCTCTCTTTATTAAAAAAAAACAAAACCTTTTTATTTATTTTTATGACTTATTTTTGGCTGCACTGGGTCTCTGTGGCTGCACACGGGCTTTCTCTAGTTGTGGCGTGTGAGCGCTGTTCTTCGATGGGGTGTGTGGGCTCCTCTTATTGTGGAGTATGAGCTCTAGGGTGCGAGGGCTCAGTAGCTGTGGTGCTCGGGCTTAGCTATTCCACGGCATGTGGGAATCTTCCTGGACCAAGGACTGAACCTACGTCCCCTGCATCGGCAGGTGAATTCTTAACCACTGGACCACCAGGGAAGTCCAGACGGGATCTTTTCTATCCGGGACAGGAATCCCATTTTCTGCTAAGAGGTGGGCAATGAGCTCAGTTGTTTCAGTCGTGGCTGACTCTTTGCAGCACTAGGGACTGTAGCTGGTGAGGCTCCTCCGTCCATGGGATTCTCCAGGCAAGAATACTGGAGAGGGCTGCCATGCACTCTTCCAGGGGATCTTCCTGACTCAGGGACTGAACCCCCATCTCCTGTGGCTCCTGCATGGCAGGCAGGTTCTTTACCACTGAGCCACCGGGGAAGCCCAGGTGGGTGACAGTGTTTGCTAAATACCACAGAGCCTTCTTGGACCTTACAGGGCCTAGCCAATGCCACAAACCCATCCTTCCCCTTAATATGTTCAGGATTATGACCTGGCCTCTGTTCTACAGACAAGAAAGGGGCTGTGAACCTCTCAGTCCCACAGCAAGTAAGTGGGCATCGATCCACACTGTTCCCCTTTCTAGCCGAGTCACTGGGTGCACGTCGGGGGAAAGGCCCCAGCCCATGCAGATGTAGGGGAGCCCTGGGCAGAGGAGATGGATGCCACTCCATCCTCCTACAGCTCCCAGCCTGGAGCTAAGGCCCAGTCCCGGCACAGTGGCGAGAGGGAGGGAGCCACTGACCCCATCACGGAGTAGCTGTCTCCGGGAAGGCCTGGATATGCTCGCGGTTGCCAAAGTCCACATCACACCTTGACTCAGGATTCTGGGCCAGGAAAAGTTCCCTTGGCTCTGATGGCGCCTTTGGAGCACAAGAAAGACCCCCACACACACCCGCCTCTGTGTGTCCTTCATGCCCTCGCCATCAGGCAAGGCAAGGCCAAGTCGAGAGCCTGCATGGCGCTGCCCCTCCTGCTGCGGGGAAGCAGTGGGCGTGTAAACACGTAGATGGGTTATTAATTAGGCCAGGGCTGTGAAAACATCACAGGCACCAAGAGGAGTGCCAATCAGGACCGTCCAGGCAGACCCCGCGTGGAAGGTTCTAGCCTTTCCCCGTGGCCACCCATCGGCACGTCCGTTCCCTGGCGGCCTTGGGGCTCTTTTGTTTACACAGCCCACAGCCAGTGCTTGCTCTGTAGCCCCCATCCCCGAAACACTCGGGGTCCACACTCTCCCGGCTCCATTTCATGTGCGTTTGGAAGGAGAGGGGTCGGACAGAGGAAGACAGAGAGAAGGGTACGCATGTGAACGAATGAGCTGTTGGTGCTATTCTTTGGAAAGGAGGAAGCTTAACAACTTGCAAAGCCAGTCAACTGCACATCTATTTTTCTAAGGGAGGAGGGCTGGATGGAGAGAGCTTTCCTGAAAGGACTTGGCCTTGAAACATTAAGTCAAACAACTGGCAGTGGCCAGCTTCTGAGCACCGCCAGCCTGGAGACGGGCGGCCCAGCGCGGCGCGGCGGGGCTGGCAATAATGAACTCATTCCGAGCTGGGCCCAGGGGCTGGAGAGGCCGTGCACGCGGTGGGCCCGCAGATCAGAGGGGCTGAGGGACCCTCGGGTCCGAGCCGAGAGCCTGACCTCAGCTCTGCAGCCGCGGACCAAGGCTGCCCAGTGGAGGACCCCACAGATGTGGGAGCGCCCGTGGTCTGTCCAGATGGACAGGAAAAGGCATGGTTCTGTGCTAGTAACACAGGAAGGAAGTCCCAGTGGAGGAAAATTACGGGGGGCCAAGCCCTAACTGGTGACCAAAGTTCACAGGGTGAGTCCCCCACACCGCGGCCTCCCCTGGAGGGGCGTTAGCAGTCCAGCTCCTCCAACCTGGGACAAAGGGGCCGTGCGGAGCCCATGTGGCTCTCGTCTGCCATCCCGCCTGGGCCCGCGG
This sequence comes from Antilocapra americana, assembly GCA_007570785.1. Classification (NCBI taxonomy): domain Eukaryota; kingdom Metazoa; phylum Chordata; class Mammalia; order Artiodactyla; family Antilocapridae; genus Antilocapra; species Antilocapra americana. The sequence goes on along the minus strand of ML660216.1, from coordinate 13,241,671 downwards.
GATGGTGACTCTGTGGCTGAGCCCACGTTCCCGTGGGGAAGCTGAATTTTTTGCTGATTGGCCTTTGTCTTTGGAGGCGTCTGAGAAGCTAGAATGGTGGGCCCAGCTTGATCCAGCATCTGGCAGCTTTTGGAAGAGAAAAGAAAAAAAATTAGAACCTGAGAAGTGTGCTCTGAGTAAGTGTGGCCACTCAGTCTCTAGACTCCGGGCCGCTTTTCTCAGGAGAAGGTGCCTGCCGTACAGAGTCCGCCTGTGTGCCCGCGTGCGTGGCGCGGCCCTGGCGATGTCTGGACAGGATTCCTGTGCACACTGGCCCCGAGGCGGTACGGAAACTCCGTGGCATGCGGGGACGAGGTTTGGCACAGGTTTGCATGAGGTTCAGGAGAAGCCTTCGGTCCTTGCAGGCGTGGCCCTGGTTTCTCTCCGACAGTTCTGCAGAAAGGGGTACTCTGGGATCATTTCAGAGCCCTCATTAGCTGTGCTGCTGGGGAAAGCCTTGATTTATGGCCGCTCCACCATCTCACAAATAACCGCTGTGCTGGCAACACAGCTGGTCCAGAGAGGGAGCGCCTGGTTTTCCCTAACCTCTGTTCCTGCGTCCTCAGCTCCAGGAACACAAAGCAACCTGTGGGCGGACCCTTGGTTGGGGGTGGGGGGGTGAGTGTCTCCTGATCCCTCTCCCACAGGCCTCGCTGTGTCCCCCCTCAGGAGGCAGCTGTGTCCCCCTTACTGACCAGTCTCTTCTCCATCCCTTGCTTCAAGCCTGATGTCCCCCTGCGAGCTGCTGCCGCGGCGGGTCCTGCAAGAACCCACCAATACGGATGTTTCTGTGCAGATATTTATAAAAATTTCTTTCTTGAAAAGCTAAAAAGCCTAGCTTGCTGTGCTCCAGAAAGCAGTGCTTCAGGCCGGCTGGGCCCCTGGTCACCCTGGAGGCGAGGCCCTGGCTGACACTCCTGGCCCCTGACTCCTCTGGGCTGGGAACGTACCCTGAACCCCAACACACGCCTCTCCAGAGGTCCCTGTTTTCTCAGCCTTCGGCGCCCCACCCACAGAGCACTTGTGGGTGTGGCTTGCTGGGGGGCAGGGCGGTCAGGGTGGGGAGCAGGACTTCCTCTTGATGGCGGGCGGAGGGGGCTTTGCTGGGGCTCAGCCTGTGAGTCGGGGTGCCCATCCTTACAGAGCCCGGGGGCCCATCCCCACCCCATACCTGTGCTCGCTCAGCGGGGCTTTGACTGTGCGAGGTCAATGCCACACCCTGGAATGTCTCTGGGATTTTTTTTTTTTAACTCAAGGTGGGTTCCGGCCACTTGAGAAGAAATGGCTAGAGCAAACGCCCTGGAAGCAGAGTTGGGGGACAGAGGTGATGGCAGAGGAAGGGGCAGAGCAGGGCCCAGTGGGGCTGGGGGAGCATATCTTGTGCATGGGGTAGGGGGCATGACCAGGGCGCTAGCTGAGACATGTTAGGGTCACCTGGCATCAGGCTCGAAGCGAGGGATGGAGAAGAGACTGGTCAGTAAGGGGATGCAAATATTCAGATCGAATCAGGAATAGACATGAACTTACGGGAGAGGGTGTGAGAGAAAGAAGATGGTTTTGGCCAAAATGACAGGTCAGGGGTGTTCCCGGGGTGGGTGGAAATCCCCCTGCCATGATGTGCTGAGTTGGGGGAGGCTCACTCTTCTGTGGGGGTCTATGTCCTGCTGCCTGGGGCCCTGGCCCCAGCCCCGGCTCCCACACACTCTGGACCTACCTCCCCACCCCTGGTGGCTCGCACACAGAAAGGAGGGACAAGGCTGCCTGGGAGCCCGCATAAAGCCACCAAGGCACTGGGGGGCCACTTCGGGGCCCTCCGCTCCCAGGCTCGAGGACAGACAGCAGGGACGGGCAGTCTGCACGCCAGCTCCAATACAGCTCCAGCCAGGGCTGTGTCCTGGGGGTGCCGCTGGATGAGACCAGGGTCAGAGGTCAGAGGCAAAGGTGTGTGGCTGTTTTCCAGACCTGGATGGTGCAGGAGTCAGAGCCTCACGCAGTCTCCTGCTAAGCAGCGTGTCTTAGCGCGCTGGGGATTCTTAGCCCTTTCCTCTTCCCTTCTCCACTGCTCCCCTGGAACCCCTCTGCTCCATCCACCTCTGGCTGCTCTGTGCTGTGCAAAGTTTACACACACAGTCTCCTCTCTGCCTAAGCCCCACCGGCCCCTCTGTCCGTCCTTTTTCCCACGCTACATCAACGACGCACACTGGGAATGCAATCAGCTGATACCTACATTGCTGACAGCAGCTTCACCCCAGAGGGAGTTGTGGGGCTGCATTTTCTTTAAGAGAACATTAATTACCTGGGTCGTACCAACCGTGTGCTGCTCAGGTCTGTGTGGACCTGCATGTGTCTTTCCAGCTACATGTCGGCAGCTCAAAATCAGCTGTCATGGGACTATTTACACTATGGGAAGTGGCAAGCACTACCAATCAGGGCTCGATCCCACCACTGAAGAGCTAGCTGCCACAAGTAAGCAACTTGTTAATCTTACAAGTTAATCTTGGATTTGTTAATCCTCTAAAAACAACTCCATGAGATAATGACTTATATGCTCATCTATAACTAAGCCTGCATGGTAGGGCAATTACCAAGATAACGACAGTAAAACCTCATGACTATTAATCCAGGCAAGGTTTTTTTGAGATGAGAAAACCTGTCGTTTATAACGTTTTTTTTGAGCCATTTACTTTTACATTAGCAAGGCAGGGGGACATAGGAGAGCTGCGGCCTCCTTCCCATCTGTGGGCCTCTGTGAAGATCATTTCCTCTGCTGGAAAGCCTTATCCTTGCTGCCTGCCAGAGAATCTGCCCTTCCTTTCAGACTCAGTTCAAAGGTCACCTCCTCCAAGAAGCCCTCCCAGGTTTTTGCAGATATTTCTGGCTATGCCCTTCATTAGGCAAACTCAGTGTTACTTACTCAGTCATGTCCGAGTCTGTGAGACCCCATAGACTCTAGCCTGCCAGGCTCCTCTCTCCATGGGATTCTCCAGGTAAGAATACTGGAGTGGGTAGCCTTTCCCTTCTCCGGGGATCTTCCCAACCCAGAGACTGAACCCAGGTCTCCTGCATTTCAGGCAGATTCTTTGCCATCTGATTCACCAGGGGAGCCCAGGCAAACTCAGTCCTTGGCATAGTGGTGTCCCTAAGGCAGCCTTTCCATTCTGTGTTGATATTGTGTCTCTCTTCCTCACAAACCTGGGGGAGCCTCCAAGGCAGGGGCTTGTGTTCATTCTCATCTGTAACCGACCACCGTCCACACTGGATCAAGCTGGGAGGGTGAGGGCGATCTCCCTTGACCTTCTGCTCCCCTGCCAGGACAGATGGGACCCTGAGGGAACATTTCAGGCCTTTCTCTCCCATCAGCCCCACCTCTAGAGGGAGGGTTGATTAAGCTCAGTGATTCCCAATGCATCACCCACCACCTCCTGCATCTCATTTAGACAGAAAGGAAACAAGAAGAGACCAATCCAGAACATGCGGAAGAGCTGCTGGGCTAGGCGAGGGGAGGGTCAAGGTCCTTCAGGACTTGTCTGCTTCACTACCTGGAACCTTCAGTTTGTTAGCCTTCAGCTTAAGAAAAATTTACTCTAAAATGCTTGCTGAATAACTCATTGAGGGACTTCCCTGGTGATCCACTGGTTAAGAATGTGCCTTGCAATGCAGGGGATGAGAGTTTGATCCCTGGTCAAGGAACTAAGATCTCACGTGCTCCGGGGCAACTAAGCCTGTGAGCCACAACTAGAGAGCCCAAGAGCTGAAGTGAAGATCCTACACACAGAAACCAAGACCTGATGCAACCGAATAAATAAGTGAATATTTTAAAATACACACGTCTAACCGTGAACTTCCAGATGTTCAAGCTGGTTTTAGAAAAGGCAGAGGAACCAGAGATCAAATTGCCAACATCTGCTGGATCACCGAAAAAGCAAGAGAGTTCCAGAAAAACATCTATTTCTGCTTTATTGACAATGCCAAAGCCTTTGACTGTGTGGATCACAATAAACTGTGGAAAATTCTGAAACAGATGGGAATATAAGACCACCTGACCTGCCTCTTGCGAAACCTGTATGCAGGTCAGGAAGCAACAGTTAGAACTGGACATGGAACAACACACTGGTTCCAAATAGGAAAAGGAGTACGTCAAGGCTGTATATTGTCACCCTGCTTATTTAACTTATATGCAGAGAACATCATGAGAAACGCTGGGCTGGAGGAAGCACAAGCTGGAATCAATATTGCCAGGAGAAATATCAATAACCTCAGATATGCAGATGACACCACCCTTATGGCAGAAAGTAAAGAGGAACTAAAGAGCCTCTTGATGAAAGTGAAAGAGGAGAGTGAAAAGTTAGCTTAAAGCTCAACATTCAGAAAACTAAGATCATGGCATCCATTCCCATCACTTCATGGCAAATAGATGGGGAAACAATGGAAACAGTGGCTAACTTTATTTTGGGGGGCTCCAAAATCACTGCAGATGGTGATTAAAAGATGTTTACTCCTTGGGAGGAAAGTTATGACCAACGTAGATAGCATATTAAAAAGTAGAGACATTACTTTGCCAACAAAGGTCCGTCTAGTCAAGGCTATGGTTTTTCCAGCAGTCATATATGGATGTGAGAGTTGAAGTATAAAGCTGAGCACCAAAGAACTGATGCTTTTGAGCTGTTGTGTTGGAGAAGACTCTTGAGAGTCCCTTGGACTGCAAGGAGATCCAACCAGTCTATCCTAAAGGAAATCAGTCCTGGGTGTTCATTGGAAGGACTGATGCTGAAGCTGAAACTCCAATACTTTGGCCACCTGATGTGAAGTGCTGACTCATTTGAAAAGACCCTGATGCTGGGAAAGATTGAGGGCAGAAGGAGAGGGGGACGACAGAACATGAGATGGTTGGATGGCATCACCGACTCAATGGACATGGGTTTGGGTGGACTCTGGGAGTTGGTGATGGACCAGAGGCCTGGCGTGCTGCGGTTCATGGGGTCGCAAAGAGTCAGATACAACTGAGCAACTGAATTGAACTGAACCAGAATGCAATTCAATTACAATGTCGTCAAAAAGAATACAATACTTAGGAGTAAATATAACAACAAATGCAAAACTTACACTCTGAAAACTACAAAATATTGTTAAAGAAATTAAAGTTATAAATAAATGGAAAAGTATCCCATGTTCCTGGAATGGAAGACCCAACATGGTTAGGACGGTAGAGTCCCCAGAACCACAGACTCAGTGCAATCCCTGCCAGATCTCAGTTGACTTCTTTGCAGAAACTGATGAGTTGATTCTGAAACTCATACAGAATTGCAAAGGACCTATAATAGCCAAAAACAATCTTGAAAAAGAGAACACACTAGGATGCACACTTCCCTTTCTCAAAACATACCACAAGGCAACCGTAAAACTCAGTGCGGTACAAGAATGGACACACAGCTCAATGGGATGGAACTGAGAGCCCAGAAATAAAACTGTGTGTGAAGCTTAACTGATTTTTCAACAGGGTTCCAAGACCATTTCAAGGGGAAAGAATAATCTTTTCAACAAATAGTACTGGGACTACTGGATAGCCACATGTAGAAGAATAAAGTTGTACCCTTATCTCACATCACAGGCAAAAATGAACTCAAAATGGCTCAAAGATCTAAATGTAAGAGCTAAAAATAAAAAAAAAATCTTCTAGAAGAAAGCACAAGGGTACCTCCTCATGGCCTCGGATTTGCCACAGGATTCTTAGATATGACACAAAAAGCAGACACAGCAGAGGAAAAAATAGAGAATTTAGACTAAATCAAAATTAAAAACTTCTGTGCTTCAAAGGACACCATCAAGAAAATGCAAAGACAACCCAGAGAATGAGAGAAAATATTTGCAAATCATATATTTGATAAGGGTCTATATTCTAGACTATCCCACATTGCAGGCAGATTCTTTACCAGCTGAGCCACAAGGGAAGCCCAAGAATACTAGAGTGGGTAGCCTGTCCCTTCTCCAGGGGATCTTCCCGACCCAGGAATTGAACTGGGGTCTCCTGCATTGCAGGCAGACTCTTTACCAACTGAGCTACCACGGAAGCCCAATGAAAAAACAACCTAATTTAAATATGGGCAACAGAGATGACAGATATTTTTCCAAGGAAGATACATGAGTGGCCAATAAGTACACGACGAGGTGCCTGACGTTATCAGTTATCAGGGGACTGCAAGTGAAGACAAGATGGTACCACTTAACCACCCACTGAGACGGCCAGAGCCTGAAAGTTGAGAATGACAAGTGTAGGCAGGGATGTGACGTAGTCAGTGCTCACACAACGCTGGGGAGAATGTAAAACGGTGCGGCTGCTTTGCAAAACAGTCTGGAAGGTGGCAGGTGATTAAAACTAGCTACCATGCGACCCAGCAATTCTCCTAGGCGAGAAGAGCGGGGAAAAGCCAGTCAAAAAAGAGCACGTATTATATGGTTTCACTCACATACTTCCAGAATAGGGAAATCTGTATGAAGAGAAAGTAGGTTAGGGGCTGCTCAGGGCTGGGAAGATGGGAGGAGGTGGCTTGGTGATAAAGAATCCGCCTGTTTTGCAGGAGATGTGGGTTCGATCCCTGGGTCCGGAAGACCCCCTGGAGAAAGAAATGGCTACCCACTCCAGTATTCTTGCCTGGAGATTCCCATGGACAGAGGAGCCTGGCTGTCCATGGAGTTGCAAAGAGCTGGACACAGCTGAACGACTGAGCACGCACACAGCTAATGGCGAGGGTGGTACATGGTCTCTTTCAGAGAACACGCAAATGCTCTCAAATGGACTGATGATGCTGGTGTGTGAATATACCGACATCACTGAATTGTACATGTTAAAAGGGTGAATTGCACGGTTGTGGATTATATCTCAATATAGCTGTTTTTATTTTTATTTAAAAAAATTCTTAGCCACATCACGCAACTTGTGGGATCTTCATTTCCCGGCCAGGTATCGAACCCCGTACCGCCTGCAGTGGAAGCTTGGAGTCTTAACCACTGGACCATCAGGGAAGTCTCTCGGTACAGCTGTTTTTAAAACACCCTATATAGGGGACTTCCTTGGCAGGCTGGTGGTTGAGACTCTGCGCTTTCAGTGCAGAGCAGCGCAGGTTCTATATCCCACAAGCTGCGTGATATAGCCTAAAGGAAAGAAAATGCAACCACCACACCAAGAAACACATTTAAAGAGAATGATGGAAGCAAATGTGGAAAGCTGACACAGGGCGGAAGTGGCATTACAGGTCACTAGGGAAAGGGTGGGCTATTAAAAGAAGGTTCTGGAACAGCTGGCTGGTGCACATAGAAAATAAAGCGAAATCTCCCACCTCACACTGCATGCACGGCCAATTCAATAGAATCTGAACATGCGAAACAAAACTTTAAAACCTCTGGAGAAAAATGTAGAAGACCAGTTTTCTGACTGGGAACAGGAGGATGTCTTACACAAGATACAAAATGCACAAACCATAACAAAGTGAAAATGGATCCAATTGAGAAATCCGATTATAATTCCATTTAATACTTGTTCAACAAGACACCATAAGCAAGGTGAAAAGACAAAACAAACCAGACATAAGTGTTTGCAATACAGATAACTGACAGAGGAGCAGAACGTGTGAAAAATGATTACAAGCTGATTTCAGAAAAGACAAGCATTCCATGGTGAAGCACACAAAGGACATGAATGGGTAATTCACAGAAAGGGAACTTGAATGGTCACTAAACACTAAAAAAGCGCTCAACCACCCCAAAGTACAGGGAACGCAAATTACATTAATTTAAGATATCATTACACCCTCTTCAGAGTTGGAAAAGTTTTTCTAAAAAACAAAACAGAACCTCACAGTATGGAGAACTGGCAAGAATGTGGAGAAATGGGATTCTTTCCCACTGCTGGAGGGCACAGAATTGGGCACGTCCTTTTTGGGGTGATCGGTATATCTAATTAGTAAACTGTGACCCATGATCACTGAGTCAGTTCTGCTTTGGGACTAAACTGCCTTGATAACAGGAATCACTGAAGTCCTGCTGAAAGACAGAAAAGATTCCTGAGTCTTAGAAACTCAGACCCGCCAAGGGACAGACCTGGTAATATGTATATTTAACAAGCTCTCCAAGGCGATGCTTACTACCCGGCAAACGCAGTGGGGGAAGACTGTTTCTGAAGAAAGCCTAGCCCATTTCCACAGGAGGCACGCCAACATGGCTCGCCACAGCGTGATTTATAATCGTGAAAAACACTGGAAACCATCTACACGTCCATCAACAGGAGCCTGGAATACGAATTTTGGGTCAGCCATACATTGAAAGGCTCCCACGTCCTCCAGCCTCTTTCCTGGCCAACTCTGAAACGCTCATTTCCAGAGGCTGGCCGGGCCTCTAAGTAAATAGGCCCTATGTGCGATTTTCCCCGCCGGAGCCATGCTGCATGAATACAGTTGAGGGGAACTGGAAGGAGCTCGGTGCTGGGGGTTCTTGTAGCTTTCCACTGGCTGATTCTTTCCATCGGGAGGTGGAGGGGGGATCACGCTCGCCAGCTCCACGGTGGCGGCGGGCTGCCTAGCGCGGGAAGGCAGAGGGCACCCCACACCCCGGTGCGAGAGATGCCCCTGGAAAGAAGGGTTCTGTGGTCGAGCTGGGGTTAGGGAATGCGGGCTACCCTGTCCTTCTCTGCCAGTCACCGTGCCTGTCTCCTGACTTGGTGCCCTGGGGGGAGATCTGCCTGACAGTCAGGAGACTTCGGGAGACGTGCCGGGGCCGTCAGCGTTGGCCTAAAGCGGTCCAGCTTGGCCCAGATCACTTGCCCAAGGCTCCTTTTCCACGTGATCCCCTTTCCTAGAAATCCCTCTGGCCCCCGTTGGGGCCTCAGAGCAGCCAGACATGGGTGGGACCAAAAATAAGTGATGCAAAGAGCTCTTTTTTCCAAAGGCCAAAACCTAAGTGTGTGAGCCAGGAGTGGGTGGCCCTGGAGGCCAAGCTGCCCCGGGGCGGAGGGGGCGGCGGGGGCGCTGGGGCGGCAGGCAGGGGCCCAGCTCCCTAGGCGCTGCTCAGACCTGCACTTTCAGACACACAGGAAGGCGTGAGCTGCCCATGACCAGCGGCCGTGTCTGGGTCCTCTGGGGCCTGTGCCCCCTTGGCACCCAGACACAGTTCACAAGTAGGATACAAGAACGTCCTTCCTGACCACGTTCCCTCCTCACCCCTGCCAGTTGGGGGTTTGACACCATCCTGCCAACTCCTCAGCCCCTGGGGACCCCAGGCCATGCCTCTGGCTCGCCTGTTGGGAGAGGGTCTGGCAGGACTTGGGTGAGGCCCTTGGCCCCCTGCAGCCAGCAGCCCATGTGGAGATGTGCCCCAGGAACCAGGGCAGAGGACGATGGGGAGGGGTCTGTGGAGGCTTCCTTGGGGTAGCCGTCTAGGGGAGCCTGGAAGAGCGATGTTCCTGGACACAAGGCCGTGGGAGGTCGAGTGGCCTGGTGTGTCTGTCAATCAGCTCCTGCCCGGAGGCCTGGCTGCTGGGGTAAGGCCGGGCAAGGGCAGCTGGAGTAAGGCCTCCAGGCCCCTCAGCTACCCCCGCACAGGCACCCAGGGCAGGCTCCGTCCAGCAACAGCGCTGGGGCAGAGACAAGCGGCCTGATCCACTGACTCCTGGGACACTGTCACTGCATCGGCCCCTTCCCCGGCTGGACCGGAGCTGGCAGGCTCGGGGACCATGACAGCATGGCCTCATCTTCAGAGCTCATGCCCCGGGGTGGGGAGACTCACAAGAACGAGTGATCACGGGAGCTGGAGTAGCTACTCACAGCCTGAGGGGGCCAAGGGAGAGGAAGTGCGGAAGGCTGAGAAGACGGACACGAGTGAAGGCGAGTACACGTCTGTGGGTACAAGTGCTCGTGTGGGGGCACATACGTGTGTGTGGACATGTGTGCAGGCGTGTGTGGGGGGCATGTGTGTGCATGTGTGCATTGCAGGGTGTGTACCTGAGTGGGTGTGTGCATGTGTGTGCCTATATGTGGGGCACCTGTGTGCATGTGTGTGCCTATATGTGGGGCACCTGTGTGCATGCGTGTGGAGGCATGTGGGCATGTGTGCAGGTATGTGTATGGGCATGTGTGTGTGTGTGTGTGTGTGTATGGAGGCGTGTGGGCAAGTGTGCGTTGCAGGGTGGGTACCTACGTATGGGTGTGTGCGTGTGTATGCCCGTATGTGGGCACCTGTGTGCATGTGTGTGGAGGCATGAGTGCCGGTGTGTACCCGTGTGTGAGTGGGCATGTGTGTATGAGGTGGGGCGGAGCCCATCACAGCCTCACCGTGAGGGAGAGAGAGGTGACCCCGACACCAGGTTTCACGGTGGGCAAGGCAGGGCCAGGCAGGGTTCAAAGGCCACCTGGCATCGCCTGAAGAGGGGAGGGCACAGGCAAGCCTGCCTCGAGGCCTCGGGCTCCCTGAGGCCCTGGAAACTGGAGGCGGGCCTCTGGAGAGTGTCAAGAGACAGTTTACGAGCCTAATTAAGTTTCTTTCTTTGGATCAATAAAATTTCCGGTGGGCTCATGCCAGGGCACGCCTTGCTATGGAGACAAGGTTAGGAGGAGGACGAGGCCACGTGAGTAAGCTGCATGGGAGGGGCCCCCCCAGGCCCAGGAGGCTGGGGGTGCTGGGGCCAGCCGTCTCTGGCTGACTAGAGCCTGGAGAGCCACCCAGGCCTTAGGCCTCAGGGCGCCCACTCCCACCCTGGGGGCCAGCGCAGCCAGCCCTACTTGGGTTCATCTCCTGGTCAACCACACTGGCCAGGCTGGCACCTCTCTGGGCCTCGTTCCAACCGCTTTAAAGCGGGTGTGATAATGCTACCCACTTCCCAGGAGCGCTAAGGAGTCAGCATCAGGCCTACCAACAGTAAGCACTCAGGGGCACTGTTATTCCTATCCCATTTCCCAGTCGTGACCACGCACACAAGTGCGCCTGCTGTGTCTCCTTCAGAGGCTGCTGGGCGGGCAAATGCGCTCCTGGGCGCTCAGGATGACAGTCGCCTGGACACCGGCAGATGGAGGCTTGGCCTTGGCCTGGCGCTCAGCAGCTCACCTGGGGTGCAGGCCAGATGGGGCGCGGCTAGGTGGCAGGGCTCCCCCTGGACAGCACAGACACAAACTGGGGTGCCCCACCTGGGACAGGCCTTGCACTGGCGCCCTGCCCTGGAGAGGCTCTCCCCGGCCCTCCAGCCCTGCTCACTCAGGGAGGAAGAAGGCTGGTGTGTGCCTGTGCCGAGGGGCCTAGAGATCCCTGTGCCCACCTTCCTGGCAGGCCTGGGGGCAGGCTGTGGAGGGGGCTGGCCCACCGCCTCGGCCCAAGCAACCCCTGCTGCCTCACACTTCACACTAGCACTTTATGTCCTGCTGGGTTCTTAACATTTTCTTTTTTATTTCTTTAAACATATTTCTGGGAAAGCTGTATTTTCACTTTTGTCCTCCGAGGTTTGTTGTTTTTCTAAAATACGTGTGCACTCTATTAGGCGATAAAATCTCCGCATGAAGTCATCCTCAGCAGCTCATAATCAAAACCCTGGGTGTCCGGAGAACAAAGCGATTAAGAAAACCAGGACTGAGCCCTGCGGACAAAGTGCAAGTGACGGGGCAGTTGGGAGCCACGTTTTCCTTTGGCTCAGACCTCTGCTTTACGAACCGCTGACGGCTGAGCATTGCAACAGACACCCAAGGGCTGTGAGCCTGTCCGTGGGCCCGCCCAGGGCCCGCCATCCGGACGGGTCAGGGCATCCTGCATCAACAGGATGGAACACTTACTCCTTCTGGGAGAACTGCACTTGCTCATCCACACACCTGATGGCTTTGGAGGCCAGAGTGTGGACGAAGAAGCCTGGCCCGGTCCCTGCCCGCCCCCACACACACCGAGCAGGCGACATGCTGGCAGCGGGTCTGGGGGAAGCTGGTGCAGGGAGAGGGGTGGTCAAAGCGGACCCGGGACGCAGGGGAAAGGTGGACGCGAGAGCTGGCACCTTCTTGATCGTTTCTCCCGCAGAGGCCAACACCTTAACCTCGGCCTCCCAGCCTCCAGGGGAACGAGAAGCGTCTGTTGTGTGAGCGCCCCAGTCTGTGTGGCCTGAGCAGACCAACACATGGCGTCTGAGCAGGGAGAGGGAGGGGGCCCATGGAGCGTGTCCTCCGGAGGACCGGGACCATTTTGTAGCACGTCCCTCAAGTTGGTTTTTAACAGCCCTCCCAGGTGGCCCAGTGGTCAAGAGTCCGCCTGCCAATGCGGGAAACGCAGGAGACCCAAGTTTGATCCCTTGATCGGGAAGATCCCCTGGAGAAGAATATGGCAACCCACTCTAGTATTCTTGCCTGGAGAATCCCACGGACGGAGGAGCCTGGTGGGCTACAGACCATGGGGGTCGCAAAGAGTCAGACATGACTGAGCAGCGGAGCACACATATATTGAGGTACACTTCACATGCCATACCATTCACTTATTGAAAGTGCAGAAATCAGTGGGTTTTGGTGTACTGCAAACAGATTTTTCTAAATTGCAGTAAAACATATAGAACATAGAACTTGCTACTGTAACCATTTTTAACGGGACAATCCAGTGGCATTCATGACATGCACAGTGCTGTGCAGCCATGATCACTATCGAGTTCCAACAGGTTTAAAAACAAACAAAAACACCCCAAACAGGTACTCTGTCCCCATTAAGCAGTAACTCCCCAGCTCCTGGCAACTACTATTTGACTTCCTGTCTCTATGAGTTTGCCTCTTCCGGATATGTCACACAAGTGGAAATATACAATAAGTCGTCCTTTTGTGTCTGCTTATGTCACTGAGTGTAGTCTTTAAGGTCCATCTACATTGTAACATGTGTCAGGAACTCATTCCTTTCTGTGGCTGAATAACACTCCATCATAAAGAAGGACCACATTTTGTTTTTTTCACTCACCGGCTGGGGGACATTTGGGTTGTTTCCACCTTCACCTACTGTGAAGAACAGCGCTAAGAACATTTGTGCATGGGGTCTGCTCGTCTTTGCTTTCAGCTCCCTCTTCACTGTAGTGTGTCTGAGTTTTCCCATGTTTGCGGGGAAGGGTGCCCAGGGCTGCGGTTCCACTCTCAGCTCCACATCAGGGGTATGTGACATCTCACTGAAGATGATGACCGCCCTGATGACTTGGCTAAGGTGAGTCTACCAGGGCCCACCGTCAAGTCCCTGTTTGCCCTTCTATAACTGTTAAATACTGAGAAAGGGGTAGTTTAAGGCTATGTAAAAATTCTGTTCCTGCTTAAACTTCCACAGGGCTCTCTGTTTGGAACCTGCCAGGCTGGAGATGTCTACTGATGGGCAAGGGCAGAGGTCACAAGGTTACTGATGCCAGAGCTCAGGAGTGTTGGCTGCAGGCCGAGGTTAAAGAAGCATCCCCGGCGGGGTTTGTGGCCACAGGCTTGGGCCGGTCACCTGCGGGGAGACAGGAGGAGAGTGGGTAGCTTCGGTCAGGACACCTTGCAGCCTGCAGCATCTTTAGACCAGGAAAGAGAGCAGGCTGAGAAGGAGCCCTGGTAATGACTGAGTGCTGAGGGCTGAGGGGAGGGCGTGGCCTTGGCCGGCAAAACCTGGGAATCCGTCCTTCGTTCTCCAAGACCTGGGAATCCGTCCTTCATTCTGCAAGACGACAGGCCGGCAGGGTCACCCTCTGCATCTCTGCCCACACCCTCTGCTTGGCTTGCCTCCCATCCCCCCCTCACCCGGGTCCCTACACATCCTCCCTCTCACCCTTCAACTCAGAACTTCCACTGCAAGACTGTTCAAAGCAGTGAAAATGCAGAAACAGCAGTGTCCACGACTCTGGGAATTACTAAGCATACAAAAGCACAACTGTGTCATACTTGCCTGGCAGCTGCAAAAGAGAAGGTGGCTCCATACACACCGAGCAGACACCCAGGGCATATTAACGGGGAAAACAAGATTACTGAACTTTATACTTAGGGTATAATCCCGTTAGAGCAAAAAAAAGTATGTGTTTATATACACATAAAAGAGCCCCAGGAGACTGCAACAGTGACAGTTATTTCCCGGAGCGCAGTGATGAGGCGGCATCCCGTGGACGCGTTTCCATGCTATTGGAACGGAGTACTTCCTTAACAGTGGGCGTCTGTTACCAGATACGTTCGACCACCACCTCTGTGGACTTCCTGCAGGGGCCTCTAAGGGGTCTCGCTGCTTCTGCCCTCCCCTCCCCCGTCATCTCTCAACCCAGCAGCCAGATGGACCCCTTCCCTGCATGCGGTCAGCCCTGGTCCTCTGTGTACACCCCAAAACAGGCCACCCGGCAGAATAAAAGCAGAACCCCTGACCCCTCTGACCCTCTCTACCGCTGCACCCCTGGCGCCCGGCACCCCACCCCCCTGAACCCAGCTTGTGGTCCACAGCCCTTCTGGTCTTCTCACATAGAATATGACCTGCCCGATTACCTGCTCCATCGCCCACCCTCCCATTCCAGCACGCGAGCTCACGTGGCAAGGACTTCGCCTCTCCAGCACACGGATGACTCCTGAACGCCCACCCCGTGAGAGCTGGTTCAAGGAGTAAACTCAACAGAAAAACCATGAAAAGACTTCCATTTATTATAAGTTCTTCAGTCTCCCTGATGAGCTGGACCGTGTTACCATCAACACCGCGATGGCCCCTCTACCTTCCAGGGTCTTCCTCCTGGGCAAATGGGGACATTCGGGGGATGTTTGGGCCAAGGATCAAAACGTTCACGCCATGTTATTTATTAAGTTTCTTGAATGGAAGTGAATACACTTAATCTCTTCCTGACGTATGTTTACCCAGTCTTTAAAAGTGGCTGCTTATTCCTCAAACTGACATGGGGTTAACCATTTGACCCAGAAATTCCACGGATTTGGTAGGTTACATCTAAAACAATAGAAAATACATGTCTACCAAAAACTTGCACATCGAATTTCATAGCAGCACTATTCACAATAGCTGAAAAGTAGAAACAACTCCAGTGTCCATTATTTGATGAATGGATAAATAACAGATGGTATATTCACATGATGTAATGGTATTCAGTGGTGAGAAGGAGTTCAGTTCTCACACACGCTACATACGGGCTCCAGCTGGGTTCGCAGGCTGCCTTGAGCTCCACGTCCCTGCATGCTCTGGAAACCCTGACTCCCACCTGGCAGGTGTGTCCCCCTCACCTGCCGATGATCAGGAAGCATGTCAGATGTGGGTCCTCCAGGGCCAAGCACACACCCAGCAGAAATAGGTCTCACGGGGGCACAGGACATGTAGCGATGTCCCAGCACCCCATTCCAGCTCCTAACAGCCCCTAGTGTCCACATCATTGTCATGGAAGAAAATAGCAGAAACTGTACTGCAATGAGTGGGCGATCCAGCCTACACACCATCACGGGAGGATCTCAGAAAGTTAGTGCTGAGCAGAAGCAGCCGGGACACCAGGGGGCACTCACTGTGTGGCTCCATGGGAGTCTGGAAGGTGGTCGTCCCAGCGATGGGGGAAGGGCAGGAGAAACATCCTGATTCTTGTCTTGGGTAGCGGGGAGTGTTTACTGGATATATTTCACTCCGTGAATATATATCAAGCTATGTGCTTATGATACACAGCCTTTTGTTATTTTCAGTGAAGTTAAGGAAATTTTAGGAAGCACCATGGAGCATTACCTAAACAGCATAGTAAAAAGCAGAGACATTACTTTGCAAACAAAGGTCCGTTTGGTTAAAGCTATGGTTTTTCCAGTGGTCATGTATGGATGTGAGAGTTGGACGGTGAAGAAAGCTGAGTGCTGAAGAACTGATGCTTTTGAATTGTGGTGTTGGAAAAGACTCTTGAGAGTCCCTTGGACTGCAAGGAGACCCAACCAGTCCATCCTAAAGGAGATCAGTCCTGGGTGTTCATTGGAAGGAGTGATGCTGAAGCTGGAACTCCAATACTTTGAACACCTCATGCGAAGAGCTGACTCACTGGAAAAGACCCTGATGCTGGGAAAGATCGAGGGCAGGAGGAGAAGGAGACGAGAGAGGATGAGATGGTTGGATGGCATACCAAAGCGATGGACATGAGTCTGAGTAAGCTCCAGCAGTTGGTGATGGACAGGGAGGCCTGGCGTGCTGCAGTCCACGGGGTCGCGAAGAGTTGCATACGGATGAGCGACTGAAGTCAACTCAACAGACAACACACAGCTACTGAAACCACGTGGTAGTCGATCACCGGGAGCGGCTGTGTGTGTGTGTGCACGTGTGTGTACACAAGCATGTGCTGGTGTGTATGAGGATCCACACAAGTGCTGCATGTGTGTGCTTGTCCTGGTGTGCACGCATGACTATGTAGTGCTTGAGCGCATGTCGGTGTGCGCACGGTTATCTAGGCATGCGTGTGCATGGGCCTGCACACAGGCGTCTGACCCAGGAGAAGGACGCTCCTCCAACCACAGGAGGCTACAATCCACAGCTGGTAAGGCGAGTGGCCACTTGAGCTGATCTGGGATGTTAACCAACAGTGCCATCCCAGGGCAGCCAGGGTGCTGCTCTGTGGTCAGCTGGGGATGTTAAAGGACTCGAAACCGCCCTGAGAGGAGCCCATAAAGGACCTTCTCACTAGTAACAGTGATACTAGTTACTACATACTAAAGCAGTGTGAGGGGCCAGACAGTACTGTGTTTTCCATTCTACTGTTTATGCCCATTCACGAGTGGAGGGGACAGCAAGTGTCTGGGCTGGGATCCGAACCCACCGGTGCCTCTGGTCACCCACAAGCATGGGCTCACTCCCTGCTGTGTGTGCTCACTCTCATTTAAGGAATATTTATCACGTCCTGTTCTGCCCCAGCCTCTGGACACAGAACTGACCCAGGCAGGACCCAGCCCACTGTGTGGACAGACCCAAGAACATTTAGCTCCAGCAGAGACTGTGACAAAGGGCTGGGGTGTCCAGAGGGTCGAGGTGCAGGGTCCACACCCTCTGGGACTCTGAGACCAGGGCTGGAGCCCCAGCTCTGAGCTTCCGGAGGTCCCAGGGAACTCCCCTTTTCCCTCCCCCTCCCCTGTCAGGAGTTTGTCTGCCAGATAAGAGAGTGTAGCCTGGAATAGGGCTGGTAGCAGTGGCTGAGGTTGGCACTGCTCCAGGGCAAAGTGAGGCTGCCCGGGGAATCTACTGGAAAGAGCTGGGGAGCCGAGATGAACAAACTGTCCCCCAGACACTGCTGTTGACCCTCAGACCCTTGAAATCCATGGCTGAGGTGAACCGCTCAGCTGCCCACCCACCTCGAACCCCATCAGCCTCACGGTGACCTGGCCATGACTCTGCTGGGATCCCATGAACTCTGCACGGAGGACCCCAGAAGATAGAGGGGGGCTGGTTAACTGGCTCCAGGTGCCGGGGTAAAGGGATAAATTCTGGTTTCTAGTGTTGCCGATCGTCAATACGTCCACCGTGGTCGATTCAGGCTGCCGACGTGACACGGCTGACTGTGGCTGAGAAGGTCATGCACAACTGACCCTCACAAGCTAGGTCCCGGGGGCCCAGCACTTCAGCACTTAAGCTACAGTTAACTCTCGACATCTGCACCAAAGGGCTTCGTGTCAGTTTTGGGAAAACTGGAGGAACGTGGCCCCAAAGCAGGGGCCGGTACCCCAGGTCTCTCAGCTTAGCGCCCCTCCTCAGGGGATAAGCAGCAGAGTGTTCCTGGGGGCACAAGGACAGCCCTTCCGAGAGTGGTGTCCCTGGGGACCCAATGATGCTAACCAGACTCCGGGTACCGGGAAGGCACCCAGGCATGCGGAGGGGATATGATACAATGAGTGCCCCATGTCCAGGATTGGGCCCCTAAGAGACACTGGAGAAGGTGCCACCCCCGCCCCCAGGCCAGGAGGGCTGGGTAAGCACCTGTCTGGGGGCCTCCCCTGCTGAGCGTGGCATGGTGACTGCCCACAACAAACAGGGTACAGCGGCCAAGCTTGGCTCTGCGGCCGCCCCAGGGGCGGAGCAGGTCACACGGAGCCCAACACAAGGCCCTCTGAGGACAGCAGGGGTCCTCACCCCCGATGCCTTTGCTTGGTCAGGTTTCTGAAGGTGCAAAGTCCAATTTTCTCCACCACGCACAAACGCAGAGGGGCAGCAGTGGTCTTCCAAACCGGCTGGACCCACTGTAACCCGATCCCTGGGCTGGAGCAGGGAGCTGGCGGCCACGGTCCCCGCTGTGTTTGCCAACCTCTGCAGCTGCTGCCCGGTGACCTTGAGCAAGGCCAGATGCCCCCAGGCCTGCGGCCGCACCCTGGGACAGTGGGAGCTGGGCTTCCTCCCAGCCTGACAGAATCCATCTGAGAACGGATACCAGACAATGCCTAGCAGTCCTTGGATGAAGGTGGCCGCCCAGGAAGCAAGGCAAGGGGCCACCTCACCTCTGAGTCAGGCCTTGGGGCACTGGGCCCCTCACGACGCTGCTCCTAAGGACACCGGGTGAGACGGAGACTCAGTGGGTGGCTCTTGATTTAAAAATACTACCCTTTCTGGAAAGAGGTGCAAAACCTGGAAACCCAGCTCAACGGGTCCTGCTCCCCCAGACTAAACCATTGCTCCATATCTAAACGCACGTCAGCCAAGACCCGTGAGTGACTTCTTGGGGACGGTGACCTGCACACTGAGCCAGTGGCATCTGCGTTCTTCACCACCTTCAGTAAAGGATGCGATAGAGACCAGACCTTACTTCCTGCCCGAGGTCCAAGGACAAACCAACACAAAACCCTCTGCTTCAATCAAAATAGAGGAAAAATGCCCTCTTCTCTCACACTCGCCTCTCAGTGCTGCGGCGAGCTGCTGGAAGGGCTGGCTCGTCCAGGGGGAGCCTCGAGCATCTCAGGTGGGCCTTACTTGTCACCTAGCGTGCAGTTTGTGCACATCTGAGCAGAGAGTGAAAAAGTGAAGTCGCTCAGTCCTGTCCTGCTCTTTGCGACCCCATAGACCGTGTAGCCTACCAGGTCTACATGGGATTTTCCAGGCAAGGGTACTGGACTGGGCTGCCATTTCCTTCTCCAGGGGATCTTCCCAACCCAGGGATCGAAGCCAGGTCCCCCGCACTGCAGACACCGTCTGAGCCACCAGGGAAGCCCTCATCTGAGCAGAGTGTATGTGAAGAAGGCATGGAGCTTCCTACACCAAGAAATTCTCCCCCACCAGCTGGCGGTCCTACAGTCCAAGTCAGTTCTCACACTGTCCCCCTGGAGAGAGCATCAAGGGCTCAGGCCCACAGACTGTTCCCCACCCAACTTCAGAAGCCAAGGTCCAAGAGCTGCTGTGCTTCTGATCTACCTGCTATAAATCAGAAGTCCCCAAGATCCCCTCCTCTGGGTCAATTCATTTGCTAAAACAGCAGCTCTCAGAACGCAGAGAAACATTTACCCAGGTGTATGAGTTTATTTTAAAGGATACTATAAAGGATACGGGCGAGGTAGGACTCTCCAAGCACCTCCACCTGCTCACCAGCTCAGAAGACTCCAGAAGCCCATCCTTCTGGTTTCTACGGAGTCTTTATCACGCAGCCACAACTGACTAAGTCATTGGCAGTTGGTGACTTGACCTCAACCCCCAGCACCTCATCCCTCTGCTGGGGTGTTGGGGGGAAATGAAAGTACCAACCTTCTAATCACTGGGTGGGTTCCCCTGGCAACTAGCCCCATCTCAGGGGCTTTCCAAAAGTCACCTCATTAACATAAACTCAGCAGCCTGCAGAAAGGGGTTTGTCATGCATATGAGACACTTCTGGCCCTCTTATCACTTAGGAAATTCCAAAGGTTCCCAGGGGTTCTGTGCCAGAAACAGAGGAAGACCAAACACACATTTCTTACTATAAAGTCACAGCATCACAAAACCCGGCGGGGGACATCACTGCAGAACTGAGACGTGGGCTCCTGGA
This sequence comes from Antilocapra americana, assembly GCA_007570785.1. Taxonomy (NCBI): domain Eukaryota; kingdom Metazoa; phylum Chordata; class Mammalia; order Artiodactyla; family Antilocapridae; genus Antilocapra; species Antilocapra americana. Next base: position 13,221,684 of record ML660216.1, on the reverse strand, counting down.
CGGTCCCCGCCCTGCTGCTGCCTGGAGACTGCCTTCTGCCTTTATCGCTTTGTGGGAGAACAGGTGTGTCTGGCCTGTGAGGCCCACCAGCAGCCCTGTGGTTCTGGGATGCGCCTGTATCAGGCAGGGGCAGGGGAAGCCGGAGCAGTAAAGGGCTCAGAGCAAAGCGCCCCTCGCACCCCCTAAGCCCTCGCCCCCGTCCCCCGTCCCTAGAACTCAGAGCTGCTGTCAGAGGCTGTTCAGTAACCCAGTGCGCACTACCAGCTCCCTGGGAACGCTTTGCTTTTGCTCGTGTGATTTTCTTTTTTAATATATAGCCTCTTCCATCATAAAAGGTTAATGCAGCCATATCACACGTTTGGGACTCAGAGAGAAGAAGAAAACATTACCCATAACTCCAAGCAGAATGCACATACCCACCCCAGACTCAGCACCCTACATTGGAACCACCCCCTTCCTCATCTGTCTCCCACTAGGGAGCCTGGAAGGACCAAAGGAGACCGGTGTTCAGACAGACAGGGAGATAACAGGTTGATTTCACTTCTCTGACTCAAACCACCATGAGCCTCTGGGGACACGGCCGTCCAGTCTCGTCCCCCCAACAAGCAGGCTTATTCCAGAACTGTCATTGCTCTGACACAAGAAAGTTCTGGCATCCACTCCCATCACTTCAGATTATATGATAGGCATTTTTCTGGGTTGCTACATACAAAGGGGTTCCCCCCACACAAACCATTTCGTTGTTTTCACAGTAAATCTTTTATTCTGAGACAACTACAGATTCACATGTGGTTTCCCCCAATAATAACATCTTGCAAAAACTATACGACAGTATCAAAACCAAAATATTGACATTCTTACAGTCAAAACACAGAGGACTGCCATCACCATCAGGATCCCTCATGTTGCCCTTTATAACGACACCCACCTCCCTCCTACCCAACACACGTCTTAATCCCTGTCAACCACTAATCTGTTTTATATCACTATAAACTTACTGGGGCTTCCCAGGTGGTGCTAGTGGTAAAGAATCCGCCTGCCAGTGCAGGAGATGCAAGAGTTTGATTCCTGGGTCAGGACGATCTCCTGGAGGAGGGAATGGCAACCCATTCCAGTATTCTTGCCAGGAAAATCCCATGGACAGAGGAACCTGGCTGACTATTTTAATAATGTTACATACAAGGGACAAGATAGCACAGAATCTTCCAGGATAGGATTATTCACTATATCAACAGTTTCTGTTTCTTGCTGAGTAGTATTCTATGCGACGGATATGTAGTTAAACTGTTCACCCATTGATGATCATCTGAGTTGTTTATAGTTTGGAACTTGGAGAAAAACGGCTATGAACATTCACGGACAGGTTTCTGTGTAAATATCTGTTTTCGTTTCTCTGTGATAAATGCCCAGGAGGAGTGCCACTGCCAAATCATATGATGGTTGCATGCTTATTTATTTATTTTTGGCCATGCTGTGCAGCTTGCAGGATCTTAGTTCCCCAATTAGGGACTGAACCTGAACCCTTGGCAGTGAGAGCATGGAGTCCTAACCACTGGACCGCCAGGAAATTTCTGATAGCTACACGTTTAGATGTTTAAAAACCTGCTGAACTATTCTCCCAAGTGATTGCACCATTCTATAACACCACCAGCCATGTCTAAGTGATCAGACTGTCAGCATCCATGTCAGCATTAGCTGTTGTCATTATTTTTAATTTTAGCCATTCTGATAGATATGTAGTGATAGCCTATGGTAATTTTTTGCATTTCCCTAATGACATCTTTTTCCAGTTTATTTGCTATTTGGTGAAATGTCTGTTCACTTTTCTTCCATCTGTTTTTTTCCTCTTTTCTTTGGGTTACCTCTATTTCTCTATCTACATGTTCTCAGACTGTTTCCACTGTCCCCCCCCCCCCCCCCCCCCCAGGAGCTAACAAGCCCATCCAATGAGTTTTTAATTTTGGTTATTGTAGCTTTTAGTCCTAAAATTTTCTTTGGTTCTTTCTCACGTCTTCTATTTCTTTGCTGAGCCTGTCTTTGTCTTTTGTCGAGCTCTTCTACTTTGTCCCTTGTTTGCAAATATGCTTGTTGAAGCATGTTTAAAGTAGCTGTCTTAACACCTTTGTCCTAACGTCTGTGTCATCGCATTGCTGGTGCCTACCGACTGACTTCTCTCATTCGAGATTTTCTTGGTTCTGGGTGTGACAAGTGACTCTGCACTGAAATGCGGTCATGTTGGGTACCAGGCTCTGGATCGCAGGTAAACCTTTTTTAGCTGACTTTTTGGGAAACATGACTCCAGCAGGTGAGAAAGGTAGAGCTGCTTCACTACTGCTAGATGGGGCACAAGTCCAGGCTCCCCCGTTGGTCTCTGCGGACACTGAGGTGGGGGAGGGGCGCTGATCACGGCTGGTGGGAGGGCAGCAGGGGAATTCCACTCTGGTTGGGAGGAACAGGAATGCCTCGCAATTGCTTCCCATGGGGCCTCCACTGACCACATGGAGAATATCGGGTGGGGGTCGCCTTATTGCTGCTGTTGGGGGTAGAATCAAGATTGCTTCCCAAGGGGGCCTCCATTGATCACATGGAGTGTGTCGGGGTGGGGGTAGCCTTATTACTGCTGAAGGGGGTAGAATCACGAATCTCCATGTCGTCACCAGGGACGCCCCAGCTGAGGAGCCCTCTTTATCACCCACGTCCTGGCTCCCTATCTACTTGGCCTTCTCTGACAGCCACCAGCCCAGGGGTAAGAGGTTCACGACAGCCTCAAGAAGGTGGGAGTCTAGGCTCGTCGCTGGGTCCTCGCCAGCATGGGAGGCAACAGACCACAGTTTACTCTGTGGTAGTCGGCTGCTGCAGAGTGGTTATCGACGACCAGTTCCTGTCTCGCTGGGCTGCCTAGGAGGACAGGCTTCTGTGGGGGCTTTTTGTCTGTGCCCCTTGGTGTTTCCAGGCTGCTGGCTTCTTCAGCTCCAAGTTTGGGATCCACCAGACAAAAGGAAAACCCAGGGAAATGACCCCTGTGTCACTCACTGCTCAGGTCCCGTGGTCCCAAGCCGGCCTGCCCTCTTCTCTCCACCTTTCTGAGTCTTCTTATGTGTGTTTCTTAGCTACTGTCCAGGGTTTGGTTGCACTGAGCAGGAGGAATATAGAAAGGATTTCAACTCCATCTTGTCCAAAGCAGAAGTTTCTCCAAGTGCTTTTCATGGTTGAGTTCTGTTTTTTTTTTCCTTCTTGTAACCAGGGTGGGTCTTGGGAGAAGCAGCAGGTGATGTCTGACAGAAGACCCCTCAGCTCCCTGTCAAGTGTCTGCTTTGCAGAAGACCCTGGCGCGCTCTTGAGGGGCTCCTCAGGAGGGTGCTGGGCTCAGCAGTCCCCACCGCCATGGCAGGCCCTTCCCTGTCTTCGGTCTGACTAAGAGCAGAGCTTGCACTCTGTGACCACAATCACCACGCGCCCGTGGGTTGGGGTCGGGGGTCACTCATGTGGCTACTTGGGCCTTTATTTTACTGCAAGAAAAACGTGCGGCCATGGTGTTCCTTGCGCAAAGCCAGCGAGCAGGATATTTTTGGACTTCCTCCTTCCCCGGCTTCAGCTAAACTTCGGCAATCTGGTCTTCTCCCTGAGGCCCATATTGAAAATGCAGATGAGCCTCTTTCAAAGCCGACTAGGACAGGCTGTAAAACTGTACATAAAACACAATTTCAATTATGTTTAAAAATACTTTAAGAAGGAGGGGTCTGGAAGGAAATATGTCATAATGTTAATTGATGTTATTGGTGGATTACAAAAGGTTTCTTTTAGAGCTGCTTCTTTCAGATAGTTTATGATTTCCAAATTTTCCAGTATGAACATATTACACTCATAAAATTAAAAACAAATTTTTAAACCAAAATAAAATGTCTCCCGTGAAAAACTAACTAATGAGTATATGAAACCATCGCTGGCTGCTTGTCTCATCTAGACCTGGGTTTATATCTTCAGACCACAAGTTGTGGTCAAGTCGGGACTCTGAGCCACTGCACGAGATGCCAACCAGATCCAGGACCTGTAAAGTGGAAATGACGCCTCTGCCCTGCATGCCTGAAGCTGCTGGCTTGCCAGCCCCGAGGCTTCTGGTTTTGGTGGCCCCTGGGCTAGCAACACTTCTGCAAAGAATCACTGTGTAGCTCTGACCGCAGAGACCCCCATGGAACCTACTCTCCATGGGCCCAGAGCCAGCGGTACATACTCCACACAGACTCCCTCAGGCCCCACCAGAGTCAGTGGCACCAAAGGACCAAAAGTGCATGAAACCCAGCACTGCCAAGGCTCAACCTCTCCGCACTATGTTCGAGACCAGGCTTGCCAGGGGATGTCCTCCAGAACGAAGACAAGAGAACTGTTCATTACCCTGCCTGAAGTAACTGCCCTTCACAAGGCGGCCTCCAGCCAGGGGCTCCGTCCCGGCTCCCCACCCCAGCCCTGGGGGGCGCCGCTCACATGTACCATCTTCCCCAGCAGATACACCCGCGGCCCCACCGCCACAGCCCCTCTGTGGCCTTGGTGGGTGGTCTTCATTTCAGCAGGCAGTTCAGGTCCTGGCTGCCCTGGAAGGGTGTGGGCCCCAGGGAAGCCAGGAGGCCAGCCCCCTGGCAGGGAGCCTGGGGCCCACAGGCAGGCGAGTGCCTGAGACTGAACTCAGAGCCAGCTGGGGTGCATCACCGGCAGGTGCCCTCAGACGCACCCAGATTCCTCCAGCAGATGGTCAGCGCCAGCAGAGAACCAGGGGGCGGTAAGGAACCAACACTTTCCAACTTCCAGACAGACTGAGCAAGCATTCTCAGTCACATCTTCCCAGGGCACCGGCTAGGGGCAGCCCACCCCCTGGGGCCTCCTGAGTCGTGTCCCCTGCAGCCCCCCCCTCTCTCTAGGCCTCTCTTCTCTTTGCTGTCCTAGGGTGTGGAAACCTTGCTCTGGGTCCCTCAGCTATCTGGAAACGATCATTAACTTCCTCTCACAGAGGCGGGGCCCCCTCGGGCCCCAGCGGGCTCAGTAACAGCTGCAGAGAACTCCCGGTCGCTGGCCAGTTGGGAGAGCGGGCCAGGCCTGGCCATTGGCTGCCTCTTTATTTATAACTTCTTTTACTTCCAGTGTTAAGGCCCCGCAATTTCAACCGGAAAGGTCGAGAGAAAAATGAACGCCTTGACATTTTTTTCCAAACATCCTCCCAGAGGGCGCTTGGCAAGGGAGCCCGTGGTTTCGCTGAGAGCATGAGAATGTCTGCGGCCCCGCAGAGCCCTCCTTGGAGTGGATCTATTTTTGTTTGCTGAGACATCTGCGCTCTGCCAGAGGCTGGACGCTGGGGACTGGGGAGGAAAAACAAAACATGTGAATGGGGGCTGAACGCTTTACTGACATACAAGCGGGTGGCAAGCCGTTCGCTACCTTGTCGGGTGCGCGCTGGGAGATCGGTGCCGGTGTGCCCCCTGCCCGCTAACCGCCAGCCTCCTCCGGCCAGCCTTCCCACGAGGAGGCTCCGGGTCTGAACTGAGCAAACCCCAAGCCAAGCTCAGACATCCAAAACTGCCTAGGGATGAACCTGTCCGCCTCCCACCGGCTGGGACCTGGAGCAAGCGGCTGACTCCTCTCGCCCCCCCCCCCCCCCCCCCCCCCCCCCCCCCCCCCCCCCCCCCCCCCCGCCCCCCCCCCCCCCCCCCCCCCCCCCCCCCCCCCCCCAGCCCCCCCCTCCCCCCCCCCCCCCCCCCCCCCCCCCCCCCCCCCCCCCCCCCGCCCCCGCCCCCCCCGCCCCCCCCCGCCCCGCCCGCCCCGCTCTTCTAGCCCGGCCCCTTCGCTATCGCCCCGCCCACGCCCTCCTCGCCCCGCCCACGCCCTTCTTGCCCCGTCCTCTGGAAAGCGGGCCCCTCCTCCCGCACAGCAGCGCCTGCGCAGCACAAGCCTGAGCAGCACGCAGGCCCCAGTGTGAGCGCAGGCGGGCGGCAGCTCCCTGGGGACGGGGAGCCGCGCGGGAGGATGTCCGCCCAGGGAGGACTCGGGCAGCCCTCCAGCCACTCCTTGATTGCAGGCTCAGATTGCAGAAGGGTCACTGTGTCCCCCGGAAAGGCTCTGAGAACACTGCCTGGAAGCCGCGGGGGTAACAGTCCCCCAGGCCAGGTGGCCCAGCAGCTGCAGGGCGGCCCCCGGGGCGGCCGAGGCAGCTGTCTGTCCAGTTGCGGCGTGAGAACGCAGGGCCGCGTGGTTGCTGGTGTCCTGCAGCCTCTGGCGCCCTCGACTGTCACCCAGAGTCCTTAGGGCACCTGTCTCCTGTGACCCCGAAGCGTCAGGCTGATGGGACAGTTAGGACAAGAGAAGAAGCAGGTACCAGAGGGCAGGCTCCAGGTGCTAGTCCCAGGTGTTGGGACAAAGGGATGGGCTGGGCCCGAGGCCACACCCCTCGCCTACCCCTGTGCTTCCCCTCTCCAACCCCACCCCTCCCTAAGCTCCCTGTACTCCCCAAGGTCTTACGTGTTCCCTCCGCGTGCTCCACCGCTTAGCCCCAGACCACCACCTGGGCCCCACCCCTGGTCACCCCCAGTCCACTCCTACATAGCTTCCTGACCCAGCCCCCTTTCCTCCCTTCCCTGGCTAGCCTGGCCTAGCATCGCTGCGACATAGCAGCAACATCTGGCCCCAAATGGCCTCCCCAACTGCGTGATGACAAAGTCATCATGAGCAGCTGGGGGATGACAAAGTCACACCCCAAGACCAGCGCCCCAGTCCTCCTCTGGGAAATGGATTTTACAAATGGGCTGTGACTGACTCCAAGACAGACATCAGGGTTTTACACATTCCTGTCTCTCCAATTCCTGGGGACACAGAGGCATGAATACAAAGTAAAGTTCAGTTCAGTTCAGTTCAGTCACTCAGTTGTGTCGGACTCTTCGACCTCATGGACAGCAGCACACCAGGCCTCCCTGTCCATCACCAACTCCCGGAGTTTTACTTTACAAAGAAAAGCACATGAAGCTATTTGTCAATTCCAAACACAAACAGTGGGCAAGTATACCTGCACTAAGTAGTCATGTATAGATGTGACAGTTGGACCATAAAGAAAGCTGAGCACCAAATAACTGATGCTTTCAAACTGCGGTGCTGGAGAAGATTCTTGAGAGCCCGTTGGACAGCAAAGAGATCAAACCATTCAATCCTCAAGGAAATCAACTCTGAATATCCATTGGAAGGACTGATGCTGAAGCTGAAGCTCCAATACTTTGGCCACCCGATGCAAAGAGCTGATTCACTGGAAAAACCCTGATGCTGGGAAAGACTGAAGGCAAAAGGAGAAGGGGGTGGCAGAGGAGGAGATGGTTGGATAGCATCACTGATTCAATGGACATGAATTTGAGTAAACTGTGAGAAATAGTGAAGGACAGGGAAGCCTGGCATGCAGCAGTCTATGGGGTCTCAATGGAACCGAATTCCTCCCTGGGTGGAGGCCACCGACTCATCATGTTCCCTGAATCAGACCCTGTTGACGCCTATGATGCCCTACGTGGTCTCTCCAGTCTGATGGGGTCTGACCCCCCACTGCACACAGAATGAGAAGCAGGTTGGGGAGGCTCTTGCTGTGCAGAGACCTCAAAGAGCTTTCACCCAAGACCATGTCAAGGAGCTATAGTCCTGGCTGGGCAACTCCCCAGCTGCACTGACTCAAGCTGTCTTCCTCTCTGAGCTTCAGTTTCCTCATCTGCAAAGTTGGGATAAAGCAGCATTCACCTTATTGCTTAATAAATACTACTGATTATGATGAGACAGCTGGCAGCAAACTCCCACACTCTCCATCACTCAGCTGCAGGGTTTCTCTAATCTTCCTTCTCCCTGCCATCCCTCGGAGTACCCAAGGCGCCTGCTGGCTTTTATCACTCCTGATCTAATCAGCACATTGCTGCCCCCGAATTGCTGGGACCCCGGCCACTTTAAGGTCAGTTATTCAAGCATTTCATCCTTCCTTCACTCACCTGACCTTTCATGGCATCAGGAGCAGGACCTGACTTGGCACCAGGAACACCTGGACGCCCCCCCCCCGCCTCCCGCTTCCTTCCCAAGTGTCGAGCATAGCACCAGGCCCATCACATCCACCCAGAGCTCGTGTGAACCACAGGGCCACCACAGCGATCCTCATGCTACAGCCCCGAGGGCGGAGGAGTATTCACAGGTCACAGTGCTTGAAAAGGCCCGGGTAGGGATTGCAGCCCTGGTCGCTGTGACCCCAAGCGCCTTACAACTTTGAGCAACGGGGATTAAAGTGTCGTTTTCTCAGCCAGGATCCTTACACACACTGACTGTCAGTCTCACATGCTGGAAATTAATTTGCCAGAATCTTTTCGTCTCAGTATCTGATTGGATTAGAGAAACAAAAAAAGAAGCGTTTTCTCCAGAGAATAAATAACTCAGACTCTGAGTCCATCTTTGACGAAATGCAGGTTCCTCATTAAAGGAAAGTCTTGGTTTTAAAAATATACAGTAAAAAATAAGAAAGAATATGCAATTTACACAAGGAAAAATACCAATGTCCAAGGAAGATGGAAAAAAAAAAAAAACCTTTAGTCTCCCTATCAATCAAAGATGGTACCCTCTTCATATACCCAGAGAAAACCGTAATTCCAAGAGATACATGTCAATGTTCCCAATGTTCATAGCAGCACTATTCACAATAGTCAGGACATGGAAGCAACCTAAATTCCCATCAACAGAGGACTGTATAAAGAAGATGTGGGACATATATACAATGGAATATTACTCAGCCATAAAATGGAAAGAATTCGCCTGCAATGCATGAGACCTGAGTTTAATCCCTGGCTTGGGAAGTTCCCCTGGAGAGGGGATAGGCTACCCACTCCAGGATTCTTGGGCTTCCCTGGTGGCTCAGACAGTACATAAAAAAAAGAATCTGCCTGCAATTTGGGAGACCTAGGTTCAATCCCTGGGTTGGGAAGATCCCCTGGAAGAGGGCATGGCAACCCACTCCAGTATTCTTGCCTGGATAATCCCACGGACAGAGGAGCCTGACCGGCTACAGTCCGTGGGGTAGCAGAGAGTTGGACAAAACTGAGCGTTCACACATGTATAAAACAGACAGCCAATGAGAGCCTCCTGTATAGTACAGGAGGCAGAAAAGAAGGTGCAGTTTGCTTGTAGGACACATATTCTTGACCTTAAAAACGCATTTCAATATACAGTAGGTGCAGACAAATACTATTTAATTTCATTTATATGAGATACCTAGAATCATCAAATCAGTCAGAAAGTACATTGGTAGATCCAGGGACTGAGGTGGGGGGAGGGGAGTTAGTGTTTAATGGGGACAGAGTTTCAGTTTAAGAAGGTGAAAAATTCCAGAGCTGGATGATGGTGAGAGCTGCACGACTGTAACATTTCCATGTGGTTAAATAGTATGCTTTATGCTATGTGACCTTTACCACAATTAAAAAAAAATGAAGTTAAAGAAAGGATGGTGCCTCTTTTTTCTATCAATGGTGGCAATGTTTTTAAATGATGATACAGTTCTCTGGTATTATCTGTTGGCAAGAATGTAAAGTAACAGAGGTTGCTCATACTGCAAAGGGGAACACAACTAGAAGTGGAGAGGAAGAATTCTGCACATCCTTTGACCCAGCAATGCCATACCCGAGAATCTGTCTTAATGCCAAAAAAAAAGAAAGAATCATGAAGAAGCGCAAGGCCCACCCTGGTTACACTAAGGGAGAGCTGGAAGCGATGGACTTTCTAGCAACACGGCAAGTCCCCAAGGAGTAGGATGCAGCCATTGAAATGGTGACGTAGGAGGACGGTATGACGGTATGACGAAGCACGGTGTTCTCGAACTGGTCGCTGAAGAGAGGAGTTTCAAAAACAGCATGCGCTCCTAATCTCACTTTTGGGTGGGATACACAACCCACATCCTCCACACGGAAGGGCTGGAAGGGGGACCCCTACATGTCATCAGAAGTCACCCCTGGGTGGTGGCGTTGACTCAAGGTTTACTTTCTTTTTTCACTTCTCAGGTTCTGCTAAACTTTCAGCGGTGAATGTGAGCACGGGTTAGGGAGCTGGGTGGCCTGCTGCTGCCACCCACAGCTGTGGTCTTTGGAGGTGGCGGGGACCATGTGAGCGGTGGGTGACCTGCTGTGTGACCTCGGGCTTAACTCATCCATAAGGGGTATAACAATAGCACCCACATCGTGGACTTGGCACGATGCTCAGCAAGGCAACACCCTGAACAGCTCAGAGCACAGCTGGGCCCAGAACAGGAGCTCACGAAGGCCCCCAATTTCATCAATCCACCAGAAAAAATATAAATTATTATACTGAATTTTAGAGGGGGAAAAGTGGCTAATGGTAGTGAGAGAGACCCCAGGCTGGATCTCCAGTTTCTCATCCTCCTGGAGAGGGTGGCTCTCTCCTCCCTCTGGCCCAGCCAGGGACCACCACACGGCTCCAGGACCCCTGCAGCAGAGCCCAGCCCTGCCTGCTCCTGACCACCCTCCACACATGTCCACCCCTCCCCCTGCCCCACTAGCCCACCCAGGAGAGTGCATGGGTCGGGGGGCTCCCTTTGGGAGGGAGAGAACAGGGTGATAAAGAGAATGCTCTGTCCAAACACTGATCCAAAGCCACCTCCTTACTGGATGGAGTCAGGTCAGTCACTCAACCTGCCTCATCCATGAAATGGGCTAAAATGCCAGCTGCCTCCAGCTGCAGTCACAGTCAGTGAATGGCTCTGTGCAGTGCTTAGCCCAAAGCCTGGCACAGAGGAGGTGATTAAGAAAGGACAACTGTCACTGGGATTTTCATTTCCTCCCCTGATGAGGGTGTGCTGCCCCCCGAACCATCACCTGGCCCCCATGGAGACACCCCTGGCATCTCTCTGCCTCACTCCTATCCAGACATTTCTGCCAGATTCACAGTCTCTGGGCAGAGACAGGACGGTGTGCAGAAAGGAAGGGAAAAGAGCCAGTGCTGGGGCCACCAGCTACCCCAGGCCCAGACACTCGTGGTGTGGAAAGCAGAGACACGGCCCCACTAAGAGCCCGCCTGGCCCACCCCACTCACGGGGTCCTGTTCCTCCACCGCTGTCAAGCACAGTGATGACAACAGTAGCATCAGCATTCACTGAGCACTTACTGTATACCAGGCACTGTGCTAAGACTGAACACCGAAGAATTGATGCTTCTGAACTGTGTTGCTGGAAAAGACTCTTGAGAGTCCCCTTGGACAGCAAGGAGGTCAAACCAGTCCATCCTAAAGGAAATCAGTCCTGAATATTCATTGGAAGGACTGATGCTGAAGCTGAAACTCCAATACTCTGGCCACCTGATGCGAAGAGTCGACTCATTGGAAAAGATCCAGATGCTGGGAAAGATTGAGGGCAGGAGGAGAAGGGGGTGACAGAGGGTGAGATGGTTGGATGGCATCACCAACTCAATGGACATGAGTTAGAGCAAGCTCTGGGAGTTGGTGATGGACAGGGAGGCCTGGTGTGCTGCAGTCCATGGGGTCACAAAGAGTCAGACATGCCTTAGTGACTAAACAGCAATTTAATGCAGTCATCATATTCCAGTTATACAAACTGAGTCAAAGTGGTTAAATAACTTCTACCTGGCCAAGGTCATACCAGCTCCAAGTGGCAGAGGCTGCCCCATCTAATCAGAGCGCCGACACACTCCCTTCTATCTACGCCAGCATCCCTCCCAAAGGATGCACATGGCGCTGTCTAAAGGAGCACCTGGTTCCTGGAGGACCAGGCAATGAGGACAACAGGACATCCCCGTGCCTCCCAGAGCACTGCCGCTTTCCTGAGCAGGAAGAGAACAGATTTCAAACAGATTAGCCTGCAGTAACTCCGTCGTGGAGGTGGCCTGCTGCAGGCTGCCTCTTATCTCCTGCTCCGGATGGGGTGGGGGCTGGCGGGTGGGCCTCTGTGGGGTTCGCCAAACTGACCACATGACGAGGAACCAGGCGCAGTTCTGGCTGTAGCGTGCAGCTGTCGGACTTTTCCTGGGGTTGGGCCGGCTGAGGGTTGGAGGGAAGATAGGAGAGGGGTGAGGTCTGGAACACGCTGTATTGGAGGGGGTTTCCGTTTTCCTGCACACACACATTTGGAGGCCGCGCACAAACCATGGACGATCAAGGGCATCTGGATTTCCTGGCTAGCTCCCCATGGCACAAGCCCAGGACACAGCCCTGGGCTCTGGCTGTGCCCCCGACCTTTGCACAGCTTCCCCCCCAATACCACCTGCGGCCCCACACCCACCCGTCTGCCAGGCCCAGCTCCTCCTCCCTGGCTGGATCAGACCCCAGGGAGGGCCCATGGAGGCAGAACGCGGGCACAGCCAGGGCAGTGCTCAGGGCAGTCTTGTCCCCACCCCACCTCCAGCCCCAGGACAGTGCTCCCCAGAAAGCACAAGTGCAGCTTGGCTGCAGAGGGTGGGGCAGGAGGAAAGCCCGCAGGGGGACCCTCCCAACCGTGCGGAGGGCTCAGCACCGCCGCCGGAAGAGCTGGCCAGAAAGCTCCCCATTCCCAGGAGTTTGGGGGCTCGCCTCTAGATCAACAAGTGGGTTTCTTCCTCTCTTTCTGCAAGACCTGTGTTGTCAGGCTGCGTCTATTGAGCCAGAACACAAACTGAGCACCGGGGACAGCTCCGTCCTATGGACCCAGCCTCCCTGGGGCTGTCGCCATCAGCCAGGTGCCTGTCCCAGGGCCCTGGGGTGGTAACGGCGATGGCAGGGCCGACTCCGCCCCATGAGGCGAGGCGCGAGCACTTGGTACCCGAGTGCCCCGAAGTGCGGCATCCAAGAGCCCTAGGAGGCCACGCTGGAGCGTGGGGCCAGGCCGTGTGATCAGCTCGGAAGGCCAGCTTAAAGGATATTCCCATAATGGCAAGGTTTTTTGTAAATGTTAATTATGGTTGCCTTAATTAGCTCCAAACCCACTGATCTATGGATTATATTAGGTTTATAAGTGTAATTACCTTGACAGGCATATGGATTATAACAATGCTCCAATTAAACCCCAAGCGTATGGCATATAAATCAGCAGTGGGCTCCTCCTCATTCTAGGACTATTAAAAGGTGGGAGCGTCAAGGCTCTTACATGGGGCCAGCCCTTCATGGGCTCAGGGACACTGGGAGATGAGGGGGGTGGGGGAGGGCTGTCCACACAGTCTCCGGTGTTTCCCCCGAGGATGGGGCCATTTGTCCAGGTGCAGCGGGGTGGGGGCAGCGGGATGGCGGGGCCTGGCCTGTGGGGCTGAGAGCTGTGCCCAGCTCAGCCACTCCTCTGCGGGCACCGCCAGGGACCCCCTTCTCTTCCCCCAAGGGGGTCAGGACACTTGTCAGTCAGCCTATTAACTATGACTCAGCCCCTCAGGGCCAAAGAGGCGTTAAATCCTTATCTCTGGGGTAAGCGGGGTGAGTAGTATTAACCCACTTTCCAGGGTGAAGGGTGGGGTGGGGAGGGAGGCAGGGCCCCCTCTTCTGAACCCCAGACATCCTGGAGGATGGAGGGGGTGAGCAGGAGGCCAGCAAGGGAAGGTTCGAGCATTCAGCCTCGGGGAACAGGGGCAAGGACAGAAAGTGCCTGCGGTGGGCGGGGTCGGGGGGAGGCCTTGGGATGACAGGGTTGCTCAGTTCAGTTCAGTTCAGTCGCTCAGTCGTGTCTGACTCTTTGTGACCCCATGGACTGCAGCACACCAGGCTTCCCTGTCCATCACCAACTCCTGGAGCTTGCTCAAACTCATGTCCATAGCATCAGTGATGCCATCCAACCATCTCATCCTCTGTTGCCCCCTTCTCCTCCCACCTTCAGTCTTTCCCAGCATCAGGGTCTTTTCTAATAGTTGCTCAGGGTCCCTTGGAAAACCCGCTCTCAGCACGCTGGCCCCAAGACCAAAGCGCCTGCAGCCCAGCACACTCCTTGGACATCCTTTCTGTGTCTCATCAGTGGGCCAAGGCTCCGGGGGGAGCCAGAGGTGGCAACCCCCTCCTGGGCAGAGCTGCCCTGCCCCGAGGAGGCCTACAGGGGCCCCCACGTTGGAGTGGAGGGGCTGCGGGCCCCTCACAGCAGCAGACTTTCTCCCACGGAGCCCAGCCAAGTCCGAGGGACCGGGGGCATCAGAACCTCAGAGGCTGCGGCTCTCCTGTCTCCAGGGCCCCCATCTCACCTTGCTTCCTGCAGTTCTGACCACCCCCCCCATCAGGATGCTCCCCATCCACCTGGCCCTCACCTCTCCATGGTCAGGATGAGGCTCCGCACATCTAGGGGCAGACCAGCTGGGCAGCTGTGGGACCCGCCCTCTCCTTCGCTTGGTCTCAGAGGCAGGGGTGTGTTGAGGCCGGGGAGGGGCAGGGGGCTGCCTCCTCAGGGACCCTGGAGGGCAGGCAGGTGGTGACGCAGGCAGGCATGACAACGATGAGAGCAGACACCATCTCCGGGGGAGACTGGATGTCTCGGGAGGTGGTGGCTCCCGTGGCCCCATTGCAGAGCTGGGTTGAGAGACAGGGAGGCACAGCAAGATTCACACCGGGAACCTGGACGGCTCGGCTGCTCAGTGGTGAACCAGGCTGTCGGGCTTCCACCCAGGCCGGCCCTCTGTGGGGAGCAGAGCCGCCCCGGCTGGCTCTGAACGTGGAGGTCACCCTCGGGGCACAGAGCGGGTGGCAGGGCCGCAGGCAGCAGGGGCCAGGGCCGTCTCAGGCCTCTGCGGCCGACCGATGGGGCCCTCCCCTTGGCCATGGGTTCCCCACCCACAGCTGGCATTCCAGAACCCTTTCCCACAATAGGGGCCTTGAGGGCAGAAGCGGGTGTTCGCCACAATCAGTCGATGTGGGGAGAAGCCAGGTGCATGCACTTGTGCGCACACACCTGTGCACACGCGTTCACACCAGCAGGAAGGGCCCTGTGCACACAGACTCGGTGTGCCTGAGCCGGGCCGCCTCCTGCACATGGAACACACGCCTGTCCTCCCACCCGCACACGTGGTAGGAATCTTACGAACATAAGCAGCTGTGCTATCTGAGCGTGAACCCTACGCAGACAGTGAAGACAAGGCCTCTCTCCTGACAGCACAAGGACGGGTGTGTCATGGGAGGCAATCACCCTCAAGCAGGGGCTCAACCACCAAGACCGGGGTCACTGCCAGGCCCCTGCTCCCAAGCTGCCTGAGGGCAGAGGCCACAAGGCGCAGGTCGAGAGAGGGCACAGGAAGGTGTTAGCAGGAGACCAGACTCCCCACAGTCAGGAATGAGCCCCCTGCCGCAGGGGGTGTTCAAGCCCAGATGGCAAGCAGGAAGAAGAAGAGGAGCTCGACCAACCCGCAGGCCTCTGAGGGGCCGGGAGCCAGGCCATCAGCCTCGCATGCCAAGGTGTGGACGTCTGGGCCCCCCTGCAAGGCCAGCACTGTCCTCGTGGCCAGCAGTTACCCTGCTGGGTGCTTTACAAACACAACGCGATTTCGTTTCATCCTCGTAACACCTGACAAAGTAGGCATACGATCCCCACTTACAGACAGAAAAAGCGAGGCTCACGGCGCGTGTGACTTGCCCCAAAGGGGCCGGTCAGGCGGTGACTGAGTCTGATTCCAGTCTGGGCCTTTCGATTCCAGAGAGCCCGCCCCTCGAGGCAGCCAGAGGCCGGCCTGCCTGGCAGACTGTTCAAGCACAGAAGTGCCAACTCCTGCGAGTCACACCGCTGGCCACCACACAAGTCCATGTCCTCTGCCCCAGTTAAGGGAACAGAGCACCCCACGGCTTCTTCTGTGAATTCTTAAGGCTTTACAAATAAGACTAGCACTCAAAAAAGAGAAGAGAACTAGGGATTAGAAACTGAGTTCCTTCCTTTCCTTTAAACTTCTGAATTTAGCAGATAAGATTCATTCATCAAGGGGCTTTCATGTCCATGATGCTGAGAAATTGTTTTGAGGCAAAATCTAATTAGACTAGATTTTCATATTGGAAATACCAGCTCCCATTCAGGCTTAAATACAATAATCACCATCGCTACTTAAAAGTCAAGAGAAGCTGTATGCTTTAAAAATGCACAGTTAATTCTAAAATGTCCCCTTTCTCTGTTTTCAGGTCAAGGAGGCTTTGAGGCCATGACCTTGACCAGTGAGAAGACCTTAGCAGAAAGCCCTGGACTGTGAGGTCAGCTTTCTGTATGGGAGGCAGCAGAGGCCACGGAATAGTTCTGGGCAGGAGCGTGAACACAGATTTGAACATCCGAAGACAAGCCCGGCGGCTATTTGAAGAATGGAGTCAGGGCGTCACAGAGGCAGAAAGGCTGTTTTTCTGGCAGCCTTAACCCCAATTTTGTCTGAGGCAGTCATGGACACCCATTCTTAGGCAGAGAATCATGGTTGGCTAAGTCGGCTGTGACAATTTCACTACCTTTTGCCAGGTACTTCCTTCTTTAGAAGCCCTCATCAGGCATGTTCGTGTGACCCAGTTCCAAAGATACAACTGGAAGTCAGGGAAGGTGGGCACCACTGGGAGAGCCATTGAAAAGGGCCACTCATGGGAGGAAAGCGCACTGGCTCTGCCTTGAGGGTGGCCGTGACACCCGGTGCCACAGCAGCCACCTTTTGACCATTAGGCGGCCAAACGAAAAGCCAACGTACTAAGCAGGGGTGAATTTACCACTAAGCTAATGAGTCTTTGGTTTCAGGCCCCTCAACAGCTTAGGCACCTTCCAAGGCCCTAGAAATACATTCACACAGTTGTTTTTTTAATTGCAGTCAAATTGACATAACATGTGAAAGTTGCTCAGTCGTGTCTGACTCTGCGACCCCATGGACTGTAATCCATGGAATTCTCCAGGCCAGAATCCTGGAGTGGGTAGCCTTTCCCTTCTCCAGGGGATCTTCCTAACTCAGGGATCAAACCCAGGTCTCCTGCACTGCAGGCAGATTGTTTACCAGCTGAGCCACAAGGGAAGCCCTTACATAACATAAAATTTACCATTTTAAAGTGCACTTCAGTAGCTTTTACTGCATTCACAATAGTATGCAACCTTCACCACTATCTAATTTCAGAACATTTCTGAAAAAAATGTTAAACACGTCAAGCAGTTTACCCTAAAAAAACACTAAACATGTCAAGCAGTCCTTCACCATTCCTGGCTCCCCTGCAGCCCCCTAGCAACCACTAATATACTTGCTATCTCCACAGACTTGCCTGTTCTAGACATTGCCTGCAAATGGAACCACAGCACGTGGCTTTTGTGTGTGTGGCTTCTTTCATTCAGCCTAACACTTCCAAGGCTCGACCTCGTCAAAGCGTGAATCAGTGCCTCATTCTCTTCCACGGCTGAATAACACTCCACTGCCTGGAGAGAGGCCACACTTTGCCTGCCCGTCCATCAGCGGAGGACATCTGGGTTGTTTCCACTTTGGGGATGTAATGAACAATGCTGCTCTGAACCCTCTTGTACACGTTTGTGTACACTCCTGTACATATGTGTGGACATATGTTTTCAAATCTTTCCAATCTAATTTTACATTCATTAATCTATGGTATCCTTTTTCTTAAAATGCCCCTCTCTTCCAAGTTGCCTAAACTTCAGGCCTCAGTCTGGATTTACTTATAGTAAAGTCTGGTGGGTCAAAAAAGATGGACGAGCTAGCCCGTGATGAAGGGCAGCGCCAGTTCTGGCTCTGAGGATCTTCGACTGCTTTCTTCAGAAAATAACCATCCCGATGGCTGAAGCCACTGCCAGCTGGGGTCCAGCAGCTGCAGCCACAGTGATCCTGACAGGGGCCGGAGAGTGCAGGGGTCAGCGCAGGACACGAGAGATGAAGCCTTCAGGATGACCCCGGACTGCTCTCTGTGACTTCTCAGGCACAAACGTGAAGTCTTTCCTGTCTTATTATTTAGCTAAGAATATGAGTGAACACTTGCCAGGTACATCCCAGCGCCTGGCAGGGGCCTTTGACACGTAACACGTGCGCGGCTGACCACCACCGTGATGTGCACAGCAGCCGGCACGGCTCCAGGCACAGGTGGCCCGAGGGGATCCTCCCCTCCCTGTCCCCCGCCCCACACTGCTCCTCCGGACCCCGAGCCCCTCACAGAGCCAGGCGTACCCTGGACCTTCCCGATGGCTTGGCTGGGAGGACAGCCTGGCGACCCCGAGTCCAGCAGCACTTGCTCAAATGGGCGCCTCAGCACAGCCCACCCCCTCTTCTGCCTCTTCCTGAAGCTCATTCTGAGCTGGGACGATCAGGGTCCAGAGCTGGACCAATGAGCAGCTAATGGCAGCAGGTGGCTGCATTTTCTCCGCGACAGGACTTCCCACCTCACTCAGAGCAGAACAACAGTGTCAGCCTTACAGACCCAAACTGCACCAGAAGATTCTGTATTGATTTTCAGAAACACAGGAAAATCGAAAACCAGTTTTCCTCCACGTGCACACTTACACACATACTCATGAATTCTTGCAGACACACTCACATATACCCCGCATACACACACACACCCTCACACATATACACATGCGTGCACGCATGCCATCTCTTACACACATGTGCACACACGTGCACATGCCTTCACACGCATGTGCACACACCCTCACAAACGTGTGCACACATGCCCTCACACACACAAGCACACACGCCCCGTTGAATCTTGCATGCTGCCTGTGGATTTTGGGCCCTCCTCTGGCTCCCCGGGAGCAGCCGTGAGCTGCTTACATTTCCACAAAGACCTGGAGACCCCCTGCCCGTGAACTAAGGACCAGAGCATCAGAACCAGATGAGAGGCCTGGCTGCTAAGGGCCTCAGAGTGGGCGGTGGGTGCACTGCCAGGGTCACCGGTGGTGAGCGACAGAGGGGAGATGCGGGGGCACCCCCCCAGAAGCTGGGAAGGCCCCTCAACTTCCCAGGAGAAGAGCTGGAGGCTGACACCAGACTGTGAGCTGCCCCAAGCGGTGAGTTATAGTGACAACTGTGGAGGCAGCGGGGCTGCCTATGGAGCTTCCAACTCAGGCCAGGTGTGACTCACCCGTGGGAGGAGCATGCTCTCATTCAATCCTGCCACGCCCGTGAGTCCAGACGGCGCTCCACCCCCATGTCCAGGTGAAGACACAGGTGCTTCGGAGAAGGGCCAGGTTCACACCTGGAGCATCACCCGCCTGAGGGTGCCCTGCAGATACCAGATGGAGCCGGGCAGGTCGCTGAGGGGAGCTGTGGCAGAGCACCCTAGCTGTGGGCCACAGGCACCACGAGAAGGTCAGGAGAGCAGATGCGTGACAAAGGTCTTCGGTGACTCAGGCTCCAGGCCTGCAGGGCCTTCCGGTTCCGCGACTGTCATCAGGAGGGGTGTCTCAGCAGAACCTTCTCAGAGGCCCCCTTCGTGATGCTCCTGTTCCCTCTAGGCAGGGGCCAAGTGTGGGCACGGGCCACCCCTGTGCAGATGGCAGTGTCTTGCCCGCTCCTCAGGGAGGTGGCACCCCTTCCAGGTGGGAAAGCAGGCAGAAGGGGACCACCCTCTCTGCCCTCCAGCATCACAAAGTCTGCAGATAACATCAGAAGCCCTCTGGTCCCCAGTGTGTTCTAGGAAGCCCTTGCCGTGTGTAGTGAGGGATACATTCGCAGGGGCTCTGGCTGACGGGACCACGAGGCCCTTGACCCCACAGGAGGCCCTGACCCGTGTCCACGCTGCTGTCTTGCAAGACGTGTGAACCTGTCTACTGTTGGAGCTGCTGCATGGAGTCCACTGGGGTGGTCGTGGTCCCCCCTAACAGGTCAGGGGCTGAGCCCCAGAGTTCCGAAGCTCATCCCACTTGGAGCCAAAGGCCACCTTCTCACTGACCAGAGAGCCCTGCCCCACCCTCCCCGCCAAGCAGCTCTGGATAAAAGTCCACCTGATGGGGTCAGGCTCGGACCTCACCCACCATCTGGTCCCAGGCGGCCGTGAGTGTTCATTTGCAACCGACGCCTCCTGGTCCACGGCACTCAGGGACTCCGGCCCACTGAGGCGGCGTGGAGGTTCTCACATGGCAAGGGCACGCCTGGTGCTCAGTGACTTTAGGGGCCTCCTTTTCCAGAAGAAGAATGTAAGTTATTTAACAGATTTCTGTGAGCCTCAAAAGTATTTTTGACGTGAGAAAAAAAAAATTTTTTTAATGTTTTATTTGACCTTTAAAGTTTAAGGGGTTTTTTCCTTCTCATTTAAAAAGAAATTAAAACACCTTCATGAACCCTTTAAGGTATTCGGGGGCCCCATGCGCTGCAACTCCTGGCTGCAATTCCTGGGGGGTCTGGAGCCCTGCCAGAGCCAGAACCCAGGAGTGAGTTCAAGAGCTAGGAGAGGAGCCGAGTGTCCACTCTAGCTAAGTCGCCAGGCACCCTGACCCATGGGTCTCGGCACCCCACCTCTGCAGACCCTCCGGGCTGTTAGAGGTGTTCACGATCCTACAGCCCTCGGGCCCTGAGAGAGAACACCGCTCCAACTGCTGACGGTGAGTAGAGTACACGGAGCAGGCTGCGGGTAGTGGGGCCAGGCTGATGGAGGCTAGGGGGCCTGGTGGAAGGAGCCAGCGTCCCAGCCTCCGAGCCTGTGTGGACAACTTCCCTTAGGATGCTGTGAGCAACCCCAGACGCCACGGGCTCCAGATTCTGGTGAAAGACCCCTCCTGCGGGGGGACCTGGGGTGACAGGGTGCGGCCGTGGGCCTGCGGTGCAGTCCGGGCTCAGGAGGGGACCCCCATCTCAGGAGGCCCAGGCTCACCTGCCCACCCACCCGGAGTGCCTCTGCAGAGCCTGCAGACAGCGGTGCCGCGGGGACGCTAGCCCTCCCCGCCAGGGGTCACCCAGGCCTGCGCCCCCCATCATCATACTGATGGGGGCACCAGCAAAAATGACAACAGCCAGAGTTTGCCACTCGCTCACCACATGCGGGAAACGTGCTGAACGCTCTCTGCACAACACGCCGTCTGTTCTTCCTCCCCAGAAGTGCTGGTACTCTTCTTAGACCCATTTTAAAGACGCAGAAACTGAGGCCTCAAGTGACTGAACTCAGGTAGGTGGCTCTGACTGGACAGGCTTCGCTGCCTCTCCATGGGGGACTCAGGAAGTGAAGGGGGCATTTTAGTTTTAAGGGCTGAAGAGTCAGAGGAGATACTTGGGGGGCTCCTGGTATACCTCAGGGGCACCCCACATGTCCTCCAACCATCCAAGATCCAAGTCCCCCCAGAAAGAGGCCCTGAACAACCTACACTTGAAGTCTATCTGCCCAAGTGGCGGCAAAAATACCCCCCGGCCCGCACGAGGACAGGCTAAAAATAATTCAATCCCTGTAGTATTTTGAGAAGCAAAGTGCCTTGAACCACCTCAGGAGGGAGCGCAACTTCTCAGAAAGTGCCCCGCTCCTTCACCACGTAGGATTTAAGAGGCGGGGAGAGACTGCGCTGGGAGCAGAACTTGAGTCAGCTTCCGGATACCCGGGTGACCCGCGCCGGTCAGCAGCCACGCTAGGCTTACTTTCCTGCAGGACGGGGTGGGAGGGACACACCTGGACAATCAATCCCTGAGGGTTCCTAGATGTGCGCCGCTCAAGAAATGGAAGGTCTGCCTGTAACCTCATCACCGCCAGCGGCAAATCCCCAGCAGCCACCTGCCTGGTCCGAAGGGAACGTGGGCAGCCTCTGTCTCAGGGGAAGGAGGCCGGTCCGCACCTTCCCTTTGGCTGGAGCAGCGGCCGGCTCTCCCAAAGCGGCTGGGTGTGCCCCGGAGCCTCGGGGCAGCAGGCCTCTCTCTTCCGCACCAAGAACACTGATAGGGTGGGCAGAGATGGCAGGCAGGGGGCCACACAGCCGGTGGGGAGCCCCTGTGAAGAGCCACATCTGGTGGGTGTGGTGGGCCCCGCCCTGGGCACCAGGGTGAGAGGTTCTGGCGAGTCACCCAGGAAAGGGGCAATCGGAACAGGGGTGCCAGAGAGAGAGTCCAGTCAGGGCCAGAGAGTTAGGAAAAGACTCTCCTAGGAGAGTCTTTTCCCATCATGGCTCCTGGGCCACACCTGCCCACATTGTATCACTGCTTGGTGGCGGGACAAACCCACACACACAGTTATCCAGGCAGCCCGGCAGCTCCTGTTTACGATGCAGCCTGCATTACTCACACCTGGCTGAGACCTCCGACGTCTTGGGTAACCTTGGCCTCCACTCTCCCCAGGGCACTGGACACAGAGATGGGGGGCCTGGCTCTTGGGGCTCTGCAGCCTCAGCTTCCTCATCTGTGAAATGGGGGCAGGGTGCCGAGTGAGCCATTATCTCTGATGGGAACGGCCTTCAGGTGCATCTCTGGATGGACCAGTGAAAGGGCTCAGGGAGCTCTGGGCTCCCGGCATCTGATTCAGGCCTGGGGCTGGGCCACGGGGGCAGAAGAGGCTCTGATCACCGGTGCCAACAGCCGTCAACAGGTCCCAGCCTTCCTGCCTCACCAGACTGCCCGACGGGCTCCAGCAGGCTGGGCACGCCTGCTACCCACTCCCAGCAGCCTGATTCATGCCGCCTGGAGCCTTCCACCTGCGTCCCCACTTCTGAACAACACCGAGAAACCCCCACCATGTGGTCAGAGACCTGACACCCCAACATCTCCCGAGGCCCCGTGATACCCTGAGCACTGTGTTGCCAGGACCTGTCGTGGCAGCACGGAGATGGAGAAGGCAGGTGGGGAAACTGAGTTCGGGGGAGTGGGGAAGGGGGGAGAGCTGCGAGCTGCAGTCAGACATACCTGGTTCGACTCCCGGGTCCCACCAGGTTGTTACCAACTGTTTCTGCTGCTCAGAACCCAGGGACGCTGTATTTACCTTACAGGCTTGCTGTGCAAGAGCCCGAACTACAGTCCGCACCCAGACCCTCACAGCTCAGTCCATTCAACGCCCGGCATGGAGGAGTGTGGACAGCTTCCAACAGAACCCATCAAGGCCCAGTGTCCTAAACCAGTCCTCGCCGGACCCGTCTGATTCTCCTGGGCTCAGAGCTGCCGCACAGATTGGCTCTTAAATAACTCAGGTTCCCAGTGGTCTCCAGGCAAGTGGGACCCTGGCCTGCTTCCTGCCTTCTGAAGGTCACTGACAAAGTGACCCAGAAGTCTCCCTGCCCTTCTCCCCTCCCCTCCCTTAGCCTCACCAGCCCCGGGCTCATAGGACCTCAGGCAGATGTCCATGCAGGCTCTGGGATGCACCAGCTGGTCACCTGGAGGCCGGGTCCCTCGGCCGGCGGCCCAAGTCCTGCCCACCACCCACCCGGGCTCACTCAGGCCTGCAGAGAGGAGCTCAGACACTAGGAGGTGCTCGTGAGCTGACACCCTGCCCCAGCAAGATCCCTCTGGGGCGGCCTCAGCGGGGCTGGACTGGAGTTTATGTTCAACCATTTCACGTGGAAACACTGAGGTTTCCTCTTTGCTGGTGGGTTCCAAAGAAGGCTAACCCTTTCTTCCCCCTCCTGGCTGACGCTGGCCAGAACGGGACAAGGAATGACATGGACACGTTGCTGGGATCCTGCCGGGCCCCAGCCACAGCGTCCATGAGCCCCATGAGGTGCGGGGGGTGGGGGGTGAAATGGTTAGGAACGAGCGAGGAACAGGTCTGAGCCCATTCGACTGGGGCCAGAGCCAGTGCCAGCCCTTGACTTGGCCAGCTTCGGCCTCCACACCTGTGAAAGGGCGTGGTGGTGGCGGGCTGGGGGTAGTCTGGAGATCCAGGCTTCTCAAGCTCCTGCTGCTGCTCAGTCACTTCAGTTGTGTCCGACTCTGTGCAACCCCATAGATGGCAGCCCATCAGGCTCCTCTGTCCTGGGATTTTCCAGGCAAGAATACTGGAAGGGGTTGCCATTTCCTTCTCTCAAGCTCCTAAGTGCTTTCAAAGCAGAACTCCCACTCCAGCCCAGTGGAATCTGAGGGAGCCTCAACACAGACAAGACAGCTGCTCAGGCTGAATTAGAGCAGGGTCCGGAAGCCCCCCCAGTTGGTCCCCTGAGGGACCAGAGCAGAACTGGGGCTTGGGCCCTGCTCTGAGGACAGACCCTGAGCCAGCCACCCCCTCAGCCCTGGCTCTGAGCTCCTTCAGCAGCTGGGAGCTCCTCAAAGTCCTGGCTTCCCCGCCCAGCCGGACTTCACAGCATGCACCCCTGGAGGGCAACAAACTCCACTGGACTAATCTAGAATGGTCCAGCAGTTGTGTCCGACTCTTTGTGACCCCATGGGCTGCAGCACGCCAGGCTTCCCTGTTCATCACCAATTCCCGGAGTTTACTAAAACTCATGTCCGTCAAGTCGGTGATGCCATCCAGCCATCTCATCCTCTGTCGTCCCCTTCTCCTGCCCTCAGTCTTCCCCATCATCAAGGTCTTTTCAAGTGAGTCAGCTCTTCCCACCAGGTGGCCACAGTACTGGAGGTTCAGCTTCAGCATCAGTCCTTCCAGTGAACATTCATGTGCAACTATTTGCACATCCTGACAGCTACCTTACACAGCTGCGTCAGTGAGCTCTTCCCGGCCCTGCGTAAGCCAGAGCCAAGCTACCAATGAGGCCAGAAACCGTGAGAGATCTGTCAGGAGCCCGAGAGGGATGGGACAAGCTCAGCACGTCCTCACCTGTGGCTGCCTGGCTCACCTGGACCTCACGGCGTCCCATGAGAGCAGCAGCGGCATCTGTCTTCACAGACGGGAGTGAAGCGCGGAGACATGTTCACAGAGCATGCCACGCAGGGCCACGTGCGGGCCAGGCAGCGGCTCAGAGGCCTCATTCCCTGCCATAAGCCCCCGAACTCAGGCCCTTCTGCCAGCCTGTCCCCACCTGAGCCCGGGCCAGAGCTGGTCAGGCCGGGAGCTGTCCCCCAGCTTCCTCCCCACACGGCTGTGGTTTCTGACAAGCCACTGTTGTCCCCCTCCTGCCACTGGTTGCCTCTACAACCTCACATTTGGGAACTCTAAAAACGAAAGAAAACCCTCGGGTGCTGTGGTGGAAGAAGAAATCCAGCCGCTGAGCGCCCAGCCCGTGTGCCCAGCACCAGAGCACCCAGCACCGGGGCAAAGAGGCGCTACCAGTCTCCCAAGGGGCATCTGCTCCCGAAACACTGCAGCCACACTGCAAGGCTCCCTCCTGCAGCCCACCCACCACTCGGTCACGTTCCGGGGCCTTGAGGGGACTCCAGCTGCCCAGCCCTCGGGCCCCCGCCCAGGCC
>ML660216.1:13101677-13196457 GCA_007570785.1 Antilocapra americana | reverse complement strand
CCTTGAGGGGACTCCAGCTGCCCAGCCCTCGGGCCCCCGCCCAGGCCCCGGTGTCCTCAGCCCCCGTCCCCACACCCTGTCACTCAGAGCCAGCAGTCCGGGGAGACACAAGGCAGACGCTGGGCAGGGCGGATGCTGTCCCTGCTGAGCCCACGATCCTGAGCGCCACCCCCACCCCACAGCCTCCTTCCCCGGCACTCTGTCTCACGGAGTCCTCCTGGGGTGCCCCCAAGCCCCCAGGACACACACTCCATGCACATCACTGGGCTGGGGACCCCCCAGGCTGCTTGGTCTCCCCACACAGTGCTGAGCGCATGAAGGTGCCTACAAAGCTGAGCTGCCCTCTGGGGGCCCTCTGGGTGGTAGGAGACAGCCTGGCAAGGATGGGGTGTGTCTCCCTGCATGGAGGTGGGGTAGGGTTGGAGCTTGCCCCTCCTCCCCGAGTAGTAAGCCTGGACACAGCCACCTGCACTCTGTTTAAAGACAAGTCAGCCTTCCTAATAAGTCTCTGTCATCTCACGATGGCGGGCCCTGTGGTGAGCCCTGCTCCGCCCGGCTGCCACAAGGTCATGAACAGCAAGAGATCTGGCACTGGCTGTACCAGAATACTTCGCTTCCGCCCGTCCACATACATAAACTCGTGCAAGCTGCTGACAGTTCCCCACACGGCGGGGAGGCTGGGAGCCCATTTGGGAGAGTGCTTGGGGATCTGAGGATATGGGGATGAATTTTCAAAGCGGCGCCTGAACACGCCAGTCGATTACCCCTGTGATTCTACCCAGGGGCGCGGGTCTGGCCGAGCCCGCCCTCAGGAACGCCCGGGCGTCGAGAGGATAGGCCTGCAGCCTGGGACCCTCCAGGCTGTGTGCACCCCCAGTTTCGCAGACCCACTTCCTCCTGCACTGGTCGGCTCATTCGGCTCCTCCTATGCTGAAGGTGCTGATGCTACTGCCCCCAAACTCCCATTTTACAGATGAGAAAACTGAGGCTCAGCTGGGCGGTGGCAGAGCCGGGATTTGAGCCTGGGGTTCTTTTCCAACTTCGGAGCACTTGATTGTCGCAGCGGCGACAGCACCAGCCCAGGTCACACTCCTGACATGTGACTAGGCTTTCATGGGGGCAAAGGGGGACAGCCTCGACAGACAGGCTGGCAACCGGCCCTGGAGTGTCTTCCATCCAGCCTGGCAACCCTGGGCGGGTCGGCATCTTCCCCAGAAAGCCAGACTTCCCCTGCCCACCTGCAGGGCTAGGGTGAGACCCATGACAAAAAAAAAAGGGTCTAGGAAGCTGAAAGGCCTCTCCCAACGGGGAAGATCCTGGTTGCCCAGTTACACAGACTGAGGTGTCTGCCACGCGTGAGGCACGTGGGGATGATGAAATTGGCGGAAACCCAGTCTTATCGCTCAAGGAACAGGAAGGGCGAGAGGAGGGAGATGGATGGAGGTCTGGGGTCTTCCTCCCTTGTGGGAAGGCAGCTGGGCACCCTGGTGTGGGAGGGGGCATGGGAGGGGCAGAGCCCTCATGAGAAGAGCATTGGGTGCGGGGGGGGGGGTTGAGAGGGACACAGTCCAGCTGGACCAGGGGTCGGCCAGGTACAGGGCGACAGAGCAATTAAGTAAGCAGGAATGACAGACGCTGGCTTCTTCCTGTTGGGGGACAAAGGTGCAGACGTGCAAAGGCACCAGGCTGGGATGGCCTGGTGGGGCTGGAGCGGAATCAGACGTGTTGGTGTGAACCCACGGTCTTCTTTGCGCACAGGTAGGAACAGAGACACGCATGGTTGGACGTGTGAATTATGCACGCACACGCACTCACGTCCCCTGCCTCTGCCCAAGGAGAGGGCCTGAGAGGAGGGATGCTCAGAGGCAATCGAACAGCCAGTGCCTGGGTCTTTGGTTCTAAATGTCACTTTCCACTCAAAGGCACTGGGGCTCCCGGGAGACACAGCTGACTCTGGCACTGAGGCAGAGACAGAACACGATGACCCTGAAACAGCTTTTCTGCCAGAAAGTAAGGAAGGGCTGGAGAACGGGGCAGGGGGGGGTCAAAAGGGCACAGAACCAGCTTGAAGAGGCTGTTACTGGCCACAGTGGGGACCGCTTGAGCATCCAAATCAATTATAATGCTTATAGATTATCACCTAGTGGGTTACACAGGAATCTGTGAGTCCACACGGACAAAAATAAATAAGTGGGGAGAAGAGAACATTCTTCCATACAATAGCGCATCAATCACAAATGTTAAGAATGAATGATGGAATTACTTGGTGGCCATTACAGAAACACTTATCTCAAGGAGCAACAACAGACATGAAAACTAGTGGATGGGGGCTTCCCTGGTGGCTCAGTGGGAAAGAATCCTCCTGCCAATGCAGGAGACACAGGTTCGATCCCTGGTCGGGGAAGCTTCCATATACGCCACGGAGCAACCGAGCCAACAGGCCACAATCACTGAGCCTGGACTCTAGAGCCCGGGAACCTCAACTCGGAGTCCACGAGCTGCAACTCCTGAAGCCCGAGCACCTAGAGCCCATGCCCCGAAACAAGAGAAGCCTCTACAACCAAAGCCTGAGCACCGGAACTGGACGGCAACCCTGCTCCCCACAGCTAGAGAAAAAGTCCTCGAAGCAATGACGTTCCAGCACAGCCAAAAAAACATAAAAAAAAAAAAAAGACTAGTGGATGAAAGCAGGATGAAGAGCAGGGTGCTTACTCAGAGTATCTCCCCACAAATAGTTATTCATTACAAAGCGAAGAAAACCCAAAACTTTACATAACTTGACGGCAGTCACCACCTTCATCAGACAAGGTGAAGACATCACTGTTGGAAGACTGACAACGCATGCTTCCTAACGTGACGTGCTGAGACACACACGGCATCGCTTCTGTGATACTCCGGCCCCAAGTATGTGACCTGGGTCACGTCACGAGGGAGCATCAGATGAGATGACTGTCCTGGGATCTTCAAAACCATCAGTGACAAGACAGGGGAGGCCTCGGTGCCCCAGATGGGCGTCCAGGGACAGGACTTGCCCCCCTGGGCTGGAGCGTCCTCTCTATAAAGGAGGCAATAGAATTATCAGGAAGACCTGAACAGGGTCTCCTTCTGGGTGAAGAGTCCATGGCATTTTTCTTTTCTGGAAATCTCCAAAAAGGTTTGGAAATTATCAGGCCATGGGAACTCAAGGGAGTGCCAGGTAATCCCCTAGAGGTGAGGAGTGTTTAGGGTACAAGAGAAATGGCCTAGAGTGGGAGCCCACAAGGACCCCAGCTTGCCACGGGATCCCCTTGACCTTGAGATGGCCCCTCTGCCACTCTCAGAGGCCCATACGGAGCTGGGGACCTTCCAGGTGGGAGGACCCCAGAAATCCATTATCGGAGAAGGCCTTAAAGACAACAGGATTCAGGCTAGCAGAGGACGGGGCGTGGTGATGGATGGAAGGGAGCCTTCTCCATGGAGCCCCGGTCTTCCCAGGGAGCTCACAGGGATGCCTGGGGGGGCCCTTGGCTGGGAACACTGGGTTCTCAGACTCCCTCCCCTGAGCAGATGCCAGGGGAGCTGGAGAAGAAGGGCATGGGAGAGGCTGGCAGGAGAGGCCTGGGATCCCGTTGCCAGGGGGGGTCTCTCTGCAGCCGGGCCCAGCACCTCCAGGTTCTCTACGAGGGCTGGCAGAGGAGGGGTGAGGGCCCGGGGTGGGGGGTGGGTGGGGTGCAGGGGCCTGAGTGTGCAGGTGAACACCCTGCCCTCAAAGCTCCCGCTCGCTGGCAGCAAGGTGCCCTCTACTGGTCCCCCCGCTAAAAGCAGTGTGCAGAAGAAGGGAAATGAGTGCTGACCCCATAGGACTGGAGGGTGGGGGGTGGGCAGCGAAGCCAAGGGTGGAGGTGACGGCAGGGGCAGGCACAGGAGGAGGGACCCGGGGATTGTCTGGAGGACAGCACAGGGCTCCCTGCGCGCTACCCCGGGACCCTCCTCAGGGCACAGCGCGGCTCAGAGGCTGGCCCCTGCCCACCCTCTCGGGTCTTCTCCACCAGGCCCCTCCCCGCCCTGGGTCAGAGGCGTCATCATAGATGCCACTGGGCAGGTGGGCTTGGACTGCACACATCAACGCAGTGGGCAGCGGGGCGCCCAGGCCTTCAGCAAGGGGAGCCTTGACCCCACCTTCCGACCCCCTCTGTCCAGGGAGGGCTGACTCAGTCCCCTCTGCCCGATGTACCCTCACCCGCCACCCCCAGCCTGGGGTCTACAGTCTGCAAGTGCCGACTCAGCGGTCCTGGGCGCCCACTCCGTGCTGGGGTGGCTGGGAGCCCACCCTCAGGCGGCCACCCTTCAGGTCCAAATCTGTGTGTGTGTGTGTGAGCCAGGGTATGGGACCTTGAGGGGTGGGGGCTGCTGCGGGAGGTCACAGACGGCTGCGCGTGTGGTAGCCCAGAGAAGGCACCGATTTTGGTCACGGGGACCAGGGTCTCCACCCTGCCCCTTGCTGGATGAAGGAACTCAGAGGGTGCACAGTGTCCTCCCAACCTGTGAGCCATGTCCTTGCACTGGACACGGAGGCAGAGGAGCCGGAGCATCCGCTCACAGGCCAGGACCGGAATCTGCCTTGTAAGGAGTCCTGTGTCCAGTGACCCAGGGCCCTGTGTGTGAGCAGGGAGCCTGGCTGGGCCCTGGGGCTCAGGGTAGAGCCGTACACCAGCTCAGGAGCATCACGGTACTTGGGTTGCTTTGTTTTTAAACTAACCAAGTTCCCCTTCAGGTGGTCTTTCTTCTTAAGAATTCCCCCAATTCACAAACGTATAGGAGGGTGGCACAAATGCACTTTAAAAAATAACTGTTGTTCTGATAAGAGCGCTGTACTTTCATTATAAAATATTTAGAAGGCACGCAGATTCTTTACCAACTGAGCTATGGGAAGCCCTCAGAAGACACCCAAGGATGCAAAGGGCTCCCTAGGTGGCGCTAGTGGTAAAGGACCTGCCTGCTAATGTAGGAGACACGAGAGACTCGGGTTTGATCCCTGGGTCAGGAAGATCTCCCGGAGGAGGGCATGGCAACTCAATGCAGTATTCTTGCCTGGAGAATCCTGTGGATAGAAGAGCCTGGTGGGCTACAGTCCATGGGGTCGCACAGAGTCAGACATGACTGAACCGACTTAGCACGCACACACATAAGGATGCAAAAGTACAACCAAGCCCTCTGTAACAAGGAGATGCCTTGCTGCGCATGCGCCTACACACCCGAGTCTACACCTGCGGTTTTAACCCCTGGGCTCCAGCTCTGATGCTATCAGCCCATGACCGAGAGGAAGAAATCACAGGCTGGTGGATCAGGCTTGAATGACAGGCCCGGCTGGAATAAAGGAGTCCCAGGGCCCCCCACCCACCTGGGTGGCAGTTTTCACATCTCCAAGTGGGAGGCGGTAACGCTGCCATCCCAGGGCTGACAGTGGGGGAGTGGGACTGGAAGGACAGAAACGTCCTGGAGCCTGAGGGTGCCTGTTACAGGTCCGAAGGCTCAGGGGGCATGTGTGGCTTTGTTGAGCTCCGGGCTCTGGCCCCAGTTGTGTGGTCTCCAGCCTCCCCATCGGGAGGTCTGCCAGCCTCCCCGGCTTGTCTCCAGTGACGAGGACTCACCCCTCTCCAGGCCGCCTGTTCTATTCTGGGACCGCTCTGATACACCTTCAGGGGCAGCCTCCTCTGAGGTTAAACGAGGATCCTTCCAGCGCTTGCCAGAACAGAGAGAGAGCCAGCGGGGCTGTGAGCTGAAGGCCATTGTTGAGGTCTCTATTTGCCCGTCATCAAGGGCAGCATGGGAAAATCTAACATATTTTTAGCACAGGGACCATACTTTTCTGGGGAGGTTTTTTTGTTTTTTGCAGGTCGGGTAGTTTTCAAATACTGTGGGTTACGATGGAATATTACAGATACTGTATTGAAGATGCTCTGGATTCTGGTTTTTAAACTTTTGGAAATAAAACGGTAGGGAGAAATGGAAAGAAATACAGATTGTAATACAAGAATTTACTCTATCTAAATGCTAACATTGCAAGGAATATTTTTTTTTTAATTGTTTTTGCCATACAATGTCATGATATCACCATGGGTTTACATATGCTTCCCCTCCGGAACCCCCCTCCCTCTTCCCTCCCCCCCCCCGGGAAATCTCGCTGCACCAGCCCCGAGCATCAATCCTGGGCTGGCGATTGATTAGACATATGAAAATTAACATGCTTCAATGCCCTTCTCCCATATCATCCCACCCTTACCCTCATCCACAAAGTCCACGAGTCTATTCTATACATCTGTGTTCCTTTTGCTGTCTCGTATGTTGGGTTCTCGTTACCGTCTTTCTAAATTCCATATATATGTGTTAATATACTGTATTGTTGTTTTTGCTTCTTGCAAGGAATATTTTTAAAAGGTGGGGGGGGTGGCATGGAGACTGGGGCTTGCACACCACACAAGCAGAAAAGGAGAGCCTGGAGACAGAGAGAGAGAAAGGAAGTGACTCCCGACTGCGTTGCTTGAGCACACCGCGTCACCTACCTTCGTAAAGCAGCAGCACCCTGGGGCAGCCTCCCCAGTGGGCACGCGTCAGGGTCCACCCGCCCGGGGAGACCTCAGTGGCTTTCTGGACAAACTCGGTGGTACCACACTGCACCTGGGGCTTCGCTAACCAAAACGCCAATTCACTGGCCCGCTCGACTTCAAAGGCCAGGGGTGGGACCAGCTTCAGGCAAAGCTAGATCCAGGTGCTCAAACAATTGGGACTCTCTCTTCCTTTCTCTCTCTGTCTCCAGGCTCTCCTCTCCTGCTTGTCAGCTTCACCCTTAGACCAGGCTTTCCCCTGGAATGACACAGGTGGCCACTGGTACTTCTCAGCTTCTATTTCACTGGCGACTTTCCTAGGGGTTCTCGAAAATCCTAGGCCCAGCTCGGATCACATACCTATTGCTGCAGCCAGGAGCTCCGCACGCTCCAGACTGACCCAGCCGGAGGCTGCCTGCTGGCCCACTGATGTCCCAGGGTGGGGCTGTCCCCAGACACTCCCCAGCTGGCAGCCAGGATGGAGCCTGCAGGACCCAGGGGTGAGGCCCCCGAGCCTGGCATTAACTGGTTCTCCGAAGCTGGGTGGGGGCAGGCTGCGGCTGGGCAGTAGCTGGCTGTCTCCAGTCTCAGCTTGCAGCCCCAGCTGAAGCTACGTGGGGCCCCCTACCTGGCCAGGAGCATCCCCCAGAGGCCTGAGGCTCAGGAGTGCTCACTCACGAGGCAGAGGGTCCCGCCTGGGACACATGTGCTCCACAATGAGACCAGGATTGGTGGTCTCCTGACCCCTGCGTCTGCCGGCTGGGCCACCACCCACAACCCTGGCCTCCAAGAGTCTCCTGGTGATAACTGTGACTGCTGGAAAGCCAACGCCCAGGTTCACTCACTTCCTTCAAATACCACCTGGCACCAGAAGAAAACTCCATCTCATTCCAAAGAGGAACCAGAGCCTCTGCTTAAGGAAACTCTGAAGTCAGTGGCTGCAAAGTGATGGGAGACAGGGTTCAAGGGCCAGGCTCGGGCAGCCGCTGTGTCACGGGTGCCATCGAGTCGGGCCTGTCTGGTTCCACTCCAGCCTCTGGTTCCCCCACCAGATTCTCTGCACCCCACAACCTCCAGCCTTGTGCAAAGTGGCTGGAATCTGCCTGCCCCCTCCCCCACCCCAGGCTGAGAGAACAGCGACCGTGGGCACCCAAGCCCCAGCCAAGCTTCAGTGTGGACGGAGCACAAGCCCCAGTTGAGGACCCCTCCCAAGTCCAAAAGGGCAAACTGCTTGTCAAGAATGTTCTGGGCTCATAAAACATCATCTAGCCATGAGTAAGTACCAAGTAAGAGGACACCCAGAGCAGGCTCCACGCAGCCAAGTTATTGACACAGCACGACCAGCGTGGGCCCTGCAGTGTGACCCCTGCTGTGCAGCGGGGAAGGGGGACAGAGTGATGGGGGAGCCGTCCAGGTGTCCTCGCCCCCCTCCTGGCGTGTCCCCGGGAGGAGGGGCCAGGTCGGGCTGGCAGGAGGTGTGAAAGGTCAGCAAGATGTTCTGAGAGCCTCCTCCTCCACTGGGGAGACAGGGCATCTTGCTCCGGAAGGACGTCTCTGGCCTGAATTTGTCAAAATAAGGGTACAGGGCCCGGCTCCCATGGAAGATGAGGCTTGTCCTTAGGAAAGAAGAAGGGGGCCATGGTGCCTGGGGGTGGGGGTGGCAGCTCTCCCAGCCCAGCCCCCCGTCACTCAGCCACTGAGCCCCGCCTGCGCCCTGAAGCACGGCTGGGACCACGACGCCTGCAGCTGCTGGAATCTGACCGCAAGGTCTAGATGTTCCCAGGAAGAAAACAGAGGCAGAAGCACCCACCTAGGGGCGGAGCAGCCAGGCTCCTGCCCAGCTTCTGCCAAACCTCGCCAGGCGACCTGGGGCAAGGCCGTAGCCAACTCAACTGGGAAGGCCTCTGGCGGCAGGGCACCCCTGGTCTCCGGGACTCACTGGAACCGTGAGGACCTGCATCGAGGGGCTCAGGGCCCCCAGGGAGTCGGGATGGGACCTTAAGGAGCTGAAGGAGCAGGGGCTTCTGGCTTCAGGCTGGAAGGTTCTGTCGGCAGCCCTGGTGCGTCAGACAAGCCAGGAAGGGGCAAGTAGGGAGAACGCCCGAAAGGCCTTTACCTGCTGGCCGGGCGAGGACCACACCCTGGCTGGCTGGACTTCCAGGCAGAGCAGGAATGATCAGCAATCTTTGTGTGCTTTCAGCCACGACTCTGTTGCCCTGCTAGGCAGTCGTGTTTGCATGCTATCTGCCCAGGGAGCTTCGCTGGCTCCAGACACTGGGGTTGCTGGAGGGGGCCCAGCCTGCTTCCTGCGGGGCCTGAGCCTTCCTGCTGGTCCGGGTAGGCGCAGGCCCTGTGAAGCCCTCCTTCTGAAGCTCAGGCCCCCGTGACCTCTCCCCACTCTGACACTTCACCCTTTTCTCTTTGGGCTATGTTGTGATACAAGCAGGAAGGAGAGAGGAGGAAGAAGACATGGAAGGTCACAGGGAGATCTCACAGCCGGGCAAGTCCAAGTCCCACACCCTGGGCAGTGCCGTGGCCAGACCCACAACCTCGTATGTGCACATTTGTGTGGGTGCACAACCAGAAGACGCTGGCCTGAGGGGCACCTGCAGTGGGGCTCTCCAGTGGCCACCAGCGCCCCCCTCCAGTCCCAGAGAGAGGCCGGGCCCTCGTCAAGATTCACACTTGTTCAGCCTCTCCACGCGGCCCTCGGCCCCAAGCCAGTGAAGGAGCCACGTGGCCCAGCAATGAGCACCACGCTCCTCCCTGCAGGGCTCTCTGCCACCTGTGCCAGGGGACAAGGCCGTCTTCCACCCGCCTCAATCCCCCAGTGCAGTCAGGGCTGGACCACGGCCACCAGCAGGGGACACAGTGCACCCCTTCGGGCCACTCAGAGGAGAGGCCCAGCTCACAGTAAGGACGCCTCACTGTCCCCACCCAGCTCCTGTCTGGTGCAGACATGGGCCACTATGACCTTCAGACCTAGTGTGGCCGGCTCGCAGAGGTGGCCAGAGGGGTGGAGAGCTCCAGGGGGCGGGCAGGGCCGCCCTAGAGGGGTGCTGCCCGGGTGTGGGGGGTTGGAGGGTTGGAATGCTGGCCCAGTCCCCAGGGTGCCAAAGTGCCAAGGCTGCTCACTGGCCCCAAGCCAGCTAGTGCCGCGCAGGCCTTGTGCACCAAGAGTGCCATCTGCAGGCAGAAGGCGGCAGTGCAGGGGCCCCGCTGGCCACCAGAAACGCACCCGGACGGGGCGAGAGGAGCGGTGAGCCAGGACCCTCTAGGAGCCGCGTGGCCAAGAATGAGATCAAGCAGGTGAAATTAACATGAGGCATCAGGACTGCAACGCGTGATCGGCGTGAAATATTACGGACGGGCCTTTTCAGCTTCTTCTCCCACCGAGTCCTCGAGTTCCCGTGTACGCCCACGTTGAACCCAGCTTCACCTGCAGGGCTCCCCAGCACCTGTGGCTCGTGGCCACCGCATTAGACAGCGAGGCGCTGGAGAGCGGAGACACCACAAAACGTGGCTCAGGAAGAAGGCAGGCAGGGAAATAATACAATCCTGGGTTTGTAAAATATCCAGATGTTACCAGAACATCCATATGTCGTCAGTTAGGCCGACTGCTGATCGGTTTGTCTCTCCAGGGGACGGGGCGACAGGGGCCTCAGAAAAGTGCTGACCCCTGGTGTGCGGTGGGACACAGCCGCCCGCATGCCCACCTGCCCGCTGGTGGGCTTCCTGACCACACGTGTGGACCTTCCTCGAGGATCAAGCAACCTAGGGGCACACGTGGGGCCTGGGGCAAAGGCACGACCTTCACGGTCACAGGGGCACAGCTCAGGGCGGCCAGAAAGACCCCGAGCGCAGCTACATTTAATCCCAGCAGACACGTTTTTCTTCCTAAGAAACCAGAAATAGCCCAGTACAAAAAACAACAACAACATGGGCCTCACTCTTCACCCCGCTCTGAGCCTCAGCACCGTGTTCTTTGCAAGGAGGCCCCATTCCTGTGCCCGTGCTCACAGGGCCTCCCTGAGCTGACCGGCTCCTGACAGGGTGGCACCAGGGACCTGGCAGCACCATCCAGCAGAGGATCAGGGTGCCAAGTCCTCCTGCTCAGCAACTCGGAGGGAGAGGGACAGGGGACTGCAGGGGAGAGGATGCGGACAAGGCTTTGAGGCTGACATAAGCTGGACATAGCCAAGGAGACCCAGGAAATCCTGGAAACCCTGGTTTGAGGACGTGGGGGAGAAAGGAGGTCCAAGTTTCATGGCATGCTAGGGGCTTCAAGGGGGCCTCTGACACCCTGGGAGGGCCAGGAGGAAGCTGGAAGGGACTTCTGGGCCCCAGCCCCCCAGGGATGCTAAGACTTGCTCACTCACCTGGTGTCCACCCACCCATCCCAAACCCAAAGACCCCCTGGGTCTCTCACACAGGAGACAGGCCTCAGAGTGAGGGTCAGGGCCTCAGATCGACTCTTCTGACCCAGTCTAAGCAGATCTCTCAGAGCTGATGTAGTCCATCCCGGATACGCACATCCAAATACCCAAGGCAGCCACATTTTAAGTAAGTCTCTACAGCATCCACAAAATGGCACTTCCTCTGAATGGCCACAGTCAAAACCATCTAGAGTCAGGCAGGACGGCACTCTGATGTCGGAGACGGCCCAGAGAGCCACCCCTGGGCACCAACGCAGGGCACCTCCACACGCAGCAAGCGTCCGGACCCCAACAGGTGCCCGACAGCGACCCACGTGAGGCCAGGCTGACTTCCCGGCAGAGAGGACACTCTGGAGATGGAGGCTCAGCTCCCAAGTGTCCCTGACTCATCCCTGACCACACACCTGTCATCTTTAGGAAAAGGACGGGCAGTGACCAGAGGAGTCGAACGCACAGCAGCTGTAACCTCAGAGCAGAGCGACGCGTCTGCCACGCGGCCAAGAGGCACGAGGCCCAGGCTCTGCGGGCAGTGGGCTCGGGGGCCGGCCAGAGCCTTTGGTGCGTGGTCCCCGCACGGCACCCTTCTCCAACCCCAGGTCTGAAACTCAGAACCCATATCGAAAGCTGCTTTCCCAACCACTCTCTGCTACTAACAGGCACCCAGGCCTGTCCAGGGGACAGTTACCAAAAAGTCACCGGAAGCCCACAATCTGCTCTTCCATCGGGAAAGAGGAATACCCCTTATTTTGGAAACGAAAAATGAACACCTGGATTCCACAAGGCAGGCCGGCCGATGGAGGCGGGCTCCCACGGGGCACTCACCTGAACTTCCCAGTCCGCACCTGCACGGCTCTCATCCCGCACCGCTGGGCACCGCCCACGTCGCCCACGATGTCGTCCCCGATCATGATGGCCTGTGGGGCAGATGAGAAGCGGGGTCAGGATGGCTTTCTTCCTGCGCTCCCTCATCTTTTCTGACATCGTAAACCTCTTGATTTGATGTTTCACACCACCATCGTACACATTAAACAAGGTAACGCTGTTGTCAAGCCTGCAGCTCTGAACGGTGCATATTTGGACCACGAAAAATCAACCGACAGGTATCAAAGTGATACGGGGTGGGCTTCCCTGGCAGCTGAGCGGTGAAGAATCTGTCTGCCAATGGAGGGCTCACAGGTTCACTCCCTGATACAGGAGGAACCCACATGCTGGGGAGCAACTCAGCCCATGCTCCACAGCTACTGAGCCTGGGCTCGAGCACAGGGGAGTCACAACTACCGAAGCCCCAGAGGCCGGGAGCCCACACTCTGCAACAAGAGAAGCCACCACAGTGAGAAGCCCACGCTCCGTACCCAGAGGGCAGCCCCTGCTCCCCGAAACTAGAGAAAAGCCCGCGTGGCAATGAGGACCCAGCACAGCCCGAAGTGAACAAACAGGGGCCGCAGGGGCACATGGGGAGGTGACGCTGTCTCACCCCTGCTCGAACCCAGGCCGAATTCTACCATCCGCCAAAAACTCTGCAGGGCTTCCCTTGTGGCTTAGCTGGTAAAGAACCTGCCTGCAATGCAGGAGACCTGGGTTGGGAAGATCCCCTGGAGAAGGGAAAGGCTACCCACTCCAGTATTCTGGCCTGGAGAATTTCATGGACTGTATAATCCATGGGGTTGCAAAGAGTCGGACACGACTGAGCGGCTTTTACTTTCACAAATACTCTGTAGCCAGGTTATTTTGTAAAAGCTAAGTGAATCTCTGGCCAATCTTTGTAGCCCCAAGGGAGAAGCTTTTGCTTTCAATGGTGAGTTTACCATTTATAAAAAGCAAAAAATATATACAAACAGAAATACACACAAACATGCACAAAACACTCACAGCCTGGGTATCATTTCTAAGAGCAGCCTCTTCCCACCTGAAACAACTTGAAAACCAGACAAACCAGATGCAGTCACAGCTTCCAAGACACCAGGCAGTGAGGGGCAGTGCTGAGATACCGGAGAGACAGTCCTGTGGATGCCTCGGGTGCGCCTGCAGGGTTTCCAGACTGGGAGCACAGGGAGGGGCGGCCAGGCAGAGCCCAGACGCCTGAACTAAGGAGGTGCAGCTCAGAGCTGGCAGACCGAGGAGGGTATCGGAGGGGAGTGGGCACTGGGAGAATGGGGGAGATCTACGGAGGGTCTCCCCTGAAGGATGCAGGGTCGGGGAGACTGCTGGGGAGCACAAGTGAGTGAGGAGGCCACCCAAGGCCGGGGGAAGAGTCACCCCAAAATTAAAACAGAGCCGAGACTTCACGTGGAGCTGGGGAAGGGCACCCATTCCCACCAGTCCGGCTGGAAAGTCAGACTGGAAAATGTTACAATGCACAGGGCACCAAGGAGTGTTCAGAGAAGTGTCTCGACTCAGCAGCGAGGAATAACCAGCCCTAGAGTAAACCCTGCTCTGTGCTGCCTGCCTAATTTTAAAAGCAAGATCTGGAAGGACTGAACTATTCCCAAGTGACTTGACTCTATCTCAGAACAAAGCACAAAAGTATTTACCAGGTGGCACTAGTGGTAAAGAACCCGCCTGCCAATGCAGCAGACAGAAGAGAGGTGGGTTCGGTCCCTGGGTCAGGAAGATCCCCTGGAGGAGGGCACGGCAACCCACGCCAGTATTCCTGCCTGGAGCATTCCACGGACAGAGGAGCCTGGTGGGCTACAGTCGGTGGGGTCACAAAGAGTCAGACACGACTGAAATGACTTAGCACCCACACAAAAAATATCCAGCACTCAGAAAGGTAAAAGTTAATAAAAATGCATCCCATCCAATTAAAAGAATGATCAGACACGCAAAGATGACAAATAATCACACACGATGAAGAGGAAAATCAACCACAACTGAACTGGAACTGACCCAGATCAAGGATCAGCAGACAGTGGCATTGCAGCAGTTTCTGTGACTGTGTTC
The DNA here is from genome assembly GCA_007570785.1 of Antilocapra americana. Lineage (NCBI taxonomy): Eukaryota > Metazoa > Chordata > Mammalia > Artiodactyla > Antilocapridae > Antilocapra > Antilocapra americana. The sequence goes on along the minus strand of ML660216.1, from coordinate 13,182,497 downwards.
CACACATCCCCGAAGTTGAGTAGAGACAGATATCCAAATCAAGCTTCTAGAGGGAAAACTACAATATCTGGAATTAAACACAAAATCACGGGATGAGATTAAATCCAGGTAAGACAACGAGGAAGAAAAGATTAATGAGCTTGAAGACACAGCAATAGAAATGATCTCAAATGAAGCACAGCGAGAAAAAAAATATTTTCAAGAAAATGAACAGAGAGAGTGAACTATGACAAAACTTCAAAAGGCCTGGTCTAACTGGAATCCTTGAAAGCAAGATGTTCAGAGAGGAGACGGAAACAATATTTGACAAAATATTGTCTGAAAAATTTCCAAACTCAACAAAAATGATAAATCCACAGCTCCAAGATCCCAACCAATACCAAGCACAAGAAACATGAAGAAAATTACACTGAAGCACAACATAATCAAATTGCTCAAAGCCAATGACAAGGAGGAAAACCTAAAAACAGCTGGAAGACTTAGAGAATGAACTTATGGTTGCCAGGAGGAAGGACTGGGAGGAGGGATAGAGCGCTTGGATGAACAGGTACTCACTGCTATATTTGAGATGGATAACCAACAAGGACACTTAAGGGGCCCAGACCACAGAACTGCTCAACAGTGACCAACGGGAAGAGGTGGGGGCGAGTGGCACAGTCGGGGTTTGTGTTGCTGGAACCTTAGTCGTCACTGGGAGGTGTCCTTTCAGCATATCAACCTGCGCTACGAATATTACCGTTTAAATGGATTCACATTCTTAAAGTGAAAGTGAAAGTGGCTCCCTCGTGTCTGACTCTTTGCGACCCCATGGACTATGCAGTTAACAGAATTCTCCAAGCCAGAATACTGCAGTGGGTAGCCTATCCCTTCTCCAGGGGATCTTCCCAACCCAGGGATCAAACCCAGGTCTCCTGCACTGCAGGCGGATTCTTTACCAGCTGAGCCACAAGGGAAGCCCAAGAGTACTGGAGTGGGTAGCCTATCCCTTCTCCAGTGGATCTTCCTGACCCAGGGATTGAATGGGGGGGTCGATTCTTAATGTAAGTAAATGTATTTTTAAAGAAGAAAAGGAGCAGCCTCCCTCACTCAACTTCCACACTGATTAAAAGCTTCAAAATATTTTCAGGAAACGATTCTGCTAGTGCAAGTCAGGTCTAACACGTCAGACACCAAACATGTTCCAGATACGCTCCCAAGTCTGATCAGAAATGTCCTTGGTTGGAGGTCAGACAGGCCTGAGGAACCGGGCTCCCGGGGCACGGTGAGCGTCCCGATGTGGACGGGAAGACAGGCCTCAAAACTGACAATTATTCCACAGGTTTCTCTGAAATTCAGATGCTGGGTAGGGCCCACCAGTGAACAAATGCAGAAACCAAAACCAAGAAAAGGAAAAAATGATGACCATGAAGCAGTCACACACTAGAGGACTCTTACCCATCTATTCAAACTCTGCCTGTGAGGAGTCCAGATAGACTGTCCCTTCCATCTCCAAGTGCGAGTGGTGGAGACAGGGGATGCAGAGGCCGGCCCTATGCGGCCAGCAGACCAGTCAGACTGAGCTCTAGGCTCAGATGGGACCAGAGAAAGTTGGCCGGGGTCCCGGCCCTGCAATCTTGTGATCCACTTCAGTCTGTCCAATGGGTACAAACAATGTGGTGTTTAAACAGAAACATGGAAGTTAAGCATCCAGGGCAGTGCCTGGACATAACAAGTTATCCGTCCGTGTTTAAAAGGAAAACGCACGGCCGCGCCCCGGGAGGATGCCGCTCCTGGTGTCCTGCGGGCCGCGGTACAGCAGCAAGAGCGGGCGCGGAGGAGCTCCCCGGTGCGGGTGGCGGGCGAGGCGGCGGCGCGGGGAGCGGAGGACCGACGGCGCACGGCGAGTCCGCCCGTGAGAAGGCCTTGCGGGGGGCCCTGCGAGCGGCTGCGGGGCGGCGCCTGGGTCGCCAGGACGCGGCCATCCTCGACTCGCTGAACTACATCGGGGCTTCCGTTGGGAGCGGGCGGCGCGCGCTCCGCTCCGCCTCGTCTACTGCGCGGCCGGGCCGTCTGAGCCAGGGGCTGCGGGAGGCCGGCGCCTGGAGGATCCGAACCGGAATGTCGCTGCGAGCTGGAAACCGCGAGCTGAGGAGCGAGGGAGACCTCTGGGGAACCACAGGCAGTGGCCTCGGTAGTAAAGAGGCGAGCCCAAGCAGAAGTACCTACGGAATCCGAGCAGAAGGAAACCAGGGTGGCAGATTTTCCAGCTCTCGTGGCTTCGGAATCCGAGAAATCCGCAGAGCATGTGTCCGGTGCTTTTTACCCTCCCGAACTTTTGGAGGCCCTAGCGCTGCGCTTCGAAGCTCCCGACTCTCGGAACCGCTGGGACCGACCCCTGTTCACCCTGGTGGGCTTAGAGGAACCATTGCCCCTGGCAGAGATTGGAGCTGCCCTGTTTGAGAACCGGGCTCCTCCACCCCATCAGTCTACACAGTCCCAGCCACTTGCCTCCGGCAGCTTTCTGCACCAGCTGGACCAGGTCACCAGCCAGGTGTTGGCAGGACTGATGGAAGCCCCGAAGAGTGCAGTCCCCGGAGACTTGCTTAAGCTTCCTGGCACCACAGAGCGCCTGCGGTTTACCAGGCCTTTGAGCATGGCAGAACTGAGTCACCTCCATCGTCAGTTTATTTCCTACACCAAAATGCATCCCAACAATGAGAACCTGCCTCAACTGGCCAACATGTTTCTGCAGTATCTGAGCCAGAGCCTGCACTAACCAGAGCAAGTGAGGGGGGGAAAGCGTGGTTTCTTATTTAACCACTACAACATTTCTCTGGGAATAATAAAGTTCTGCAGAATGTATTGACGTGTGGTACTAGAGTTGTTGTAACTGATTTCACTCATACTCTCCTGGATCCCTCTGTGTCAGGCCTTGAGTTTACAGCAAACTTGACGCTAGAGAATGGAGACTTGTCTGAGGATCTAGGCAAGTTTCTCTAGAGGACAGAGCTCAAGTGGACAGAGCTTGCAAAGACTGGGTTCTATTTGGGCTATCACACAGCACTGATTTCTCGCATCTGAAGTGTGGGAGAGCAGACTGGGTGGATGAATTGTTTTATAATAATTGTGAACAGAACCGAACATAGCACAGTTCTGCATCTGGGCTGGTCCTTTCTTCATACCACAATTTTTTAAGTACTGTGCCTACGTTTGGCTAATCTCTGACCTGGGGCCTGGGGTCACAGATAGATCCACTGGTTTCTATACTTGGGAAGCTTTGGTTCTAGTGGAATTGAAAGATAAAACCACTAGATTATTTCATATAATAAAATCTTATAAAAAGGCAAAACAAAACAAAAAAAAAAAAAGGGAAAAATATTAGGAAACGTTTTACTGAGGAAACCCCTAATCTAGCCCTATTAGAGACAGTCCACAGTCCTCACGAAGGGCCTCCAGTGCCCAGGCCCTTCTGTATCAGGTCGTCCATGGGCTGGGCAGTGGGGACACAGTAACTTAGTAACACAGTCCCCACCCTTGGGAAGCTCCCAGTGGAAGGCAGAAGACAGACGTTCATGAGGTAATTTTACACACACATAGCCAGGACCTGCAATAAAGCGCAGGGAGGAAAACATGCAGGATGTGGTCAAGCCTGACCTCATGGGGCTTGCAGTGGTCAGGGAAGGCTTCCTGGAGGAGGTGAGGTTTTGAGCTTAGATCTGAAGGGCATGAGGTGTCAACCAGGCTAGGGGGTATAGAAGGAGGAAGGGTGAGAGCCTCCCCCGAAGAAGACACCACATGTGTGTCAACCACAGGTCAATAAGCCTGAAGCAAATGTCCTTGGAAGTGTCTCCCGAATGGGCCTTCAGATGGTGAGGAATCATGAGGAGCTGGTGGACAAGGGGACAAAGGCTGAGCTGGTGCTGCCCCAGGTGGCAGGGAGACAGTTTCAGGTGAACGCGAGGGTTTTCTAACTATTAGCATGGACTGCCTCAGAGGAACCACACTCTGGTCACTTAATAATAGTCCAGCAGAGACCAGAGGGGCCTCTATCAGAGAAGCTACCGAGGGACACTGGCCCCAGGGAGCTTGAGCAGGTGGCTGATGACCGCGAAGGCTGAGAATTCCGCTGACCGCTAGGAGCTGCGCCCCGCTGCGGGACATACGAGGTACCTGAAATAAACTGCATTTCGTCCCAGTGAATGTTCTAAACTTCATACTCCTCTGGGCTTTCCTCCACCTGATATCATGTTCGCCAACGTGTGTTACACATCCTGCTGATGCATGACCTGATTTTAGGTAGACCAGGACGTACATTTTAAATAATTGCTCCTATTTATTTTTAGAGTAATCTATTTATGGTGAGTGATTCTGGTTTCCCGTTTAGAGTAGGGATCGAAAGTTTCTTTTAGAATACACGTAAGTATATAGAATGAATCAATTTAAAGAAACATTAAGTCAATAATAGTGACAGGGGCAAGTATTCAGATATGTTAAAGCTGGAATTTTTTTTTCCTAGAAAGTGATGCTGGAAAAACACTGTCAAACCCAAATGGGTTCATTTTCGTGTCTACAAGCTCCCATGCAGCTGTGTGGAGATCATTATCACCCAAGGAGAAACAACCAGTGGCAACCCACCCATGTTTCTTGAAGTGGGACCCGCCCCAGAGACGCTGCACACATACTTGAGTCTAAGGGTACCTGCAAAGCCAGGGTCAACTGGGAAAGCACACAGCTCACCTGGCAGGAGAGGGCTGGGGCAGGTGGGCACCCGACCTAGGCAGCAGGCTGGCCACAAGCTCCAGCAGGAGATTCTATTTTGACTTCTCAGGGGGTTGTCGTGACACTGTCAGGTCAGGTCAGCCTCTAAACATCCACTGTGGTTGCAGCTTAGGACCCTGTCCACTGCTGCCAGGGGTCCCGGGGGCCAGCTTGCTAGAAGGCTGCTTGGAAATGAAACGGTCTTCCAATTACTAAACGTCATGCCTGGCATCTTTCATGCTCTGGGGAAAATACAATTTTGCATGCACACACACACACACACACACACACACACACACACACACGTGTGCATGCAGCAGAAATTCCTCCCTGCTCAGAACAGAGGCTCTGGGCCCTTCTGGGTAAGAACATTTGCAGGGGTGACCCGTGGAGGGGAAATCTGGGCCGTTAGAGGAAGCACACGGAGGAGCAGCAGCTACGGTTCTGCCTGATAACCCCACGGCTAAGCCCTGGCAGAGCCCAGAGCCGTGGGTGGGCAGAGGGGCAGGCAGGGTGCGGGACCCCCTGGGTCCACAGCCGCCGGGGGCAGTGAGGCCTGTCGGGGCCAGCTTGTGGCCTCCGCATACCAAAACGTGCTCCAGCCCCTGGGGAATCTCACAGATTTACTATCGGTGAAGGGCAATAACCACGCAAGGAGGAGCAATTATTGCCAAATCATTTAGGATTTAAAAAATCATTGGCAAGAAGATAGAGGTCAAGAGGTGGGCTGTCGGGGGAAATAAAAACACCCTACCTGTCAGGCCGGGATTGCAGTTCCTTTCTGACTGCAATATGGTGCAGGGAAGACGGGGACACACACAGCAAGCAGTCGGCTCCCGTGGGACAGAGATCCGGGGGCCGGAGGCAGCGCCAGAGCCCTTGGGGCAGGTTTTCGGGTCTGGGTTCAAGATGCAGACTCATTTGTCCTTCTTAAATATCTATCTGCCCACCATGGTCTCCTCTTCCTGCCATCCTAGGGGAAGAACCCATGCCAACAGGCGGCGATGTTTGGAACACAACTTCCAATGAATGCCAAAGAGCTTTCCCAAGAGAGTTCCCTTCTCGTGAAATGTCCGGTGATTCCCAGGCTCTGCCAGGAGGAACGCTTCTCCCCACCATGGGGTACCAAAGAGCAGGGCCGGTGGTGCGGGAGCAGTGGGCTCAGCCTGCACTTCAGCCCTGCTTAGAGCTGCCTCGGGAAAACACCCAGCTCTGGGAGGAGCCCCAGACCCGCAGCCTGCAGGCTCACATCTGGAGGCCGGTCATCGCCGAGGCATCTCCCCCACCGTCTGACACCTTCGTAAGGAATATATCAACACAGCAAGCCTCCGAGACGCTATTTTATATAAAGTAAGAAACAGCGATATTGGTGAGGATGGTGGGAAATGAGCAAGCAGAGCTGGTGAGGAAGCCGAAACGCTGTCATGTCTCTGAAACAGAAATGGGCAGTGTGAACCATGGCATGGCCACCACACCCCCAGGATTCCCAGGAAAACAATTTAAAATGTACAATAGGGATAAAGGGTGTTCACGAGGCTTATGCACAAGAGGGAAACTGGAAGCAATCTAGATGTCCAACTACAGGGGACTGCGAAAGCACGGTACGGTAGCAAGGGGATGGGAAGACAGACCCGTGCTTAAGAACGCTATGGTGAAAAAAAAAAGAAACATTATGGTAGTCTACTGAACGCTCTGTAGCCACAAAAATTACTTTGTGGAAGTGCCTGAATCTGCACGAAGGAAACTGTTCCCAATGTGACAGGGTAGGGACGGGAATCAGGTTTCAAAGAGCAGATGCAGGATTATCGAACTTTGTGTTAAAAGCGTTGTGTATGCATGCATGCATGCTAAGTCTGACTCCTAGTGACCCTAGGGACTGCAGCCCGCCAGGCTCCTCTGTCCATGGGATTCTCCAGGCAAGACTAATGCAGTGGGTTGCCATGCCCTCCCCCAGGGGATCTTCCTGACCCAGGGAACGAACCCATGTCCCTTACATCTTCTGCAATGATGAGCAGGTTCTCTACCACTGGCGCCAGCTGGGAAGCCAGAAACCCCCAAAATGTGTGCACAGACCCTCCAAAATTGGAAAGATAAAGCATGATTTGTGTTATTCCAGGCTAGGGGGATGAACTTTTTTTTTTTTCCCCTTGTACTTTCTGAACTTTATCCACCTCCTTTAACAAATATGAGTTACTTCATAATCAGATTTTTTATTTTTAATTGTGTTTTGAGGAGAAGGAAAGCAAAATCTACTTTGAAAGGCGTTAGGGGAGGAAATGTCTTAGGGAAAAGCTAAGACTGGAGGTTTTAAAGGTCCCTTATGTCTGAGAAAAAGCACAAAGGCAATCCCAGGGCTGGTGTTTCCTGGAACCACCGCCCCCAACCAGGGCTGGAGGCAGAGCCAAGTTCAAAGCTGGGCTGCAGGCCCTCTCGCTCCCAGTGCTCCCACCATCCCGGCAAGTGGTCCCCAAGCTGACACCCAAACACCACGCACCCAGCTGGCGAAGAGGATGGGCTGGAGGAGGGCTCAGCCGACAAAGGGGAGAAGACAGGCCTTCCATGCAGACGCTCACTCCACACCCACAGGCCTCCCCGCCAAGGGCGCAGACTGTCCCCATGGCCCACACCCCAGATGAATGCCCTGAGAACCAGGGAATAAAATGATGTGGCAAAGTCCATGTCTTAAGTCTGGCTCCCTTTGGATAAACCCACAAACCTCGTCCCCATTTTTTTTGTTTGGACGCTCTGGGTCTTGGTTGTGGTATGCGGGATCTAGTTCCCTGACTAGGGACCGAACCTGGGCCCCTGCATTGGAAGCACAGAGTCTTCACCACTGGAGCACTAGGGAAGTCCCCTCGCCCCCACTGTTGATAGGCTTCAGAGTACTCACCCTTACCACCCGAAATCTTGTCTAACTTTATTTTCTACATTTTGCCAACAAGACATAGTTTTAAGATTTTCTTTCAAAATGGAATATATCGCACTTCTCAACACACCTGTTCAAAGCTAAGCATTCTGATATATTGCTGCCACCACCCTGAGAAGTGCAAAGCAGCAGAGACCCGGAGGGACTGGGGGCCTCACTCCACGTCTGCAGAGGAATCCTGGCTCCAACAGCAGGCTTTCATGTGACCACCCCCCAGTGCCGTGGTTCTCAACTGGGGGTGATTCTGCTCCCCTGGAACATCTGGTAACGTCTGGGAACACCCGTGGTTTCACAATTGGGGGACGATGGGGGTTGAAAAAAGAAAGTGAAAGTGAAGTTGTGCAGTCGTGTCCGACTCTTTGAGACTCCATGGACTGTAGCCCACCAGGCTCCTCTGTCCATGGGATTTTCCAGGCAAGAATACTGGAGTGGGTTGCCATTTCCTCCTCCAGGGGATCTTCCCAACCCAGGGATTGAACCCAGGTCTCCTGCATTGTAGGCAGGTACTTTACTGTCTGAGCCACCAGGGGAGTTGGGGGATGATGGGGGTTACCCTCACCACAAATAATGATCTGGCCTCAAAATGTCAATAGTGCCAAGGCTGAGAAACCTTGCCTTAACCTCAGGATGGGAACGCAAGCACATGACGGGGGACTGGAGTAAGGATTTCATGAAGTACGTGGGAATGTAACAGACCCCAGGTGTGCCCAGCACACGTGGGGCTCAAGCCTCAGGTTCCTCATCTGTGAAATGGGCATCTTCAGCGTCCAGGCTGCGGAGCACTGGCTTCTGGTGCTGACGAAGCACTGTGGTCTGAACGGTCTCCATTTCCATTAAACATGCATAGTTTGCAGGTGATGGAGTTTCTCGGGATCATGGAAAACTGCCAAAACCTTAGCATCATTTGGACTTGAGTATGCAGCAATAAAACCACCCACTGATTCAGAAGCCTTCAACTACGAGAATTAGGTATTTCTAGAAGTAACCTTTAATGTATGTTATTCTTTGCTTTATTAGCAAATCCCAGAAAGGTCCTGGTTACCTCGCAGAGGCCGGCCTTTCCAATCTATTAGAATAATCCCAGCAACCTGTTATTTCTAGGCTATCGAGGAAAGGTTAAAATGAAAATTGGATTTGGGGAGTTATATCCATTCCGAGTGCGGGTGGAAAACTCCTCAGCAGTGAGAAGCGGGTCTGGGTCTGGGAAGAAGCAGTTATCAAGGAAAATGACTGGTGATAACTTTATTGATTAAAGCAGCTTGAAAAATGTAAGGTTTGCCACAGCCTGGCACTTGAGCGGCAAGATAGCCCCTCGCAGGCATTTCTCATTAAAAAGAGAGAAGCAGGAGCAGACAATTATTACACTGTGCATAAGACACAGTTCATTCAAAATGGCCTTGTTTTGAAATACCGCTTTAGAATGTCTACAAATCCTGAGGCTTGAATAACATTAATGGACAGTTCAGAAAAAGGGTGGGGTGGGGGGGTGTTAAGAACACGCCATCGCCCATCAACTATCTGTCAAGAGGGGGAGACAGAGAGGATAACACGGGAGGGAAATAAGATTCAGCGCTGTCACCTGTGCTCAGAGCCACCAGAGAAAACAATTCCTTCAACGACCCAGGGCCACAGAGGCTCACAATGCCTGGACAGCACAGGGACCCCAACCGCAGTAGACACGCCAGGAATTCAAAACCCGAACCCCCCCACCCCAGACCCCATGGCTCTGGCATCCGCCAAAGGAGAAGTCTGATCAACCTGAACCCTCAAAGGGCCTCGGGGCCTTGTCGGGGGGTGTGGTGGGGAGGGCAGTTTCTCATTCAGAATGTGAAAGATGCTGACCGTGAAAGGAACTGGAAAACACCAAAGACACGAAGGTGGGAGGGAAGGGGATGAACCAAGGTCAGCTCTGCAAAGACAACCAAGACGGTATCGCGTCTTAATACTCGGTTCTTCTGGTCTTGATTTCTAGGCAGTGACAGTCTGCTGTTTTGCTGGCTGGGAGAGGTGGGAGGTCGGGGAAGCTGTTGGAGATGGCTGTGACCTAGTGCCGATGTAATTCTAAATACTGATTTTTTTAAACTCAAATCACAACAGCAAGCTTTCTCCCACTCTCTTAAAAAAGATGATCTTAAGAATGTATTCTTTAAAATTCCCTATGAGCAGGATACAAATATTACATAGTTGCTTATATTTAAGAAATAGAAAGCCAAGCTATAATATTTATAAAAAAGGACTATATGATGAGAGATGGGTGGGAAGAGTAGGGAAAGGCCAGAAGCTAGATGTCCTTGAAAGAATCTTGTTTTGTGGATCTGACTTCAGAACCATGTGAATTTTTACGTAACTGTAAAACAAATTTAAACGTTGGAAAACAAATTCCTTAAAAATTGGAAATACAGTGAATTCAAGGAGGGTCCTGCTGGTGACACACACCCCCCAGTGAAATAATGGTAGCTTTAAAAAACAGTTTGGGGGGACTTCCCCGGTGGTCCAGTGGTTTGAGAATCTGCTTTCCAAAGCAGGGGACGTAAGCTGGATCCCTGGTCAGGGAATGAAGATTCCATATACCTCGATCGGGCAAGCGACTAAGCCCACAAGTCACAACTACTGAAGCCAGTGTGCAGAAATCCCACGCTCCGCAACAAGAGACGCAGCTGCAATGAGAGGTCCGCGCATCGCGTAACTAGAGGCGGAGGCAGCTGGTAGAGGCTCCTGCTGGTCAAAGACGTGAGCCTTTGAACACGAGTAACTGCAACGGGGTAGAACACATCAACTACGCTTTTATCTTTCTATTTATAATGACCCAAAGTTTTAAATCCCCAAGGTACGGGGAGAGTGCTAGGGAGCCAACTCACTTTGAAAGCTCATAAACAATAGGAAAGAAAGAGGGATTTGTCTGGAGTTTCATACAAGAGCTATACGTTGGGGGGGGGGTCAGATGACGGATGGGGAGTTCTCCTCTACAGAAGTCACCCAGAGGAAGAGAGAGGCAGGAATGCACAGGATTCAAGCATCACCATTTCGCAGAACTCAGTGGATGCACGGGGTCACACGCCGATCCCTCGCAGCTGTCTCCACAGGAGACACGTGGACACTGAGGAGGACGCACTATCTCCCGTGAGGCAGTCATCGGTAAACCGAAACAGACTCTCAGGAAGCGTCCAGGCCTAACTATCAACACACAGGCAACCAGGGCAGCATGAGACGGGACAGCACTGAGATGCCATCCACAAGATCTGGACTGTGGGGAAGTCTGCGGGACAAACGGCCCGGACACGTCTTCACGACGCTGCAAGGAATCTAAGAGGGAGACAGGGAAGGCGGGGGAATGGACAGATGAGAAAGCGCTTGAGAATCACACCAACCAATCACAGCACAAGGACCTCACTCGGGTCCTGATTCAAACAAACTGCAAGCGACGCAACAATTATATGACAATCAGGGAAATGTGACTAATGGCTGGACATTTAAAGGTAATAAGGAATTATTAGTACTGTTCATACTTAGATGTGATAATGACACTATCCGTGCTTTTAAAAGATTTCCTGTCTTAGAGACGCTTGAAAATATTTGCAGATGGAGTGATGATTTGCATCTGAGGGATGATTCAAAATAAATAGGGGAGAGGAGAGATAAGGGTATAGATTAAAAGAGTGGCTGAGTGAAAGAAAGTAAAAGTGTTCGTCACTCGGTCGTGTCTGACTCTTTGTGACCCCGTGGACTGTAGCCTGCTAGGCTCCTGTGTCCATGGAATTTTCCAGGCAAGAATATTGGAGTGCATAGCCATTCCCTTCTCCAGGGAATCTTCCCGGCCCAGGGATCAACTCTGGTCCCCTGCATCGCAGGCAGATTCTTACCCTCTAAGCCACCACCGAAGCCCTAAACAAGCAGCTGCTCATCTCCAAAGGGCCCAGTGGTCACACAGGGGACAATCTGGGCAAGAAAATGACAGCAGGAATGGATTTTTACTCATGGAATAAAACAGAGATCCTTGAGTCTATGTGGGAATAAATTAAAAGGTAAGTGGGAGGAAAAGGAAAGCTCTTCCTTACAGTAAATTCTAATGAATAAATATAGAGGAACCACGGAGATGGAAAATCACCATTTGGCAAACACCATGGTAACAACGGTTACAAGTACGAGTTATCTGTGGATGCTGAAATTAGGAGAGGAAAAGAATGACTGCAAGAGGATATTCACACGGGATTAAAATACTGACTAGTCACAAAAGGACACAGCAACTTTGCAGTGGAGAGCAGGGCACCTCCGATGGGGTCTAAGTGACCACCAGCACCGATGGGCAGAGTGCCCGCCTGTGCCTCCTGAAGGGATGCACCCCAGGGCCCAGGGCTGTGTCTGGGAAATGCATGACCAGGATTAAGGATGCCAGAAATGCAAAGCCTACACTTAAATCAGGAGGAAACAGCAGGGACATTCTATGAAAAAACTAAACTGCCCAGTACTCTTCCAAACGGCTTTCCAGGTGGCGTTTCCAGCGATAAATAACCCGCCTGCCAAAGCAGGAGACATAAGAGAAGTGGGTTTGATCTCTGGGTCAGGAAGATCTCCTGAAAGAGGGCATGGCAACCCACTCCAGTATTCTTGCCTGGAGAATCTCATGGACAGAGGAGCCTGGTGGGCTACGGTCCAGGGGTCTGCAAGGGGTCAGACACGACTGAAGTGACTTAGCATGCATGCACTCTTCCAAAACTGACAGGGTCCTGAACAACAAAGACAAACAAGAACTGCTCACAGTACAGGGTGTGGGGTTTTGGCGGGGCGGGTATGACCTCAGTACAGCGTGTCCAGAAACAGAGGGTCCCTGGGCTAGTCACCATCAGGGTCAAGGCTGATTTCCCCCTTTTACAATCATCCGGTTCTTGTTACAGAAGATGTGAGCCTTTGGGGAAGCTCTAAGGACACATGGGAATTCTCCACACTATTTTTGCAACCTCTCTGTGCGTGGGAAATTGCTTCAGGATGAACAGTTAAGCACAGTTTTTAAAAGTGCTTATTAGCTGATAATTACTGATGGACACCTGGGGTCTCATTATGTTCCTCTCTCAATGTCAACGGGATATCTGAAACGTTCCACGACAGAAAGTTAAAAAGAGACTGGTTCACAAGACAAAACAACCTTATTTGGATTCAACTCAAAGAAATCTACATAAAAGACATTTCTGAGACAGCCAGGGAAATTTAAATATGAGCTGGTATTAGATAATACTAAAGAATTGCTACTGGTTTTGTTAGGGAGGGGTTTTTTTTCTTTTAGGTAGGGTTTTTTTTCCAACATGAAACAATAACATAAAAGTTACCAATGTAGCCATCTTAAACCGTACAAATCAGCGGCATTAAAGTACACTCACAATGTTGTAAAACCATCACCACCTCTGAGTTCCAGGCATTTTTATCACCCCAAAACGAGACATGATACCCACTGGCAGTCACTCCCCATTCCTCCATACTCCCAGCCCCTGGCAACCACTAATCTATGAATGTTTTATGTCTCTATGGATTTGCCTGTTCTGGATATTGGGTTTCCCTGGTGGTTCAACAGTAAAGAATTTGCCAGCAGGAGACCTGGGTTTGATCCCTGGGTGAGGAAGATCCCCTGGAGAAGGAAATGTCAACCCAACTCCAGTATTCTTGCCTGAGAAATCCCTCATGGAGAGGAGCCTGGCTTTCTGCAGCCCTTGGGGTTGCAAAGAGTCAGCTACAACTTAGTGACTAAACAACAACAATTCTGGACACTGCATGTAGTATATAAATATTAAAGATACACAGCGCAGCCTTTTGCGATTGGCTTCTTTCACTTACCATAGTGTTTTCAAGGTTCATCCACACGGCAGTATTTTTCAGTGTTTCCTTACATTCCACTGGGACAACAGACCACATTTCCTTCACCCATTCATTTGTTGATGAACACGTGCATTATTCCCACTTTTTGGCTACTGTAAACAGTGCTGCTCTGAACTTCCATGTGTAAGTTTTTGTTTGAACACTGGTTTTCAGTTCTTTTGGGTATATACCTAGGAGTGGAATTGCTGGGGCCACACAGCAACTCCACACTCAGCTGACCAGGGAACTGTTTTCCACAGCGGCTGTTTTCCATAGAGGGTTCTCCATTTTACATCTGTACCAGTATTCCTGTATCAGGGTTCCAATTTCTCCACATCCTCCCAGTTCAGTTGATCAGTTGTGACCAACTCTTTGCAACCCCATGAACTGCAGCACGCCAGGCCTCCCTGTCCATCACCAACTCCCGGAGCTTACTCAAACTCATGTCCATCGAGTCGGTGATGCCATCCAACCATCTCATCCTCTGTCGTCCCCTTCTCCTCCCGCCTTCAACCTTTCCCAGCATCAGGGGCTTTTCCAATGAGTCGGTTCTTTGCATCAGGTGGCCAAAGGATTGGAGTTTCAGCTTCAGCATCAGTCCTTCCAATGAATATTCAGGACTGATCTCCTTTAGGATGGACTTGACTTGACATCCTCCCAACGCTCGTTATTTTCCTTTTAAAACTATTATGGTCATCCAAGCGGGTGTGAGGTGGGATCTCATTGTGGTTTTGATTTGCATTTCCTGAATGAGTAATAATGCTGAACATCTTTTCGTGTTTTTTCACTAGTGTTAAACATCTTAATGCATTGGAATCAGGTCAAAAATAACCATCTTTTTTTGAAAGGCATACTATGATCTGAAAGGATGTAACAGTAAGTGTGGGATTTGCTTTATAATACAGCAGCAAAAAAAAAAAAAAAAAGTAAATTTCCAAAAAGGACAAAAAGGGATAGAGAAGGGAACGTGATATAATCTTTTAAATGTTGCCTCCGGGTGATAGACAAATGAGGAGAATCACTGCGTCGTTCTGCTTTTGTGAATGTTTGAAATTTGCCACAATAAAACAGATTTTAACATTTGTCAGTATGAAGTCATGAAAACCAGGTTATTTATCCCTGTCATCTTCACTCGTTCAAAACTTGTGTTTTGAATGAGTGAAATAAATTCCTGCTCTACCAGCCTCAGAGGGTACATCCCATGAGGGACCCCCAGGACCCGCGTTTCCTGACTTTCAGGCGAGGTTTGGGTGCAGGGGTTCCAGACTTCCACACCTGTGTGCTCTTGAAACATCATGAGAGACCAGTGCTCTAGACTGAAACACGTGTGGGAAATTCTGGTCCAACAGGAGGGGAACAGCAAGGGGACCCTGGGGCACCAGCCATGCCACAGGATGCTGACATGGTTCCCTGGTGCCCTGTCCAAAACAGACAGCAGGACACCCTGGCCGCCTGCAGATGCATACCCGCTGTTTCTTTAACAACACTATCAGGACCCCACCGGCCAGAGGGGACCAGGTCACTCTACCTGGGAAGCGGGGTGGGAGGACACTAAAATCATAACTGCTTTTTTTTTCCCCTTCGGAGATGTATGTTTGGAAGGCAATGTGTGTCAAAAGCAGCTATAATGTGGGACTTCCCTGGTGGTCCAGTGGTTAAGACTCAGAACTCCCAACACAGGAGGCATGGGTTCAATCCCTGGTCGGGGAACTAAGATCCCGCAGGCCACCTGGTGTGGTCAGAAAAACAAGCTGTAATGTAAAGGTGGCCAGGTGCATGATTTTATTCCTACATAATTCTTTTCATCTTGCTGGACATCGTCTTTCCAATGAAATAGTTTTAGTGCACTCACCAGACTTGTCAATTCCGATCCTTCCAAAGAGGCAGCAAAAAGCTTAGGAAAAGCCAAAGGCATTTCTCTTTCTCACTCTTGTTGTTGTTTAGTCGCAAAGAGCTGTCCGACTCTTGTGACCCTGTGGACTGCAGTTCACCAGGCTCCTCTGTCCATGGGATTTCCCAGGCAAGAATACTGGAGTGGGTTGCCGTTTCCTTCTCCAGGGGAATCCGCCCAACTCAGGGACTGAACCCTTACACTGATACTGATTCGATAGGCTGAGAATGTTCAGTGGGCCTCCTTGGCTGTCTTTCCCCGTCTTTTCAGGCAGATCAGCTCTCAGGTGCGAGGATGGAGGAGGGACGGGGAAACCAGCTTGGCTGCCTGAGCCCCCAGACTCATCTCAGGTGCCCAGGCTGCCCCTGGGAGCAACCTGGCCTCCCCCGACAGCTGCCTCCGTGTGCACACTTGTGGGGAGCCGGCTTACCTCATGAGCCTCCACCCCTATCTCCTGCAGGGCAGACTTGAAAAAGTTGGGGGAAGGCTTTCCCACCACCTCGGCTTTGATACCACAGGCATACTGGGGGAGAGAGAAGGACACGGTGTGGGTTGGGGACCAAGGGACGGGGAGCGGGGAGTCCCGGCCTGGTGAAATCCTCCCCCTGGGGAATCAAAAAGAAATGCCCCAGTGTGCACTCAGGGGCCTCCAAGGGGCAAGACACGTGGGCCCAGAGGCACGCCTTGTGGGTGAGTGGCACAACGGGGCTGCCCAGGGTGCTGGGGGCACCCCCCCAAGGCCCCTTACACCTGCCCCAGAGCCTCCTCCAGGGCATTAGGGGCTCTCCTCTGCATTCCTGCTTCTCCTCCCTCCCCTTCTCCCCTCCTCAGCTCTGTCTCAGGTCCTCCTCCAGCAGATAAAAGGCCCAGGGCCCCAGCCCTCCCACTTGAGTGCAGGTAGGCAGGTGCCAGGGCAGCAGTGACCTGGGGCTGACCTGGGCGGGGAAGCCCATGTGAGCCCAGCCATGGAAACTGGAGGAGGGGACTGGGAAAGGGTCCAGGTAGCACGCAGGGAGTCTGAGGTGCAGCAGAAAAGCAGGGCGAGGGACGAGGCAGGTGCACGGGGATCCAGGAGCCAAGAACCCGGAGGAGAGGAGCAGAGCATGCCGGGAGGGCCAGCGGGAGAGAGGCCGGGGGTACGGGGTTGGGGTCCCGGGGGAGCAGGGGGACGACCAGGGCAGCTGAGGGGCCGAGCTCCAGAGAAGGCGAAGGGCCGGGCTTGAAGCCTCGAACATGGCGTCCAACTTGGAAAACATAAAGGCACTTGGCACACGGAGCACCCCATCTTCTCCGGGAAGACCAGGACATCCCGGGAGGCCCTGAGACTGGAAGAGGGTCGGGCGGACCCAGGCAGGTACCTCAAGCGCCGTCACATAGGGACCGACATCCAGCATCAGGCCAGAGGTCTCCTTGTAGTAGCGTCTAGAAAAAGAGCCGAAGGGGACAGGGTGAGCTGAGCCCAGGGACCTAGGAAGCGCCGAGGAGAAACCGCCCTGTCCTGGTTCTGCCAGCCCAAGAGGGCTGAGTCACAGGCCAGGGGTGAGGGCAGACGCCGTGCTGCGAGTGACCGACGGGGGTCAGCACAACAGAGCC
This sequence comes from Antilocapra americana, assembly GCA_007570785.1. Taxonomy (NCBI): domain Eukaryota; kingdom Metazoa; phylum Chordata; class Mammalia; order Artiodactyla; family Antilocapridae; genus Antilocapra; species Antilocapra americana. The sequence goes on along the minus strand of ML660216.1, from coordinate 13,165,506 downwards.
CAGCAGGGGCCAGCATGCTGGGGCAGGAGTGGGGAGGAGGAGAGGAGAGATGGGGGGCCGGCAGCTCTCAGTCAGAATGGCCCCGTTGCCAGCCGCGTGGGGACCCCACCACAGTGATGAATGGGGGACCCCGGGGGCAGCTGGGTCCAGTTGCTAACACAGAGAAACACAAGTGACCTGTGTTCTGGGAAAGGGCAGCCAGTCCACAGAGCATGTGGCGAACCCCTAATTGCTAATAATTAACCCCTAATTGCTGCCTGGAGAAGAAAACTCCATTAGTTCCACAGCATCTCCTAGCAGCCGGAGGGTCAGGAGAGGTGCCAGGCCTCACGGGCGCCAGATGCTCCTATGAGACAACAACTGTTTCTTCCCTGTCTCACTGGAGGCCGAGGTGGCTTGGCTCCCAGCAGCGCCTCCCAAGGCGGTCTCACCTCTTCCCTCCTGTGAGCGCTGTGCCCAGGCCACACGCAGACCCCTCGGGACACACGGTGACCAAGCCCAGCTCTCTCAGAGCACAGCTATTTGACTATAAAGTGTGGAGAAGGTGGTTTGCTCTGTGCTTCTCTGAAGAGAGGGTTAAACGGGACACTGGGACGGTTGAACAGTTTGAGACCCATCACACCAGTTACCCTTCCCCCTTCCCATGACCATCAAATCTGGGAGACATGACACAGCATGGATGTGACCTAAATGCCCTGGGACAGATGAATGGAGAAAGATGTGATACACACACACACAATGGGGCATCACTTAGCCATGAAGACAGAGAAAGAATGTCATTTGCAGCAGCATGCATGGACCTAGAGATTATCACGCCACGCAGTCAGACAGAGAGACAAACACCATATGACATCACTTCCATGTGGAATCTAAAAGAATGATAAAAATGAACAGCATGTATGTGGAAGAGCAAAGAGAAGACTAGTGAAGCCTGCTGACTTCAGGGTTCAAATCCTCTTCTGACCTGCTTCTAAGTGCGAGACTCTGGGTTGCATACGCCCTCTGAGCCTCAGTTTCCTACTCTGTAAAATGGGCAAGAAGAAGCCCCACTACCTACCCTCGTGGGCTGCTGTGAGGCTTGGGCAAAACAATGCAGGCGAAGTTCCTAATGTGATGCCTGGGGTGAAGAAACCGCTCCAAAAATGTAGCTACCCAGACTGAGATGGGCAATAAGATATGAGTCGGGGAAGAAAGAATGAAGGCAGGTCTTTCCAGCCCGTAGGGGCCGGGCCCTGTCCTGTGTCTACTGGAAATGGTAGGACTGAGCTCCCGGAAGCTGCCTCTAGCAGCATTCTTCCTCCAGCTCTGCAGCACCCAGGGACTCTGCCTGCTCCTCTGGGTGCCACCCGAGGCCTCCAAGGATTCAAGAGCCTGGCTGCCCGCAGCGATCACCCGGCCCCTAGGGTGGGAGAAGTGCTCACCCACTCTGCATCCTCACTGCCTGTCCTGGAAGGTTCCGTCCGGGCGCAGGCTGGGCTGCAGCCAAACTCCTGGCCTTGGCAAGGGCTGGTCCACTGCCGCTGCCTCCGGCCGGGCGGACCACAGCCTGACCGCTGAAGCCGGGGGGGCTGCTCCCATCATGAGCGGACCCATCTCTAAGCCAACCCGGGCCTCCCCTGAAGGCTAGGGGTCATGGGGGTCGCTCCCATCACAAGCGGACCCAGTCTCTAAGCCAACCCGGGCCTCCCCTGAATGCTGCGAGGATGTGGCCTGGCTGGGAAGCCGCACACATGCAGGAAGGTGCCTGGGAGCCAGGAGAGAGCCACCACTGCTTACGGAGCTGGGACCAGCCAACGCTCCCCTTCTTAAGGAAAGTGAAAGTGTCATTTAGTTGTGTCCCACTCTTGGGGATCCCACGGGCTATAGCCCGCCAGGCTCCTCTGTCCATGGAATTCTCCAGGCAAAAAATACTGGAGTGGGGAGCCAGTCCCTTTTCCAGGGGATCTTCCCGACCCAGGGACCAAACCTGGGTCTCTTGCATCTGCAGGTGGATTCTTTACTGTCTGAGCCACCAGTGGAGCCCCCCTTTTAAAAGGGTGACCCCAAAACATAGGCTCAGAGGTTCCTAACTCTCTTTGTTTTAAGTCTGGACTCTAGACCTCTATCCTGTATTTATACAGCCTCAAAACAGTGTTTGCTTTTATTTTTCCCCAGTTCTACAAGAAACTACTTGGGTATGATGATTCCCTCAATCGGGTCCAGGGTCTGAAGGAGTGGCTGAGTAAAGCCAAACGTGGCCAAGAGGCAGAGGGGGACACCAGGTGCTGGGGCCTCGGCTCTCGGGGGGCCGCTGGCATCCGTTAACTCGGCCCCCCAGACATTTAGGATGAAACTGTCCCACACCCCTTTGCAGGGGACACGCTCAGACCCAGGCTGCTCCCCAGGGACTCCCCATCTGGTGGGGAAGCAGACAGGTCCACAGACAAATCCGAAAGAGCAGGACCTGGGTGATGGCAAGGAGAACCCGGTGCTCTGGGCACTCTGCTTGGGGAGGGCCCGACATGCTGGGGACGGGGCGGCAGGGTGGTGTCCCAGAGGAGGAAGCATCAAAGCTGAGGCCTGAAGGTCAAGGGGGATGAGTGGAGGGGTCTAGACCTGGGGGCCCTCAGACTTGGTACCTTCCTGAGGACCCCGAGTGCCAGATGCTACTCCAGGTGCACGGGAGTCCATCAGACGCTCAGAGGCATCCCCTTGTCCACCCACCTTGTCCCCTACCCTCCAGGAAATGCCCAGCCAGGGTGAGAGGGAAGGGAGATGGTGGGAGGGGGGCTCCCTGAGGGCAGGGCACATTGAAGAGAGCCGGGGCACCGAGGACAGAACCGAGGAAAGAATGCAGCCAGCATAGGAGAGGACAAGCCAGGCGCCAAGGAAAAAATTATAAAACAAGGCTGCTCTGTTGCAACACACACGGCTCTGTCTGGCGCTGAGGATTCTAGGAGCCTCTGGCCCAGGACAGGCTCAGCTCTGAGCTGGCTGCAGGAGGTGAGAGCCGGCAGCACCTCCCCCTTGAAGGGCCTCCCAAGGACACCCACGCTGCACTGCTTCTGCCCGATGCACCCTCCCTCAAGTCTTCCTTCCAGAGTGACAGGTACTGTACCTTCCTCAGTTTAAATTTAGTCCTGGTGGGAAGAAGAATCGGAACATGAGGCTGAAAAGATCCAATCAAAACCCTCTCTTTGCCACACTGATTTTTGGAACCTAAAGAAAATAACTGACTTCCATAAATCAAAAGTGGAAACCTTAACATTTCTTTTTAAACGAAATGTGGACTCGCTTTCATAGGGCCGAGAACTTGTCTTTATTTCGTATTCATCCAGGAAAACAAGGCATCTTGAAGGCCATCTGTTAGCCCAAAACATTTTTAGAGATACAGTAAACACCAGTACCCAAGTTAAGTTTTCTTATTCTCCAAACACAACAGATTTGAGATATTTATCTTCTGTTACTGGCATAACAAAAGCCACAGCAGGTCTGGCGAGAACCTGAGCGCTCCAGCCACAAAGAAGAAACCATGGATTCCGGAAGGACAGGAAAAAGCCGGAGAACAGCAGTCAGACAGATTTTATGCCGTCTTCCTCTGCCCTCCCTTCCGGTTATTCAGCACAGCCTCCCTTCAAAATGACCACTTGACCTTTCCCACAAGAGCCATTAACCTTCCATAGTCTGTCGCGTAAACAGCTTAATTTTCTGACGGGGGCACGACAGAAGACATTACAAAGGCAATCCCCACTCTCGGTCCAAACAGATGCCAAGTGTAAATCACTCTGGTTCCAGGAGGAGGGCATTCTGCCCCAGTGAACCCACCCCCCTGCCTCCTTGGGGGCACCCCGCGGCCCCGCTAGGGTGAAGGACGGTCCCTCGCCACCAGTGGCCCTCACCTGGATGTGATAGCAGCTCTTCTCGGGCCCTTGGGCTGTCCCAAGGGGCTACAACCTAAGCCCAGAAGCCGTCGGCTCCTTTCTCTGATTTCTGAACACCCAACCCACAGCCCGAGTCAGAACCTCCAGCAGCTAGAAACCCCCTCACTAGCTGCTTGCTTGGAAAACACACCTTTGCCTACTACTGAATTTGTTATAGAAGTACAAAGCTAAAAGAAACTGATTCCATTTTTTGTTTGTTTGTTTGTTTTTCAACCACATACCTATTTTGACTACTATCCCTGATCTGGAAAAAAAAAAACTTCTAATAATGAAAGATAATTTTGAAGAAAAAAATTTTAACATAAATGAGTAATAACAAAGCTTCTTAATTGTGCTGTTCTTTAGTGAGGAGTTGGTAACTTTAAGGAAGACGACAGGGCCAAGCCAGGAACGTTTAAGAGTCAAGCTGGCCAGCTTCTTGGTTTGCAGTGACCTAAACCGCAGAAGGTAAGACCAGCAAGGAACTGTGGCAGCTAATTTTATGTCAACTTGGCTGGGCCAAGCTGCCCAGATATTTGATCTAATGGTATTCTGGATACTTCTGAGAAGATGTTTCTTGGATGACACTCACATTTAAATCAGTGGACTCTGAGTAAAGCAGATTGCCCTCCACAACGCGGTGGGCCTCATCCAATCAGTTGAAGGCCCAACCAAAACAGGGTCTGACCTCTCCAAACAAGAAGGAACCTGCCAACGGATAACCCTGGCACTCAGACAGCATCTCTTCCCTAAGTCTCCGGCCTGCTGGCCTATGCAGGAAACACCTAGCCTCCACAATCAATTTCTCTTTATATATCCATCTTCCTCAACTTACGATGGGGTTATGTTCTGATAAATGCATCACCAGTTGAAAATATCATTGTTAAGTCAAAAACACATTTAATAAGCCCAGCCTACCTTAAATGTGCTAAGAACACTTATATTAATCTAGAGCTGGGCAGAATTATCTAACACAAAGTCTATTTTACAATAAAGCACTGAATATCTCATGTAATTTATTGAATACTGTACTGAAAGTGAAACTCAGAATGGTGGTCTGGGTACAGAAGGTTCGTGTGTGTATTAGCTGTTGACCCTCGTGATCACGTGGCTGCCGGGGAGCGGCAGTGCCCAGCATCATGAGAGAGGACTGTGCTGCACGTGGAAAGGATCAGAATTCGAAACTCAAAGTATGATTTTTTTCTGAACGTGAACAGCTTTCACACCATAACCAAATTGAAAAGTTATAATTTGAACCACTCCTAAGTCAAGAACTGTCCATATATACATCACCACATCCTGTTGGTTCTGTTTCTTTGGAGACTAACACAGGATACACTTTTTTGCATGATAAATACACTGGAATATGTACAGCAGGACAAAGGTCCATCTAGTCAAAGCTATGTTCTTTCCAGTAGTCAAGTATGGTTGTGAGTGTTGGACCATAAAGAAGGCTGAGCACCGAAGAATTGATGCCTTCAAGCTGTGGTGTTGGAGAAGACTCTTGGGAGTCCCTTGCACTGCAAGGAGATCCAACCAGTCTGACCTAAAGGAAATCAGTCCTGAATATTCACTGGAAGGACTGATGCTGAAGCTGAAACTCCAATACTTTGGCTACCTGATGCGAAGAACTGACTCATTGGAAAAGACCCTGATGGTGGGAAAGATTGAAGGTGGGAGGAGAAGAGGGTGACAGAGGATTAGATGGTTGGACGGCATCATCAACTTGATGGACATGAGTTTGAGCAAAACTTTGGGAGATAATGAAGGACAAGGAAGCCTAGTATGCTGCAGTCCATGGAATGCAAACAGTTGGACATGACTTAGCACCTGAACAACAACAACAAAAGAAACACATCCTCTCTTCTATTTCTCTAAATCTCTTTCACTTGCCTGTTTTAAAACAAAGCACAGCCATGAAGAAATATTTCTCTACTATGAGAAAAGCAACCACCAGTACAAGATGAACATCAGCCGACCCTGAAACCTGGAGATGGGCTGGAGGACGTGGTGGGGTCTCTGCTACACTATCACTGAGAGACCAGTGGCTCCAGCCAAGTGACAACTTGGGAATGCAGGGCAAGTTCCGCCAGATCTTCTGATTTTTCAAGAGAATCCAGAAACCCGGTTGTTTTACATGAAGTCTCCTAATTTTTAAAATGGCCTCAAAAAATTTTAAGATATTGGGTGGACCCAATACCTCTTCTTGAATGGAGCCTAAAGGTGACAGAGCACAGGCTCCGGGGGGCACTCCTGGCCATGCCCACGCTGACTGATGCGACCATGGCTGACCTCACCCCCCTCTGCCTTGATATACCCACCTGTAAAATGGCTCAGCCATGGCCAGCCGTCAGGTAAAAAGTCCCGCTCGTGTCTGCACCTAAGCGGGGACAGGCTTCCCCCGGGATGGCCACAGAACTCCTGCCCTGCGCGCAAGGCTGGGCTCGGGCTCCCAGCACCCTTGCGACTCTCAAACCCTAGTGCTGCTTCCACGGAGGACGGAAGAAACCTGCACTGCTTTCTGGAAAGCAGCTTGGCAACACACACCAAGAACCTCAAAAAGGACACGTCACCCGAAGCGCCAGGAAGAGGCAGAAAATCAGAAACAAGCTGCAACAACTAGAGGAGAGCCTGTAAAGAAGCTAACAGGAATAACGTCGCCGCCGAGACGGCTACTTATTATATGGAAGTGTAAGTCTCTCAGTTACGTCTGACTCTTTGCGACCCCAAGGACTGTAGCCCTCTAGGCTCCTCTGTCCACGGGATTCTCCAGGCAAGAATAATGGAGTGGATTGCCACTCCCTCCTCCAGGGGATCTTTCCAACCCACGGACTGAACCCGGGGCTCCCGCATTGCAGGCAGATTCTTGACCCTCTGAGCCACCAGCGAAGCCCTATCCATACGCAAAATGGTTCACAAAATATTCAGTGAACAACTGAAAGCGGGTGACAGAACTAGGTCGAGTTAGATACTGAGGTTGTGAACACACCCACGTGTAACGATTTCTGCACAGAAAACTGCTTGGGAGGACACACGCCAAAATGCTGGCCACTGTTTTCTCCTGCAGTGGTACTGAAAATGCTGTTTGCTTCTTTCCACTCATCTGTATTCAACAGTTTTTCTTCAGTGAATATGTGCTGTTCTTGGTGACAAAAGATGTTAAGAGAAATAATCAACATAGCGTTTTGAAAGAGACAGCGAGGCCCAGGCTGCAAACTCGGACAAACATGCTGGTGACAAAGTCACAAGTTGACAGGCAGCTCCCCGACCAGAGATGTGGGGCCCAGACAAGAGCCCGCAGGCCCTCAAGCCTATTTTCACTGCTTGGGTGTCTGTCTCCTTGGCACAGCCTGTCAGCCCTGTGCTGTGTCCTGTGGCAAGGACTGAAACTCAGGCCGGCCACCCTGATCTCCAGGGGTCTCCTCTGCAGTGACCCGCCCCTGCCTGCGGCCACTCCCAGCCTCATGGTCATAGCGACGCTTGACCAACTAGCTCCTGAAGACCAGGTCTCTGCTCAAAAATTATCAAAAGACAGGGATGACGAAATGAAGGAAAAAAGCAAGAAAAGGAGAGGGAAGGAAGAAGGAGCCACACTGCGTCCACCCCACGCCCACCCTTCCCAGCTTTTCTGCTGATTCCTTAAGTCAGAAAGACCCACGGGGCATCGCCCAGAGTGGCTGGAAACGACTCCCCCCGCAGCCGACTTACCCTTTGCCCAGTGAGAAGAGCATGGGGTTTTCCAGCCCCATGAGCACCTGGAAAGCTTTATTCATGTTTTGATAAGAAAAGCCTTCTCCGGCATCTCCAATTACGACACAGTTTGGGTTGGACGTGTCGATCTGATCAAATTCTGAGCGGACGTCTGGAAAGAGAAGGGTTCAATCTTTGGGTTGGGAAGATCCCCTGGAGGAGGGCATGGTAACCCACTCTAGTATTCTTGCCTGGAAAGTCCCATGGACAGAGGAGCCTGGTGGGCTACAGTCCATGGGGTTGCAAAGAGTCGGACACAACTGAATGATTTAGGAATAACAACCACCACCAAAGTCTGCAAGTGACTTTGAGATGCATCAAAAAGATAAAGATGGATAGATGGATGGAGGGATGGGGAGATGTATAATGAAGAAAACATGGCAAAATGTCATTGGTAAAGTCAAGGTGAAGGGCAAACAAACATTCCAAATAAAATTCTTTCATCTTTGTCATCTGTTTGAAAATCCTCTAACAAAAAGTTGAGGAAGGGGGGTGGAATTCATCGACAATAAAACCTGAAAAAGATTCAAAGTCTGAAAAGACAGGGACACCCATGCAAAACACAGACGCAAGAGCACAGGGGACGAAGGGCTTCTGGCTTCCCCCACAGCTTCTCGGGCTCCAGCATCTGCTTGTTGGGCTCACTGATGAAAGACATCTTCAAGGGGAATGCTGAGTTTCCCTCTCATCTCTGGTAGGTCCATCCCGACCTGTCCCTCTGCCCTGCTCCAGGGAAGGGAGGATTTTTTCTCTTAAATCTTTCTGTTACTTTAAGGACCTGTTCTAAAGACACTGGCAAGGATCCCAGATCACAGAGGAAGCATTCAAGAAAAACAAATTCTAAAGGCTGGGCTGAACTTGGCCTCCAGACCTTCAGGGAGTTCTCTCCATTTCTGGGAGTCCTCTACCCCTGTCTGGGGGTAGAAAAGCGTGCTTGCCCCTGCCACAGATTTGTACATAACAATGCCAAGCACAGAGGAAGGAAGCAGGAAGGCTCTGGGCAATGACAGAAAAGTATCCTGAATTCCGAAGCGTGTACTGTCTCTTCTTTTTAAATATTCAGAAGGTGCCAGGTAATACTGTTCTTTCTTCTTTATTTAAGCAAAACTCCCAGCTAAGGGCCAAAGGGACTCTGTTCTTGCCTTCAGACGGATGTTAGCAAGTAAACCTGTGCCATTAGCCAGAGCGTGGGGCTGGTTTTCACAAATACGGTTCCAAAACCTACAGGCTGAGCTTTGCATCTGTTCTATTTGTCTGTCTGTCTCTCAAACACACAGACACTAGAGGCTAAAATCTTGCCCCCCTTGACAATTTCCTGCCATCTTGCTCTATCCTGGATCACAGAAAACAGACTCAGGGTTTTCCTGCCTCCAAGGAGCCATATGGACCCTGCCTCTGACCACCACCCCACCCGACCCCGACCCCCAGGCCCGGGATGACGCCAGGATGGATGGGGCCAGACTCCCAGCAGGGAGCCCCAGGTTCCACCCCAAGGCCCACGGGTCTAACAAGGGCCAGGCATTCCCTCTGTGTCCTCCCCAGCCCCCAGCTGGAAAGGGGGCACCTTCACCTGCCCCCCACCACCCCGGGGCCCGGGAGGCCTACCGTCGTGGATGAGCAGGTGTGGCCGCAGGCCTCGCTGCTTCAGGATCAGGCAGGCGGCGGGGGCTGGGGCCGTCACCTCGCCCTCGGAGACGTCGAAGCCCAGCTGTCGCAGCAGCCCCACCAGGTCCTCCCGCGACTTCTGCGACTCATTGGTACAGAACCTCACCTTTAGCCGGGACCGCTTCAGTCTGCAGTGGGAAGACAGGCCAAGGAAGGGGGGCTGTCAGCAGGTGGTCCGGCCTCCCAGAGAGGGGTCTGGATGGGTACTTCTCCGGGGAAAAACAGTCCAGAGCCAGCTGGGTCTCCACGGGCCTCTGAGCTGGGCCTCGACAGCCTCACCGGACCCTGAGGTTTCTGAGCTGGAGAAGACCCTTCTCATCCTCGCTGAGCTCGGCACACCTGAGACACCCTGAGTTCCCACATGACCTCTGCTTCTGCCTGGGACACGGCCCTGCCCCTCCACCGGGACACACTATCTCTTCACACGTGCCAATCCGTCCGCCTGCCGGGACCCACTCGACACTTTCCCGTACCGCACCGCGCAGCTCAGCCTGGTGGAGGTCCCCTCCGAGCGTCCCGGCCACCCCTCCAGGCCCTCCCATCACAGTGAGCATCTCCACTAAGCATCTGAGCTGACCCCTGAGTATCCCTCATTTCCCCAAAACGCAAACGCTGAGGGACCACGCTTGAAGTGTGTCGTCTCGCCGCTGTCACTGAAGACAGGTTGGCCAGACAGAGTCATCGGGCACACAGGCGGGCTAACAGGATGGGAGCCAGGGAGGCACACAGCGCCAGCAGCTCTGACAGCCCGTCCGGGCTCAAGGGAGGCCCTGCAGCCCCGCTGCACCCGGACAGGCTCTGCGGAGGCCAAGTCACAAAAGTCGGTGCCCAGAGAGAACCCAGGGAAATAACACTGACCCCTTCTCCGACGGCGACTGAGCACCTACCGACTGGCTGGTGGGGCTGGGCACACGGCAACACCGTGGCGCCTGCAGGCGGGCTCTCTGACCCCAGAGCCCTCAGTGCGTGAGGTGGGAGATGGCACACAGGAGGGGTACAGGAGTCAGGACGGGAGACATGACGGGAAGGACCAAAGCGGTGAGGAGCCAGGACGGCCAGGGAGCAGGTCAGGAGGCCTCCCCGGGAGGAAGACAGCTCTGGAGCTGAGAGCGGAAGGGAAGCAAGGAGACAAAGGAACAGAGACCCCCAGAAGGAAGCGGGGCCCTGCAACAGTCGGGGCTGCACGCTAGGCCAGGCCCTGAGCAAGGGGCCAGTGGACCGGCGACCCAGCCTGGTCCAGAGCCCACGGCCCTCCCTGGATGAACCCTGGGCCACGACGTGGGAGCCCTGATTTGGCCTCTGCTGAGAGCACGGTAGGGGCTGTGGAAGACACCAGGCTTCAAGTCAGGAGGTCCGAGGAACCCTAGGGGAAAGGGGAGGGGTCTGTCCAGCGTCCCCTTCTCCGACCATCTGGGCGACACTTTCCCCCCATCTCTAGCCTGCTTTTCTGACGCTAACCCATATCTCCAATCATCTCATGCTTGCGTTTGTTCAGCATCTCTCTCCTGGACTCACGTGCTCCATGAAGTCAGGAATGAGGTCTGACGGGTGGGCCCACGGCAGGCCCCTGACAAGTATTTGCTGAATGACTGAGGGATGGCAAGTCCAGATGACAGCTGGTAAGAGGGACCCTGCCTTAGGACCACCTCCGAGGGTGCCCCGAGCCTGCAGCCCCATCATCTCACCCCACTCGGTGGTGAAGACACGCATTCCTCCTTCCCACGTCACGGTGAGCCTCCAGACCCACCAAGCGCCAGAGCTGACAGGTGAGACCTGGGAAGAAATGTCAGGTCCTACTGACACCAGGGCGGACAGACGCAGACAGAGAGGCTGACAATGCCGTACAACCAGCAGCCCAGGTGATTCAGTCCTTTCTTAGTATTTGTCTTTCCTAATCAGGGGGTTATGAATTATCAATTACGCTCAGTGGTTAATTGCCCTTCATAAAGACAGCTTTTGTATTTTTAAATTAGGCAGTTAATATAGTGTGACTAATAGCATCACCTTGTATATTACGGACAGATCTTCTACTGATTGGCGCCTGGGATGTGCGATTCGCACCCAAGTTAATGGGGCGGTTGAGGGAAGAAGGCAGGGGTGCCGGGGGACTCATTATTGCTAATGGATTACGATGTGACCTTCTCAGAACAGTGGGCAGTCGGTGTGACGGTGAGATGACAGGACCGCGAAGCTGCTATTCCAAACACAGCTCCGATGCCCACCAAACACAGGTAAACAACAGAACTCTCTGCAGACACTGTTCTCTGTGGACACATAAGGTACATTTACTGAAGACCCATTGCTTTAAAATCAAAAGTACTCAAATGGAGAAAGTAACATGGTAACTACACTACCATACGCACAACAGAGAGCCAGTGGGAATTTGCTGTATGACTCAGGGAACTCAACTGGGGGCTCTGTGATAACCCAGAGGGGTGGGAGGGGGTGGGAGGCTCCAGAGGGAGGCGACATACGTATACCTATGGCTGATTCACGTTGTTGTGTGGCAGAGACCAACCTCCAATTAAACATAAAACAAAATTACTAGTTTTTGCATTGAATCAGCCCCTGGGCAGCAGTGGGAAATGCTCGGGGAAGTCCCCTCACTGCGGGTCTGTCCATTCACATCCCTGACCACATCTTTTCACTTTCTGCCATGAGTCCCAGGTCTTCTCTTCATTTTTCTTAATTACTAAAAGTAACAAAAGTACTGGTTGGATGGATGCGTGCATGCTCAGTTGTGTCTGACTTTTTGTAACCCTTCAGACTGTAGCTTGCCAGGCTCTTCTGTCCAAGGAATTCTCCAGGCAGGAATACCAGAGTGAGTTGCCATTTTCTTCTCCAGGGGATCTTCCTGACTGAGGGACTGAACCATCGTCTCCTATGTCTTCTGCATTGCAGGTGGATTTTTTTTTTTTACCACTGAACCATGAGAGAAGCCCAAAAGTATTATTCATTATTATTATTAAAAATAGTAAAGGATGAATATGTTACATTCAGCCTTGCCTTGGGGGTCTGTATCCGTGATCTGCTGTCATCCTCACCCCTTGAGGGCAGAGCCCCCTACAGACACCCTGTGTCCCCCACATGCACCCCCAGGGCCAGGAGCCTGGAGCACAGAAGGCGCTAAGCACCTGCCAAATTGATTATGCCAGCTATGGAGGCAAGAACCAGGAGCCCGTTCCAGAGATAAGAAAACAGGAGCTCTAGGAGGCAGAGCTGTGTAAGCTGTGTGAGCCGCCCTGGGCTGAGCCGTGTCCCGCCCTCCACCTTGTAGGCTGACTCCCTGAGGAGGTAAATGAAGGTTAGGAGAGGATGGAAGGGTGGGGCCGGGACAGGACAGGATCACAGCCAGAGACGCCAGGGATCCCTCTGCAACCATAGAGAGGAGGCCACGTCAGGGCACAGCCGAAGGGGGCCGCCTAACAAGCCAGGAAGAGGGCTCCCCACCAGAAACCCACCCTAGGGGCACCTCGATCTTGGAGGCCGGACTTCAGGACTGGGGGTAGATACACCTCTGTCTCTGAGCCCCCAGGCTTGTGGTACTCTGTTCCAGCAGACTAAGGCAGCAGAGGAGCCAAAGCCTTGGCATCTCTTGGAGGGGTCACTGCTGAATATTGGATTCAGCCTTGGAAGGCCTGAATCAGGAGAGCGAGAGCCAGGCGTGGCTTCAGGGCCGCAGCAGAGCCCTCCAAGGGCCTCCCAAGGGCAGCGAGCCCCAGGAACGTCGGCATTGGGCTGGGCCTGGCTCCAGGTCAGGCCATGCCATCCCCGACCCCCAACACCCCAGAACCCTGCGGACAGAGGACCTACCACAGGGCCCCGGCAGCCAGAGTGGGGCTCCAGCTGGACGTCCCCTCTGAGACCACAGCCACGTCCTCAGTCCGCTGTGCCTCCCCAGACCCCCCGAACGGGTGGGGACTTGCCCCTACTTCCCGTGGGCTCACTGGCTCTTTGAACTGACCTTTACCTCCTCCCAGAGGCCGGGACAAGCTCTGAGTGACAGCGTCGCCTGATGCCATTACCGAGCATCACTTGAGCGGGTCCCTTGCAAATCACCTTGGACCTCGCACATCTGCTAGCTGTCGGCATCTGCCAGGGGCGCTCACCCGAAAATAATGGAAACCCTCTCATTATCGCTCGGGAGCAGGTAGAGCGCTGGGACGATTCCTGGACATCCTGGCTGACCTTGGCATGGCTCCACTGCCTAGTGACCTCTGGGCTCACCAAAGAGGAGCTGGACAGGGGCAAGGAGGCTGTCCTGGGGAAGGCCCCTCCGAGCTCAGTCCCCACCCCGCCCCAGCCACCTCTCACCTTCATCTGACCCAGAAGGCCCTTGGAAAGACCCTGAGTTTTTGCTGTCACCCATCCCCTACGGCAAATCCTACGCATCCTTCAAAGCCTGGTCCGTGTGTCCCTTCCTCTAGGAAGGCCCCCCGGACTTATGTCCCTGCCCAGGCAGAGTCTGTCCTCTTCCCACTTGGCTTTCACAGCTCTTGAAGCACGGCAGTGCTTTTCTCTGAGAAGCACTTAAATAATCCAAACTCTAATGGGACCAAGTCATTTTAGCACCCAGAGAACCTCAGGAGGGCTCGTTGCCAATCCCGCCCGCGGGCAGCACTGCTTCAGCGTCTGTTAGGTTTAGGGTTGGGGTTGGAGTTAGGGTTAGGGAAAGCACAGTGGAGTCTGATGAGTCCAGATGGGTAGACGGGAGCACGGGCCTTTGCACAGGGATGCAGGGCAAGTCATGCCTTCCTGCAGCCAAGGGACACATGCAGATGAAAGCCGCTCTAATACTGAGAGGGAGGCCAGGAGGTCAAGGAGCGACGGGCAGGTGCTCCAGGGCCTGAGGACTATGGGCTGAGGCACCTCCACAAGCTATTTCTTCTCTCTGGGACTCAGTTTCCTCATCCGGAAGATGGCATGATAACAGCCTCATGTGGCGTGGCTCCAGTGAGACCTCCGAGGGGCTGGCTCGGGCCTGGCCCACGGTCAGAGCTCGCTCAGTGTGTGCGGAGAACGTCGGCCAGTAAGTGGCCAGCAGACAGGCTCCCCGATCTCGTTCCGCAACCCCCCTGCCCCATCTGCCCAGGGCAGGCAGGGCCCACGGTGCTCCAGCTGCCCCTTCACCAAGCAGAGAGGCCCCTGCGGCTGCCAGCCCCTCCGTCCGCTGCTCCTACACCTGGGCCTCCCAGGAGCATGGGCTGGGGCCCACTGACGGGGGGGGGGGCAGTGGGGTGGGGTCTGGAAGGCCAGGCTGATCGTAACTCCAAACCTCGCTCCCACCCCAAGGAGAGGGACCCCTCACAGGATGGTGAAGGAGAGGAGGCCTCAAGCTAGGTGGGCTCCTGGGCAGGTAGGTAGGGCTGAAGGCTGGCAGGTCGAACTTGAAGCGACAAACGAGGGTAGAGGGTGGTGACTCCTCCCGACCATTGAGAAAGCAGGATCCACGTCCTTGGATTTACACGCCCCTGGGCTGGTCTTCATGGAACAACAGACTGGTTCCAAATAGGAAAAGGAGTACGTCAAGGCTGTGTATTGTCACCCTGCTTATATAACTTATATGCAGAGTACATCATGAGAAATGCTGGGCTGGAGGAAGCACAAGCTGGAATCAAGATTGCCAGGAGAAACACCAATAACCTCAGATATGCAGATGACACCACCCTTATGGCAGAAAGTGAAGAGGAACTAAAAAGCCTCTTGATGAAAGTGAAAGAGGAGAGTGAAAAAGTTGGCTTAAAGCTCAACATTCAGAAAACAAAGATCATGGCATCTGGTCCCATCACTCATGGGAAATAGATGGGGATACAGTAGAAAAAGTGTTAGCCTTTATTTTTGGGGGGCTCCAAAATCACTGCAGATGGTGATTAAGTTGAGGTAAGGTGAAGTTGCTCAGTCGTGTCCGACTCTTTGCGACCCCACAGACTATAGCTTACCAGGTTCCATCTATGGGGTTTTCCAGGCAAGAGTACAGGAGTGGGCTGCCATTTCCTTCTCCAGAGGATCTTCCCCACCCAGGGATCGAACTCAGGTCTCCTGCATTGTAGGCAGACACTTAACCATCTGAGCCATCAGGGAATTGCAGCCATGAAATTAAAAGACGCTTACTCCTTGAAAGGAAAGCTATGACCAACCGAGACAGCATATTAAAAAGCAGAGACATCACTTTGTCCACAAAGGTCCATCTAGTCAAGGCTATGGTTTTTCCAGTGGTCATGTACGGATGTGAGAGTTGGACTATAAAGAAAGCTGAGAGCTGAAGAATTGATGTATTTGAACTGTGGTGTTGGAGAAGACTCTTGAGAGCCCCTTGGACTGCAAGGAGATCTAACCAGTCCATCATAAAAGAGATCAGTCCTGGGTGTCATTGGAAGGACTGATGTTGAAGCTGAAACTCCAGTACTGTGGCCGCCTGATGCAAAGAGCTGAGTCATTTGAAAAGACCCTGATGCTGGGTAAGATTGAGGGCAGGAGGAGAAGGGGACGATGGTGGATGAGATGGTTGGATGGCATCACTGACCAAATGGGCATGAGTTTGGGTAAGCTTCGGGAGTTGGTGATGGACAGGGAGGCCTGGCGTGCTGCAGTTCATGGGGTTGCAAAGGGTCAGACACAACTGAGCAACTGAACTGAACTGAACTGAACTGGGCTGGTCTTCACAAAAGCTGTGTGAGGTCCACAGGCCCACCCTAGGCTGAAGTCTCTACCAGGGACCATCTCCATGTCCAGCGACCTGGAGCCCTGCCCTGAGACAGGAGAAACACACCAGGAGGGGAGGAAGGTGGGGAGGAGAAGAGTGTGTCCCCTGCATTCCCGCCTCCCCGATCCACACTGCCTGCTCTGGGCCCCCACTCCGGGGGCCACAACTCAAGACACTACCTGGTGGAGAGAAACCCCTCTTTCTATCAAAACTGGCCACAGCTGCAGATAAATGAATCTCCATAGTTCGGGTTTCCTAGAGATGGTAAGGACACCCACAACACCCTGGGGGGCAGTCATTATGAACTGCAACCCGGGCAGCAGCGCCCAGTCAAGACCCTCAGAGAACAGGAGTCCTGGTTGCCCCCTCTCTCAGCATCCAGATCTCTGTTACGTGGTGGGTCTCCACAGCAGCGCCAGCCACTGTCTGACATTGAGATCTGTGGCTGCTTCCCCTTTGGATAGCCACAAAGACGGACCATACACATTCGGAAAACTGAAATGTGCAAAGGGCTTATTTGTTCTGAGGACTTGATATTTTATCATAGGGTCACATGGGCGCCCGTGCACAGAGCAGGGGCAGTCCTGCCATAGAGAAATAACAGTCATCAGAAAAAAAAGAAAGAAAGGAGGGAGGTGGTGGAGAGAGGGAGGAAGAGAGAAAGAATGAGGGAGGGAGGGAAGAAAGAAGAAAAAAAGAAAAATACTGTCATTCTCGCACACCAAGGGGCAGCCACGTTGATTCTGGGAGGAACCTGGCCCAGTTCCCCGTGTGCCCAGATGAACAGGCATCAGCTTGGGGTCAGGGAGCTGCCCTCTAGCTGGAGCACTGACAGAAGCGCTTTTGCCTCTTGAGAAGGGGGTCTGGCTTCCCAGCTGGGGTCCTGCTCCTGCACCATGCACATGCCCTTGGCCAGGCATCCCTGGGCCAGACTTGTGGGTCTGAAACCCCAGCCATAAAATGGGGTAGCGCCCAGCCTTCCAGCTCTTTGAGGGGGAGGGACATAGCAGACCCAAGAGGAGCCCTTCCACATGCTGACATCACCAGCGGGTCATGAACACAGGGGTGCCGGGAAGGCCTTAGCCAGAAGTACCAGCTGGGCCTGCTGCACCTCCTCCTTCTTTCCCCAGGAGCAGACCTTTCGGCCAGCCTGTGACAACCAACTGCGGGGTCCCGGGAGGTCCCTTCCCACACTCCATCTGGCCCTCTGCTGGGCACAGTGTGTCATCAGGAGTCCAGGCAAGAAATGGGAGTCCAAAGTCTGGATGGAGAGAAGAGAGAGAACACAGAGGCGGTGACGCACGCAGGTGGCCCTGGCTGAGCCTCAGTGTGGGCCAGCCAGCCAGTGATGACCTCAGGGGGACCGCAGAGAAGGAGGAGGACAGTCAAATAGACGTTGGGCAGGCCCAGAGCCAGGGTCCTTACGAAACACGCAGCACACTTTCTCTGCCCAGGGCCACCCCACCTACCATCCAGGGAGTTTTAGCTCTGACTTGCCTGAGCCTCTGAGCTCTGATCAGAGAGCCACACTGAGCTCACGCATTGCTTTACTATTTATTGATAAACGAAATTTAGAATCAGATGCATGGGAATCTGCAAACCAGAGGAGACTTGGAGATTGTCCAGTCTAGTGGTTCCTTTCACAGAGGGGGAGACTGAGGCTCAGAGGGACGCGAGATGCTTAAAGGACACGTTTCAGGAGCCAAGGGTTCTGTGGACTACTCCCTGGCCTTGGAAGGTCAGCTGCCAGTCAATTCTCCCCTGATGTGGTCACCAGCTGGTCAAGGGCTGGGCACAGCAGGGGACAGAGGCTGGGTAATCTTGGGGTAAGGGGGCCTCAGCTCGGGAAGCAGACACAGCCACAGCACCTCGACCACCTCGTCCCTGTGTGAGACTAAGGCTTGTCACCTAACCCTCTCCAACCCCGATTTCCACCTCTGTAAACTGGGGCACTAGCAGAAGCCACCTGACAGGACTGCCCTGAAGCATGCTGCAAATGCTCAGTGAATGACGACGCTGGTGACAAAGACAAGCACACCTCTGGCAGGCCCAGGGCTGGATGCTGAGGACATTCAGACCCTCGAGGCAGGCAAATGGACAGGAAGCCAGATGTTCAGGGCACCTGGGACAGGAGATGGAGACAGCAGGTGAGCTGGGCCAACCGATAAGAAAGAGGGCAAAGTTCAACCAGCGAAGGGAGCCAAGGGTGAACCGGGGCTGGCTGTCCTGCCAGACGTCCCCGGGACACCCAGGATGGACAGGCCCAAGGGCAGTTACAACAGCTTCCAGGAGATGAGACGGATGCACAGAAAGCCTAAGGAACTTGCCAGAGACCACACTGCAGCCACAGCGCTGAGCTGGGACTCGGACCCAGGTCCCCGCCAGCCAGAGCCACCTCCTATCTTCTTGGGGGGGGGGGGGGTGCGGCAGCTGCCCCGGCAGGGGTACTGACCCCTGCTCTCAAAGCAAGTCCCAGCACCCCCCAACCCTACTCTATTCAAGCACTAAGTGGGACTGTTCACGAGAAGGAAGCACCTCCAGCTTGTGAAGATTGAACTGTAGATGTTGTGCAACAAGCACTGGGCCGGGGAGGGAGGGCACTGTGCTCTCGTCCCCGGGGGCCCCCAGCTCTGAAGTCAGCCCATGACATCAGCAGCACGGCGATGGGGCATTGGACAAACGCCCCTTGTCCAAGGTCCAGGCTGACTCAGCAGAGCTGTTTCTGGCATAAATGAACTCAGAACAAGCGGCCCGTCCCCTCTGAGAGCCTTAAGAGCCCCTCTGGCTGAGCCACACTTGGGGGATGGGGAGAGGGGACACAGGGAGCCACTTCCGGTTGGCTGTGTCCGTGGGGTCTGATGGAGTGATGGTGGGGGGGGGGGGGGGGGGGGGATGTAGGTGTTGATCATCAAGGAAGCCGAGCTTCAGACCAGCCCCATAGCCCTGATCCTCGGGCCCTAAGGCCTGCGATGGGGTGGGGGCAGGGGACGCCTAACTTTTACAGGGTCGTAGGGCTTGGGTAAACATTTGGAAGCATTGGCCGCGGGTCTGTGGGTCCCGGGTGGCAATTGCTTTATGAGGCTGCCCGGGCAAGGCGGGCCCTGCTTCCTTCCGCCACCGCGAAAAGGCTGGGCAGTGGGGGCCCCTGCAGCTGTGCTTTAGTGCCCGAGACAGGATGCAGTAAATGCTCCCCTCCCTGCCTTTCTCATGCAGATGCCTCCGGGGCTCCTTTGTGTGCAGCAGCCCCCCCGCTGTGCCACGCCCTGCCTCTGAGTGGCTCCCCTCGGGGAGCCCAACTGCCCAAGAATGGACTCCAATAAAGGGCCGGCTGGGGGGACCCAGGCTGGTTACAGATGTCCTGGGACCACGCCCACCACAAGCCCTGGGGCAGTAAGCGGGCCCCACCTGGCCCACCCGGCGGCTGCTGGAGGCCTGGACCTCCTGCTCTCCCATCTGGGATGCTACTGGCCCAGAGGACAGCTCCAGAGACTGGCTTACACGTCACCAGTTCCACGTGGCCAGGCTCCCGGACCTTGGCTCCCATCTCCCTCGCGGTTCAGTCTCTCTCCCCAACACTTGCCTTCTGGGTGCTGTTTACACTGCTTCTGCCCAGACTGGGCAGTCAGCCCACCAGGGGCAGGGACTTCCATCGGCCCCACTCACTGCCCTGTCCCTCCAGCTATGCTTCTAGCATGAAAGTGGAAGTGTGGGTCGCTCAGTCGCGTCCGACTCTTTGCGACCCCATGGACTATACAGTCCATGGCATTCTCCAGGCCAGAATACTGGAGTGGGTAGCCTTCCCCTTCTCCAGGGGATCTTCCCAACCCAGGGATCAAACCCACGTCTCCTGCACTGCAGGCAGATTCTTAACCAGCTGAGCCACCAAAAGCACTTGACAAATAATGTGAACGAAGAAATGAACAAGCGCATCTTTGATGAGAAGCCGTGAAGTACTGCGGGGAAAACCGGGGCTTGGAGTCGGGTGGACGGGGCTTCAGGGGTGCAAAGGGGTCATCCCTGCTCAATGACTTTTTCCATTTGTGCCAGTTTCTGAAACTCTCTGAGCCTCAGGCTCTGCTTTCAAACGGGCTGGCTGTGAACGTAGCTAGTGCGGTCAAACATCGACCTGGGACATCGCAGGCCTCCCATCCATCACCACTGATGCTACTACTGCGGTCCATATTGTCCTAAAAGGACTTCACTGGTGGCTCAGTGGTAAAGAATCGGCCTGCCAATGCAGGAGACTCAGGTTCCAACCCATAGCAACCCACTCCAGTATTCCTGCCTGGAGAATCTCACGGACAGAGGAGCCTGACAGGCTAAAGTCCATGGGGATGCAAAGAGTTGGACACGACTTAGCAATTAAACAACAGCAGCATCTTAAAAAGCAGAGCTGATACTCCCCATGTGCTCTGTGTCCCTCAAAAGGTGGGAACTTTCCAAAAGCTGAGGACACCTGTCACCACAGACAGCTAGGAAGAGGAGTGGCGAGTCACCTCCCCTGCTCTGGGGTTTCCAGAACAGAAGGTGCTGTTTGGGGACCCACGGCGCTGGGGAGCCGTCATGGAGGCTAACACCCCCCAGGGTCCCGGGGACCCCATCACCGCTGCAGTTCTGCTCTCACCCCAGGAACTTCCTCTGAGCCCCCGGCCACTTCAAAGCCAGCCGCGCATATCAAGGAGCCCAGAGAGGGCAGGGTGTGGCTCCAAAACAACTACAAAAAGGGAGGCAAGGCCAGGGGTCTCCACCGAGGCCAGCAAGGCAGGGCCCGCCCTCCAGGAGAGCCTGTTCCTAGCTCAGCCACTATGAAAGGGAAAGAGTGTCCCCAAGTCTGACATCCCCAGGGACACTCCAGGAGCGGGCAGGTTTTACTGGGGAGGTGGTCCACACAGACTCGCCACCAGGAGGGTCTGGACTCGGGGCTCTGGCGGCCACCATAGGAGGGTGGGGGCCGCTCCCTTGGGCCTGAGTGTGATCAGCCGGCCATGGGAGGCCTGGGCCTGAGTGGAGGGCCCAGTCTTTAGAGAGAAAAGGATCATGAGCCAGAGGGTGCTGCAGTGTGTGGGGTGGTGGGGGAGGCAGCCAGGTTCTGTGGATGCTGGGCTGCTAAGGGGCTGGTCAGGGGAAAATCCACCTGTAGTCTGTGTAACTGGGAGCATGGGGGTGAGGTGGGCAGAGGGAGAGAAGGGGGCCGCACAGGTCCCTGGGGAAGGCCCTGGTGCGTGGGGAAGAGCTGTGGGGACGTGGTGTGGTCCTATGCCAGGGAGCCCCAGGGTGGTTCAGATCTCCAGGCCCCTGGGAAGCATGATGGTCAATCACCAGAAACAATTCTGCACTCTATGAGGAAGGCACTTCTCCCCTCTCTCAGCTGGGATGCATTTGAGGACTATTCGTATAGCCTGCTATTAGATGGTTGCTAGACTGATACAGCACTCTTGTCTGGAGAATCCCATGGACGGAGGAGCCTGGTAGGCTACAGTCCATGGGGTCACAAAGAGTCAGACACGACTGAGCGACTTCACTTTCCTTTTCTTTAAGACAAAAACCTCCCAGGGGGGCTGTCGGAGGGGACACCAGTCCAAACCCTCCGTGGTTAACGGAATAGGGATCATCCCCCTTACAGTCACACCCAGGGGTGTGGGCAGACTCTGGGACAGTGTGTTGGGGAAGCATCACCCAGGGAGGCTGCTAGAGAGAAGACCCTCGCCCTTTTTCAATATCCGTGTCTCCCTCAAAGGACTCTATGCTCAGGTCCAGCAGAGGGTAGGAGTGGGGCAGACCTACGTTCCCGTGGTCCCAGGGCCATCCCAGTGGAGACCTGGAGAGCCCTGAGCCACAGTGGCTTCAGCTGACAGAAGGAGACAACAGCCCCCTCCCAGCAGTGGGGTCGGAGCAACAGGGACACGGACACTCAGCACAGAGGAGGTGCTCCCTGAGGGATCCCTGGAGCCACACTGGCCCAGGAAGGGTGCACCCCAGACCCACGCTACTGACTGGAAAGCAAGGGCTCACAATCAGCCCAACCTCCTCCAAGGCCATTGCTGAAGCCACTCTGTGCTCCTCGCAGAAGGCGGATGGATATGGACAGAAGAAGGAAGCTCTGTCCATATCCTTGACCTCCTTTACGTCTCAGGTTTCCAGAAGCAAAAATGACCTTGCCAAGATGCCCAGGACTCACAAACCCACATGTTTGTAAGGAATGGAGCCATAAGGACACTCACATACACCACTGTGGGAAATGACCTGACAGCATCTTCTAGAGACGAATATAGGCATATCTCAGGATCGGCAATTCCACCCCGGGTCTGTACCCAGCAGAAATGCAACCATGCATTCACCAAAGACATGTGCTAGAACGTTCGTGGCAGCACTATTGAAAATAACTGAAAATGGGAAACTACACCCCCTCGGGAGAAAAGATGAGTATTTTACTTTAATGTAAAGATGCTTTTAAGTGGCCCTGATTTTAAAATAATTAAAAGTACACACAACAGGAATTCCTATATGAACGTGGGAAGTGAGATTTAAATGGGACACTCCTGGGGTCTATCGTGAGCCAGGCATTGCGTCAAGAGCCATCATGGCACCTGCCTACACCCCACTTCAGGCCCCTCTCCATCCAATCAGGTGATGCAGTCCAACACCAGAGCCATTCTCCACTTCATCTTCTCCCTGAACCCCATGGTATCCCATACACTGGCTGGTCCCATTGGTCCTGCTCCCCACAATATCCCATACATCCAGAGGTTCAAGGTCCCATTGGTCCTGCTCCCAAAAGGTCTCTTGAGTTCACCCCCCTTCTCTTCATCGCCACCCACTAGCCCACGCCACATAGTGTCTCCCTGGACCACACAAGGATCTCCCAGCTGGCTGCTCCCGTTTCCTCCCGAGCCCTGCCTTCTGCCCCACTGACAGCTATTTCTGTGCTCTGCAGCCAGAGATCTTCTTACAATAGTTGGGGGAGGGGGATGAGGGTGGAATGTGGCATTTTTTCCAGCTTTATTGAGAAAAAATTCACAAAATACTCGTATTTTGGTATCCTGAACAGGAAAATACATCCACATGGTTCAAAAACGTGTAAAAATGTTTATATACCAAGTTAGCCAGGGAAGAGTCTTGCTCCCACCCCTTCCTGCAACCACCCAGTTCTCCCCAGTCCTTGCCCCAGCACTTCACACAGTGAAGCTCTTCCTTCCAGCTTCTTTATACAAACACACCAGCAGGAATACATGCTTGCATTCCTACCCTTTCCACCCAAAAGACAGCACAGAGCATGTCCTGTCTACATGGGACGCCTACATGGCAGGGGTGCTCATTCTTCTTCACACAGCACAGAACTTCACTGATAGACTGAGACTGTAACACTTCCCTTGCGATGGACAGTTGAGGTGTTTCTAGTCTTTTGCTATCTCACAAGGCACTGCCACAAATGACCTCCCACCTATGTCATTTCTCGCCTTTGAGGCAGATGCTAATAGATAACGCCAAATGCATCTTCCACAAGCAATGTAAGAGTCTAGAGTTTGAGGTGGAGCTAGAAAAGTCTTCTCCCACTCCAGACTTTCAAAGAGAATCTCTCCTGTTTCCACTTCGTACCTGTATAAACTAAATTGTTAGTTGCTCAGTCGTGTCCGCCTCTTTGCAACCCCATGGTCAGAGCCTGCCAGGATCTGCCTGTAGTGTGCCAGGCAAGAATATCAGAATGGGTTGCCATTTCCTTCTCCAGGGTATCGTCCTGACCCAGAGATTGAAGCTGGGTCTCCTGATCTGCAGGCAGATTCTTCACCATCTGAGCCACCAGGGAACCTGGTACTTATATACTTTCACTTTTTATATTTTAATTTCTTTAAAATATAAATCAGATCCCATGACACTCTTGCCTAAAATCTTCAGTGACTTTTCCCTGCACTCAGGATGGAATCCAAACAGCTCTGCCTGACTCTCAAGGCCTGCTGGAGCCAGGCTCTGCCACTCACCGGTCCTTGCTTGCTCTTCAGTTCTGTGAGGGGGAACCTGCCAAGCTCTCTTCTTTAGGTTTTGTAGCCACTGTCCCTCCCCAGCTGGATGGCACTTCCTCCTTCCCTTCACCCTGATGGACCCTCTTCCTTTCTGGTTCTGAGATGCCAACAGCAATTACAAAGCCTGGGGTCCAGTGCTGCCACCAGCAGTCCTGGCAGTGTCCTCGGTTCCCAAGACTAATGAGCAAGACGCCCTCTTACCATCTAAGCAGATGGTCAGTGCAGTCCAACTGAATCACAATGCCGGCCACAAATGTAATTTAAAGTTTTCTGGTAATCACAATAACAAAGATCAAAAGAAGCAGGTGGAATTATTAAATATATTTTATTTAGCCTAACACATTCAAATTACTATCATTTCAAACATGTAACCAATACAAAACGATATAATGAACTTTTTACAGTTTTCTCACTAAGTCTTTTTCTCACTTATATACAAAGTATATCATGAGAAAAGCTGGGCTGGATGAAGCACAAGCTGGAATCAAGATTGCCGGAAGAGATATGAATAATATCAGATATGCAGATAACACCACACTTAGGGCAGAAAGCAAAGAACTAAAGAGCTTCTTGATGAAAGTGAAAGAGGAGAGTGAAAAAGTTGGCTTAAAACTCAACATTCAAAAACTAGGGCATTCGGTCCCAGCACTTCATGGCAAACAGATGAGGAAACAATGGAAACAGTGACAGATTTTATTTTGGGGGGCTCCAAAATCACTGCAGATGCTGACTGCAGCCATGAAATTAAAAGACACTTACTCCTTGGAAGAAAACTTACGACCAACCTAGACAGCATATTAAAAAACAGAGACATTACTTTGCCAACAAAGTTCTGTCTAGTCAAAGCTATGGTTTCTCCAGTAGTCATGTATGGATGTGAGAGTTGGACTATAAAGAAAGCTGAGCATGAAAGAATTGATGCTTTTGAACTGTGGTATTGGGGAAGACTCTTGAGAGTCCCTTGGACTGCAAGGAGATCCAACCAGTCCATCCTAAAGGAAATCAGTCCTGAATATTTATTGGAAGGACTGAGGCTGAAGCTGAAACTCCAATACTTTGGCCATCTGATGCGAAGAACTGACTCATTGGAAAAGACCCTGATGCTGGGAAAGATTGAAGGCAGGAGGAGAAGGGGACAGAAGATGAGATGGTTGGATGGCATAACCGACTCAATGGACATGAGTCTGGGTAAACTCCGGGAGTTGGTGATGGACAGGGAGGCCTGGCGTGCTGCAGGCCATGGGGTCGAAAAGAGTTGGACATGACTGAGTGACTGAACTGAATACTAAGCCTTTGAAATCCGGTGTGGACTACACACTTAGCCTGTCCGAACTCAGACTAGCCCCATTCCAAGGACTCAGCAGCAAGCAGCAAGGGGCTGCTCTGCTGGACAGTGCAGCAACTCTAACCAGCAGAGCCCCACGATCGCCCAGGGGTGCCGCACCCCGAAATGCCTCAGGGTTCTCCCCGGGCCTGCAGTGGGGTCCCGGGTCCCCAGGGCCGGCCCTCCGCCGGGTCGCGGGGCGGGGCCAGAGCAGCAGCGGCAGCCCCGCCCCGTCCCCCGCCCGCCCCCGGCCCGCGGCCCTCGGGACCCGGCGGAGCGCCGCGCCCGGGCCCAGCGCGGCCACTCACCTCGCCACCGCCTCCACGGAGCCGGCGATCGCCGCGCCGCCGCCGCCCTCTTCACCGTCGAACAACACGCCGGAGATGTCCAGCAGCACCCCGCGCACGCCGGCCAGCCGCTCGCCCCACGCGGCCATCGCGCCCCGCCCCCGCTGCAGCTCGGGTCCCCGCGTCCCAACCCGAGGCTGGACGCGGCGGCCGCGCTGGCAGCGCAAGGGCTCCTGGGAAGTGTAGTCCCGGTCCCCGCGGGCGCGGCGGGGCTGGAGGGGCGGGGCTGGGGCGAGAGGGGCGGGGCTGGGGCTGGAGGGGAGGGAGGGGCGGGGGCGGGGGGGGGGGGGGGGGGGGCGGGGCGGGGCGGGGCGGGGCGGGGCTCAAGGCCAGGAAGGTGAGTGCGCTTCCTCCCCACTCCCCGAAATGAGAACCTATTGACGGGAGATCCTTGGACAAAGGTCAAGAAGAGCCACAAAACAACCCCCCCTGGGAAAGAGCCAACCCCCCTGAGAATCAGAGCCAGGCAAGTTGGGACAACAAGGAGGTACCTATATAAAAGTAACAAAAATGAATGAGAACAGGCAAAGACTCTCGTTGGTATTCCCACCCTCTGGCCGGACCACAGTTCTAAAAGCAATGGAGATACTTGGGTGCGTTGACCCGACAATCCTGCGCCGCTGAGAAACAGTGGTAAGGAAGTGAACCTAAAGGCATGTCTGCAGTACGAGCTGTGATGCCAGAACAAGCTGGAAGACAGGGACCAGAACTGCTCAAGAAGATGGCTGCTGAAAGGAATACTGTGCCATCAAAAAGGAAGACTAGGTTACAACATGGAACATGTTTGTGTTATGACATTATATGAAAAAGCAGAATGCAAAACAATGTGGGGACTTCCCTGGTGGCCCAGTGGTAAAGAATCTGCCTTGCAAGGCATGGGGCACAGGTTCGATCTCTGGTTGGGGAGCTAAGATTCCCACATTCTGGGGAGCAACTAAGCCCATTTGCCACAATGAGAGTTTGTGCATCCCCTCTGTGTGCCCTGTGGAAGGCTCTTTCGTGACACAATGAAAATCTCACATGCTGCAACTAAGATCCAACACAGCCAAAGTAATACATTAATTAAAAAAAAAAAAAAGAATGTAGACCCCTGCCTGCAAAAATAAGGACGCATAGGAATAAGGCTGAAGAGGAAATGGGAATATTGCAACGTGTTTGCCCAGTGAGATTTTTGGATCAATTTTTACAATCTATTTAATGTTACATCACTTGACCACCCCTCTGACTCAAGTGTTTAAACTGAAACTTGAAAAAATTTGACTTCTCTTGGCCTGAGTTAGCTTTAAGGTTTCAAAAGAAGACCATATTCAGATGGCCACTTTGTTTCAGTATCTGGAGTTACAGAGAGGATGAAGAATTCATCAGAATATTAGAACTTGAACCCAGTTCAGTGAATTGTGCATGTCATGTTGACAAGTTTACTGGGGAAACTAGTCTGCTAACCTTACAGGAGAAATAGGAATATCCTTCCTGCTCTTTGGGAATTCACATTCTGATTGAGGGAGAAATGAATATGAGACCTTGGGCTTCCCTCATAGCTCAGTTGGTAAAGAATCCGCCTGCAATGTAGGAGACCCCAGTTAGATTCCTGGGTCCGGAAGATCTGCTGGAGAAGGGCTAGGCTACACACTCCAGTATGCTTGGGCTTCCCTTGTGGCTCAGCTGGGAAAGAATCCACCTGCAATGCCAGAGACCTGCGTTCAATCCCTGGGTTAGGAAGATCCCCTGGAGAAGGGAAAGGCTACCCACTCCAGTATTCTGGCCTGGAGAATTCCATGCACTATACTGTCCATGGGGTCTCAGAAAGTTGGACATGACTGAGCAACTTTCACTTTCACTTTTCACTTTCATGGTTCTTAGTTGCATACAATGTTCACACAGGGCATTAAGGAGCTTAGAGATTTCCAAGGGGACCAGGGAACCAAGCTCAAGCACCGCACAGCAGAGAGCTATGCAGCTCTGAGAAATGCCAAATCACTTGGCTCTTAAGATGACAGGGACTAACAGTACTGCCCTCAAAGAACCAAACCTCAGAAAATTTTCTCGTTTCATCTGTTGGCTCCATTTCCCTTCCACCATGTCTGGCTTGGTGGAACCTAGTCCAACATGCAAGGGAGTCTGGGAAATATAGTTTTGGCTTCCAGAGTCTGAGGTACAGGAACCGAATGATCTGGATAATCTACCAGGACCATCATGAGCCATGCATCATCCACATGTTGAACTTCAACTCTCTTGGCTCAGTGGGTCCCACGGGTACACGCGGGCCTGCATGTCTTACCTAAGTCGCTTCAGTCCTATCTGACTCTGCAACCCTATGGACCGTAGCCAGCCAGGATTCTCTGTCCACGGGATTCTTCAAGCCAAGAATTCTGGAGAGGGTTATCATGCCCTCTTCCAGGCAATCTTCCCGACCTAGGGGTCAAACCCACGTCTCTTACCTCTCCTGCACTGGGAGGTGGGGTCTTTACTACTAGCGCCATCTGGAAGTCCACCCCCGGCCCCACTCCACAGGTGCAAAAGGGTCTAAAGTATGATCTTTACCTTTGAGTTAAGGCTGGGCAGAGAACAAGAGGGACACTTTTAAGACTACTGATCAAACATGTGCCCAGTACTAGTGAGTGGCAGACACAGCCAAGAGGATGGACTCTGTGGGCAGTGGAGGGCAGCAGTGGTTTCTGAGCAGCAGGGCAGCCTGAAGCATGACTGGGCTTTAACTTCATGCCAAATAAGGAGGCGGGAAAAGGGCACTTCTGCCTGTGGGGGTGAGCCCACACATAGTTCTCCCTCTCCCACTGGCTGGGCATGACCTTGGGCAAATCGCTTCCTGTATCTAAGATTATGGAGCCACAATAATGGCTCCTTGAAGATGCTCACGTCCTGCTGCCCAGGACCTGTGAGTGTGTTTCCTTACATGGCAAAGGGGACTTTTTAGATGTGATTAAGCCAAAGATCTTAAAATGAGAGATTATCCTAGATGATCCAAACGGGCTCAGTCTAATTGCAAGCGTCCTTGTAAAGGACAGAGGGAGGCAGGAGAAGAGTCAGAGAAGACAGGACAACAGAAGTGGCGGTGAGGAGAGGTTTGAAGATGCTCCACCGCTGGGCTTGAATATGAAGGGGCCGTGAGCCAAGAAACGCAGGCAGCCTCTGGCAGCCGGAAGAGGTGAAGAAAAGGTGTCTCCTCTCCAGGCTTGTTTTTTTTTTTAATTTATTTTATTTATATTTGCCCTACTCCTACTTCTCAAATATCTGTTTTAACTTTTTAGTTTAACTTTTCAATCTGTTTTAACTTTTAATTAAAAAGTTTCAAACTTTTTAAAGTTTAACTTTTTAATCTGTTTTTAGCTTTTAATTAAAAAGTTTAAAACTTTTGAGAGTTCAACTTTAAAATCTGTTTTAACTTTTAACCAACACGATATCGTGTTGGCTTCTGCTGTGTATCTGTGTGCATCAGCTGTAAGTGTACATGTGTCCCCCACCTCTGGAGCCTTCCTCCCACACCCCGCCATTTCACCCCCTAGCTCATCACCAGGCAGCAGGCTGAGCGCCCTCTGGTACACAGCAGCCTCCCACTGGCTATCTGTTTTACACGTGATCGTGTGTAGGTCAGTACTACTCTCTTAATTCGTACTACCCTCTCCTTCCCCCCAAAACCTTGATTTTAGGACAGCTTGCCTCTAGAACTGTAAGAGGACAAACCTGTGGTTTTTAAGCCCCTAAATTTGTGGTAATTTGTTACAGCACTAATAGGAAATGAATACAGGGACCCGAGTCCCTCACCCAAAGGATGACATGTCGGTCCCAAGCAGCAGGTCTCTAAATGTGGGCTCAGACCTGACCCAAAAGTCCACGACCTTTCTTTGGATGTGGTTTTTGTTGTTCAGTCACTCAGTCATGTCTGACGCTGCAACCCCGTGGACTGCCACAGGCCAGGCTTCCCTGTCCTTCACTGTCTCCCAGAGTTTGCTCAGACTCATGTCTGGGCATTGTAGAAGTTAGAGTTGCTTTCACTGCATATAAGAAAAACCCACCTGCACTTGCTCAACCAGATTGAGTTGGTTTATTTTCTCATAGATCAAGAAGCCAAGAGGAAGGCAGTCCTGGGCAGGTACAGCAGCTCCCAGAATCGTCAGGAAATAGGCTATTTCCATCTTTCTGCTCCACCATCCTCAGCATATGGCTTCTTCCTCATGCTCTCAAGGCAAAGGGGAAGGGAAAGGAGAAAGGGCCTGTGACAACTGAGTCTTGGCCTTTATACCAGGAGAAAAAAGCTGCCCCAGAATCCTGACCCAATAGACTCTTGTTTATATGTTTTGGGCCAAAGCTAGTGAAGTGGCACATTAACCCTCCAGTGTCCAGGGAGGCATATTTCATCCACGGAGCTTGGCCTTTTACATTTCCAATAATAAGTTTACAAATCATGTCTGAATTTCAGCTTAAATATGAATCCTTCCAATCCTCTATTGCTGAATAGATGTTTGTATAATCCTTCCAGATTTGCTTGTATTAACTAGGACTGTTTGGTTGCCAGTGACAGAAACCCGATTTCAGATGGCTTAAGTTGAGGAATCTATTGGCTCCTGTAACCGGTCTAGTCATTGATGGCTTCAGATGTGTCTGGTTCCAAGGCATGAATGGAGGCATTCTGGGCTCCCTGACTCTCCATTTCCTGACTCTGCCCGCCTCTCTTGCTCCTTGGAAGAAAAGCCATTACCAACATAGACAGCATATTAAAAAGCAGAGACATTACTCTGCCAACAAAGGTCTGTCTAGTCAAAGCTATGGTTTTTCCAGTAGTCATGGATGGATGTGAAAGTTGGACTATAAAGGAAACTGAGCACTGAAGAATTGATGCTTTTGAACTACGGTGTTGGAGAAGACTCTTCAGTCCCTTGGACTGCAAGGAGATCCAACCAGTCCATCCTAAAGGAAATCAGTTCTGAATATTCATTGGAAGGACTGATGCTGAAGCTGAAACTCCAATGCTTTGGCCATCTGATGCAAAGAACTGACTCATTTGAAAAGACCCTGCTTCTGGGAAAGACTGAAAGCAAGAGGAGAAGGGGATGACAAAGGATGAGATGGTTGGATGGCATCACCAACTCAACGGACATGAGTTTGAATAAGCTCCAGGAGTTGGTGATGGACAGGGAAGCCTGGTGTGTTGCATCCTAAAGGAAATCAGTCCTGAATATTCAAAGGACTAACACTGAAGCTGAAACTCCAGTACTTTGGCCACCTGATACAAAGAACTGACTCATTGGAAAAAAAAAAAAAACAAACCCTGATACTGGGAAAGACTGAAGGCAGAAGGAGAAGGGAATGACAGAGGATGAGATGGCATCACCAAGTCAATGGGCATGAGTTTGAGCAGGCTCCGGGAGTTGGTGATGGACAGGGAAGCCTGGTGTGCTGCAGTCCATGGGGTCATAGCGTTGGACACGACTGAGCGACTGAACTGACTGACTGGCTGCCCCCCTCTCTGGATTCCTTCTCTTGTGGCCTGGCCCGGCTCTGTCTGGCAGTGGGGTCAGGGTAAGGGAGAACTCCAGCAGTTCCAGCCCCACAGAGCCCTGGGTGAACCACCTGGTAAAGAACTTTTCCTCAACTTGGTCTGAGAGTTGCGGAAAGAACTCTAACTGGCCCTCGTGTCTGTGTTCAGAGGAAAGTGGTACTGTGATGGTCCAGCCTGACTTAGGGGCTGGGGAGAGGCTCTTGTGTATAACATCCCCACAGCCTCATAGAATGCAGTGGGGTGGGGTGGGGTGGAGGGGAGATGCCCCCAGCAAAAAGAGGGCCTTG
Organism: Antilocapra americana; assembly: GCA_007570785.1. Taxonomy (NCBI): domain Eukaryota; kingdom Metazoa; phylum Chordata; class Mammalia; order Artiodactyla; family Antilocapridae; genus Antilocapra; species Antilocapra americana. Next base: position 13,133,998 of record ML660216.1, on the reverse strand, counting down.
TAGCGAGAGTGTTGTGGTCTGAACGTTTGTGTTCCCAGAGTCCTGTGTTGCAATCCTAACCCCTAAGGTGATGGTATTAGGAGGCGGGCTTTTGGGAGGTGTGTAGGTCATGAGGGTGGAGACCACAGCCACCTAAGACCTGTAGCCAAGAGAGCTGCGGCCTTCACACAGCAACGTGGCCACTGCTGACCTGCGGCTGGGTGGAGGAGGGTATAAATAAGCTCTTCCCTTCATTCCCTTCTGTCCAGGCAGTTTTCTTCTGCAAAGAGCGTAATTGCCCAGCATAAAAGCATAAGGTTGTTCCACAGGCCTGTGGAATTTCCCCTAAAGAAGTTGGATCTACTATAAAACCCTACCCAAAGCTAATCATGTCTGGATTTCATTCTTGTCTTCAGCTGAGCCTGTACCCCTTCTTAAGGCATAGGGTTTCTAGTCTTCTTTTTTTTAAATTTTGGTTTATTTATTTTGGGCTATGCTGGGTCTTCATTGCTGGGTGTGGGCTTTCTCTAGTTGCAGCACGTGGGGCTACTCCTCGTCTCGGTGTGCAGGCTTCTCGTTGCTTCTCTTGTTGCGGAACACCGACTCCAGAGCTTCAGTTACAGCTTGTGGGCTTAGCTGCCCCATTGCACGTGGAATCTTCCCAGACCAGGGATCGAACCCATGTCCGCTGCATTAGCAGGTGAATTCTTTACCACTGGACCACCAGAGAAGTCCCCAGTCCATCTCAATCAAGCCAAGGGGCCCTCGGTTTGTGCTGTAGGGCCACGGTTTACTCCACTCTTGGATCTGCCAAGCGCCACGTTGCTTTGTGCCCCTGGCTTCAAGTCAGCCCAAGGAGCAAGCAGTTTGCATCCTATTCAGTGGGGTAAAGGCTGTGTCCTGGTCAGGGGTCTCTGACCTCAGCTAACTGAATCCCAAAATGGGGCTGGGGGGAGGGGAGAATGGGGAAGGCTTTAAGACAATTTACAGAAGAAAATGAAATGCTCAACTTTCCGGTCTCAGAAAGTACCAGAACCATCACTTTCCAGAACCGTGCGAAATAATAGACGGTTTCTTTTAGGCATTGCTGCTAGGATGCAGCAGCCTCAAATCAGTGTAGTGTCAGTCACTCTGCTTCAGATTCCCAGGGGAGAAAGCCTGATGGGTTGGTCCTACAGGAGGCCTCTGCCACCCTGGGACCCTCAGTTGGCAGTCCCACCACTACTACATACGTGGAACGGGATACCTGAGCAAAGTCAAACTACCAGTACTAGAAAACGGGGTGAGGATGCTGGTCTAGCAAAGCAAGAGATGTCCACGCGGGCTGGATCCAGGGGCTGGCCAGCATCTCTGAGAAGGCAGCATGCGTGGGCAGGGGACCCACACACATCTTACCCAGAACATAGCCTGTCCAAGGACCAAAGCTGCACAAGCAGCTGGGTCGGATAGCCTGGCGTTCAGGGCCCAGGCCTTTAAAGTCTTTACCCTACAAACCATAGTAGCTGTGGACACCCAAACAGTGAAGGCGAGGTCACTCGACACTTGCATGACTGGGGTGGCAAACTGGTGACCCACAGACCTGTCTCTGGTGGCCTGGTTTTCAACACTGTAAGTTGATTGCATGTGTTCATGCTCAGTTACTTCAGTCGTGTCTGACTCTGCAATCCTATGGACCGTAGCCCACCAGGCTACACTGTCCCTGGGGTTCTCCAGGCAAGAATGCTGGAGTGGGTAGTCATGCCCTCCTTCAGGTGATCTTCCTGACCCAGGGATCAAACCCAGTTTTCCTGCATCTCTTGCAATGCAGACAAGTTCTTTACCTCTGAACCACTGCGGAAGCCTTGTGAATTGATCACTAGCATTTAAAACTTTGGCAATGTCACATAAAAATTCACATTTCCAGTTTCTTTGAGGCAATATGCAGATCCGGCCACACTGGTCAGCCTTTCTGTAAGGGTCAGGTGAGTAGCAGCAACCTCTCGACGTGGCTCGCGGGCACTCCAGCCTGCCAGGCTCCTTGGCCAGCTGGCTTGCTCATGGGGGCCGAGGGCTGGTCCTCCGAGGGCTGGAGTCTGCACACTCTGGTGAGGTGAACAGCCTGTGGGGGCAGCAAGGCTTGAGGCAAGGAGACCAGGAAAAAGTATATTAAAGGCATAATAACAAAGAAGGAAGTAATGCCATTTGCAGCAACATGGATGGACCTGGAGATTATCATACTAAATTAAGTCAGTCAGACAGAGAAAGACAAATACCATATGATGTCACCTATGTGTGACATCTAAAAATATGATACAAATGGGATTTCCCTGGAGCTCCAGTGGTTAGGACTCCACACTTCCATTGCAGGGAGCGAAGGGTTTTATCTCTGGTCGGATAACTAAGATCCCACAAGCCAAGTAGCCCAAAATAAAATATGATACAAATAAACTTAATTACAAAACCGAAGCAGACTCAAAGACATGGAAAACAAACTTATGGTTACCAAAGGAGAAAGGGAGTGGAGGAAGGATAAACTAAGAATTTGGCAGTAGCAGATACAAACTGAACTGGACATAGAACAAGTTTGTATCTGTATCTTGAGAGTCCCTTGGACTGCAAGGAGATCCAACCAGTCCGTCCTAAAGGAAATCAGTCATTGGCAGGACTGATGCTAAAGATGAAACTCCAATACTTTGACCACCTCATGCGAAGAACTGACTTGTTTAAAAAGACCCTGAAGCTGGGAAAGATTGAAGGCAGGAGGAGAAGGGGATGACAGAGGGTGAGGTGGCTGGATGGCATCACCAACTCAATGGACATGAATGAGTTTGAGTAAACTCCAGGAGTTGGTGATGGACAGGGAGGCCTGGCGAGCTGCAGTCCATGGGGTTGCAAAGAGTCGGACACGACTGAGTGACTGAACTGAACTGAACTGAGATACAAACTATTAATATCATATGTAAAATAGATAAACAACAAGGCCCTACTGTATAGCACAGGGAATTATGTTCAATATCCTGTAATATATCACAATGGAAAACAGTGTGAAAACAGGTATATGCATATATATCTGACTCACTTTGCAAATTATATTCAATATCCTATAATACACCACAATGGTAAACACTATGAAAAGAGTATATGTATACACATATACCTGAATCACTTTGCTGTCCACCAGACATTAGCACAACATTATAAATCAACTATAATTCAATTTTTTAAAAAAGATTGAAGGTATGAAATTTGGGCACAGGTGTGGGTAACAGAGGACTTTGTCCTCTGCCTTGAGTGATCACCACCAGGAGTGATCACAGGGGTCTCCATTCAGCCAGGAAGCAGGTGCTTCGTATACCTGCCAAGCCCTACCTTGCTCCCCCGTCTGTACTCCGAACAGTACCTCTGTACCTCTCTTCCGTACGGGAGGACAATGCCGCGTGATGCTCAGCATCCAAAGAGCCTCCTGTGCTGTGTCCCTGCTCCTCTGGCCCTGTCCTTCCCCACTTCTCTCTTCATATGTTCTCAGCTTGCCACTTGGCATTCCCCCTCCCCCCGCCATTCTCTTTCTCCCAGTGACATGTCTCTCTATTTTTCCATATATCCAGGGCAATTTGGCTGGCCTGGCAGTTCCCTTCTCTTGGGCTCCTCCTGGGAATATCTTAAAACGTTAGAAAACAGTGACTGAAAGAGCTTCCAAGACTGGATCCCAAACCTGCCCCACCATATCCTCCTAGGCAGCGTGCGGGCTCTGTTACTTCTCAGAGGTCCTCTGCTATATCTGAGATGGTGTGTCACCTTGAGGCAAAACCATTTGAGAAATGTTTACAATTGGATTTCACGCTGAGGTAGGAATGTGGCTTCCTGTAAGAGAAGAACTTTACTGAACCAGGCTCTAAAAATCTACCTACCCTGATTCAAATCTCAGCTTCCCTACTTCCTAGCTCTGTGGCTGTGGCAAAACTCACTCTGAAGCTCTCTAAGCTTGGTAAACTGGGGGTATAATACTGCATGCTTCTTGGGGTCATGGCGAGGGTTAAATGAAATAATCCAAAATAAGCAAAAACCTTAGCCCAGTGCCTGATGCGGAGAAAGTGCCCAAGAAAGAAGAGCTATTATTGTGAATGCTAACTGTCTTACCAGGACAATACCCTCCTCCCACTGCCTTTCACCTTCTTTGATGCTTCCTCCATTTCTGAAATAAAGGAGTTGATTGTTTTTTAAACCTGTTGATTTCCAAAAAGAAACACTGATTTCTTAAACCAAAAGATACTGAGTAAGCATTTTTATTTTGATTGCAGTCTGGGGATGGGTGGCTGCTCTTTGAGAGCTTTCACAAATCAAAGCTTTTTTTTTTTTTTTTTAAGGAACACTTGCTCTGCTTGGCTGTCAAGAGTTCAAAGCCCTGGTGGGAAATGGGAAATACTAGCCTTTAATTGTAAATGAACTCTCCACCAACAAGGGCTATGGAGTCAAGTAAACAAGTGACAACTGATTCTGCTGCTATGGGTTAGTTTCTTTTTAAAATCCAGCACCTTCCCCCCCCCCCCACACACCCCATTTTGCAGCCTGATTTGAGTTGAAGACATCCGCGGTTCCCTTCTCCCCCTTTGTCACCACGTCGTGCCTTATGAAGCTGTCTCTTTGGCATAATGTCCTACCCCGTGGGCTGGCCCAAACTGCAGGGTTTTACCTAGAGAATTTAAGGTGTATTTTATTTCAGGAACATCAGATTTTATCTCAGGTGCTTTAACACAGCCCCTAAGATTGCTCTCCCTCTGCACATTCTGCAAATTCTTTCCATTGTTAACACTGTTCACAGCTCAGGCGGCAGCTTCTCAAGGCTGTGCTGGAGGTATAGGCCACTTTGTTTGTGGAATCGCTGGGGAAGCTTGGCATCATTGATTTGCATCAGTGCCTCTGGAATAGCCTTTGCCTTCTCCTTAAAGATACTATCTAAACTGTGAAATTCATTAAATAGCCCCAGAAATGGATCAGGTTATTTAACACAACATCCCTAATGGCGCAATATCTCAGCTGTCTGCACTGATAGTGAACATTGTCTTGGCTAGTGTTATCAGCCCGGGACACCCGCCATGAATATTGATCCTGAGCTTGTTACAGCCATCACTTGCCATCAGGACAGGTCAGGGATGGAACCCACCTAGCATCAAAGCAATTTAAAGACAGCACTCAGGCAGAATTTTAATGCCCACGCTGAAAACACAAATCAGCTCCGAGCACAGGGAGAAGAAGATGGCTTGCTGGAGACGGACGTACTTATTACATAGGAACATCTCGCATGTAGATACACGTATGAGGACGTGAGCAAGTCAGCACATCTCCAGATTGTCCCTATAGGAAGTCTCACTGCCTTCCTGGCCCTTCTTCACAAAGCAGGTGGCCAGAAAAACAATTTCCCCAGACACCCCCACCCCTCACCAAATTGAAGAATTTAGTCTGTTTTTCTCTGGGTGAGGTGTCTCTTTTTAAGTTGGGTGAGTAAGAGGGAGCATTTTCTATTCCTGTAATGTTGATGGGAGACACGGTGGTGTTCCTTTTTTTTTTTTTTTAACTATTTATTTGGCTGTGACGGGTCTTAGCTGTGGCATGGGGGATAGTCAGTCTTCCTTGAGGCATGCAGGATTTTTTAGCTGTGGGATGTGAACGCTCAACTGTGTCATGTGGGATCTAGTTCCCTGACCAGGGTTCAAGCATTGGGAGCACATAGTCAGTCTTAACTGCTGGACCACCAGGGAAATCCCACATCATGGTGTTTCTTGTGGCACCTGTCTCCAGAAGCCAAGTCCTGAATGCAAGAGTTCACCTACCTTCATACAGCACTGAACACACATATCAGAAATATAGGAGAAATAAAGGGCAAGGGGAAAAAGAGCTAAATAACTACCAAGAGTTCTGAAAGATTCAGTCTTACAGCATATGGCCTTTGTGTTCTGCACATTCCAATTTGTTGCTTCTCCTTTTTCTTATCCTTTTCTATATTTAATGCCTGCAGACCTCAAAGGAAAGATGATTCAAATTATTTGAACAAAAATTTTTGGAGGCGGTTGATAAAGTGAAATGAAGATGACTTGGGTTTGGCCTGCCCAGGCTTCTGCACCTTCCAGGTCCCTCTGGTTGGGGACATGGGGTGCCCTCTGGAATGCCAGCCCACGTTCCCCTGAAAGGGACCTTAGGATTTCTCAGAGGAGAACAGATAAGGAGAGGAACCATGCGGAGCCAGAAATGTCCATTCTGGACGTCCCTTAAAAAGACCTATTTCTAGCTACCATGAAAAAACATGAATGTGAGTGGAAAAATATAAAAGCGGAGTGGAATCAGTGGGGAAGGAGAAAGAAAGAAAAGATTTTTTTTTATAAAAACTTTGTTTTGATTTCAATATTGAAATGTATTGAAGTATACTCGATTTGAGGCTTCCCTGCTGGCTCAGATGGTAAAGAAGCTGCCTGCAGTGTAGGAGACCTGGGTTCGATCCTTGGGTTGGGAAGATCCCTAGAGAAGGGAATGGTTACCCACTCCAGTATTCTTGCCTGGGGAATTCCATGGACAGAGGAGCCTGGTGAACTACAGTCCATGGGGTTGCGAAGAGTCAGACACGACTGAGCCACTAACACACACACATACAGATCTGATTTACAATGTGTTAATTTCAGCTGTAGAGCCAAGTGATTCACTTATGCATGTATATACATTCTTTTTCATATTCTTTTCCATTAGGGTTTATCACAGGGTATTGGATATAGTTCCCTCTGCTATACAGTAGGACCTTGTTGTTTAAGGTTTTTTTTTTTTAATCAGGTGAGAATTGAGTGAGAAAGAGTTGTCAAAACAAAAACCAAACTACTCTATCTGAGACTTGGAAGGTTCTGTGATTGGCAATCCAGGTTCCTGGGTACCAGTTTAGGGCACTGGCCATCTTCTTTGGTTTTTCCTAGGCACGCATTCCCTCTGACAGGAGGTGGTCCAGCGGGCTTGGCCAGGGCACTTCCTTCCCTGATTTCCTTTGAAAGCACAATTCATCTCAGTTTTAGGACTGGAGCTGGCTTGAATTTCCGCAGGGCTTTAAAGTCCCCAGGGAATACAGAGACCGCCTCTGGGAGGGGCCATGAGCTTTGAATGAGAAAAGCTCCAAGAAGCTGTCCTGTAAGATCTCCTCTTCAATAACAGATGGAATTAGCAGCAGCACCCCCACCCCCGCCCCCACCCCAACTGCACTTTAGTGGAAGGTTTTTCCTCCCCTTTCTACTCCTACCTGCTCAGACAATCTTAATTGTCAAGTCATTGTTTGAAAACCCCATGGGGCAGGGAAGAAAGGGACAGCAGCCTTAGAGGTAGCTTTGGGCTGAGGGGTAGGAGAAGCCTCGGAATTTGCCGCTGAGATAAATACTTAGTGCTCAGACTGTTCCCCAAGCAACAAAAGAAGAGGAATTTAAGAAGGGCGTGGCTGGTGGAAGCTCCCCCAAGGACTGCTGTGCCCTATCCCCATGGGACTTGGTGGGTTAGATCCAAGTCTTTTATCTGTTTTCTGACCAGAAGTCCAAACCAGGCAAACATCTTTTAACCTTTTTCTTCTCGGGACTATTGGGAGGATGGGGGGGTCAAAGATGCAACCTGCCTCCCAGAGACGCAATAACTGTGCAAATGATCGAACTGGTGACTGTGAAGAAGGCCTGAAGGGTATCAGGGGTCGAGCTTGGAGTCTCCACAGGACAGGGCAGCCGCCTGCACCAGCTCACCTGTGCTCACCAGAGCATCTTGGCTGGGGCTCAGACATCTCCGAAACCCCTGCTGCTCCCTGACCTGGCTAGGCTCCGGAGTGGAAGGGCAAGCCTCTGTCACAACATGGATTCTGTCCAGTCCACAACCTGGACTTTCCTAGAGAAATAACAGGACTTACTGCAAAGAATAGTGGTTCAGGAAAGGAGACCCGGGTTCAAATCCAGACTCTGTCACCAATGAACAGTGGCCCTGAGCAACATCACTTCTCACCTTTGAACCTCATTCTCACCTTTTTTTCATCTTAAAACCGGGATAAATAGCCTTGCCAGGCCACGCCCATCACACGGGGCTGCTCGGAAGATCAAACGAGATCGCGCACGTGGAAGGGCTTTGTAAACTGTAAACTGTGAGAGCATGAAGGCTTTTAAATCCGAGGTGGTCAGGTCCGAGGCCATTACTGTGATGCATTGGCGAGGCAGGCGATGTGCTGAGCGTTGCCTTCGTGTAATCAGTGCTGGATTGAACTGCGTCCCCAACTCAAAGGCGGGTGCCCTGGAGCAAGGGTGCAAATCCAAGCCCGAGTCGGGGTGGGTGTATTGGGAGGACCTCCGGGACGAAAGCTTCCGAACGTCCCTCCCTCGCTCACCCCGAGTCCCATCAGGTTGGGCGGAGGCGCGCGGAGCCCACGGCGCTGTCCAGGCGGGCGCGCGCACCGGACGCACCGAGGCTCCCCCTCGCCAAGGCTAGAGGTCCGGGCAAGGCTCGGGGCAGTCTTGCGGGGTCGTACTACCGCGCCCTGCACGTGGCGGGGGCCAGGGGCAGCCCAAGTGCCAATCCGCGCGCAACCTCCGGCCGCTCTCTCTCCGCCCCGCCTCCGCGCCCCCCTCCCCAGCTTCACTTGGCCGCCTCGACCCTCCTACCGGCTGAGAGCTGCGGCCGAGCACAGCCCAAAGCAAGCCAGAGCACCACCACCCCGGACCCCGCTCCGCCGGCCTCTGGGGCATGCTGGCATGGCAGGACGGCGGGGCCAAGGCGGCTCCCTCCCACCACAAGATCTCCTTCTCAGTTCTGGACATCTTGGACCCGCAGAAATTCACTCGTGCTGCGCTCCCAGCCGTGCGTCCGGCTCCCCGTGAAGCCAAGAAAAGTTTGGCAGAGGCCGAAGCAAGGAAGGACGCCAGCCAGGACCCGGTTCCGCAGCGAGAGGCGCCTGGTAAGGAAGCGAGGCGGCCTCGGGCCCCGGAAAACCCCAGCTTAGATGCTGCGATGGGAGGATGGGAGGGATGGCCGGGGATCGGGTGAGTAGACCTTGGCGGCGTCTTCCCCGAATGGAGAAGTCGCACAGGAAGAGGTCTGAAAAAAGCAGAGGAGCACTGAAAGTGTTAGTCGCTCAGTCGTGTCCGACTCTTTGAGACCCCATTGACTGTAGCCCCCCAGGCTCCTCTGTCTATGAGATTCTCCAGGCAAGAATACTGGAGTGGGTTGCCATTCCCTTCGCCAAGGGATCTTCCCGACCCAGGGATCAAACCTGGGCAGGCAGATTGTCTACGATCTGCGCCACCAGGGAAGCGGCACGAAGAGGCATATGGGGGACCCCCGCCCCTCGCAGCATCCCAGGTCGGAGATTTGCCACCAAAGCTTATCCCTACTCACCTGCCAAGCGAGTAAGCACCTCAGCTCTGATTGACTGGCAGAGAAAACTGATACTTAACCCAGCGCCCAGTTTAGCCAGGTTTATTCATTTATTGGGCATTTAATGCTCCCGCCACGTGCCAGGACCTGGGTTAGGGTTTGGGATAAAAGTCGGGGCAAACTTCAAAACCTGCGAGGTAGGCAGCGTCGTTAAGGAGGTCGACAGCATCGTCCCTCCGTTTTCCGGGTGAGGGAGCTGAGACTGATGAATCATGTGTCTGAAGTCTTAGCAGGCAGTGAGGTCCGGTGGAGCACACGGGGCCCCCTTCCATCCCTCCAGAGACAACAGCAAAGAACCCACTGCCCACATGCTCAGTCTCCCCAGACCCAATCGTTGACCGGACTGGGGCCCTGGTGGCTTCGGAGTGATAGGAGACTCTTTGTCCTTTCTCCCCGAAACCCTTTTTGACTGAACTCCTAACTCTGGTGGACACCTGATGAGGAGTCCAGGAAAGTTTGTGTCTGAAATGAAAGACAAAGGGCAGCTGGACCAGAGCTGGGTGAGGCCTGGGCACGAGGTTCCCCTGGAGGGACGCCAAAGTTCAGGGGCGCAGCGCAGGGAGAGGCTTGAAATCTGGCAGTCTCCTCGCCCCCGCCGCCCCCCCTACAGTTTTCCCTCTCCAAGTTTAGCGGTGATGGTCTGGGGCTCTGGGCGCCTCTGGCGGCCGCGCTTGAGCCTGGGCGGGCGGCCGGGTAATTGTTCCGATCGCCCCTCGCAGGGGCCGCTCTCCCCTTGCCCCACCTCTCTGATCGATATTCTATTACCGGAGCCTGCATATCTCCTGCCCGCAGCTTGCAGGTACCGACTTCAAACCCCCTTTCCCTGTCTGATCCTAATATTGTTCGATTAAAACTTACCTTTAATAGATGACATCTATCGATCCGGCCCCGCACAAATCTGAAACTCTATTAACACGGCAGCAGAGAGAAGATGGGAAAGAGGGAATTTCACTTTAAAAGGGAGGAGAGGGGCGCCTAATAACTTCTTTGTTTTAATTGCTAGGGGTTCCAGACCCAAACAGGCTTTCTAAGGACGGGGGAGAAAGCCCGAAACGCACGCTCTTATAAGGTTGTCCAATGAGCTCGTTATTTTTTCTTAATGCAGGGTGTTATCCATTTATTCCAAACACACTTCTTGGACGCCTACTAGGTCGTAGATGAGTAAAGAGAGAAGAAGCACCGCAACCCTAACTCCCACCTCCTGGGAAGGGCTGGGCACTCTGGATGGGGGGCCGTGGGGGTGGTGGCAGGGAACGCAATCTCGGAGAGGGGCAACGCAGAGCTCTGAGTTGGGGAGATTGCCGCCTACTCTGGGGAGGACCAGAAGCAGGTCCGCGGACCAGGACCGGCTGGGTGGTTCCCGGCTTCTGACCACTGTCCCCTCCTGCTCTAGATGCTTCGGGTCGCGGCGCCGGCTTGGCGTCCCCTCTGGAGGGGTCGGAGGCGGAGGAGGCGGAAGAAGAGGACGACGACGTGGAGGACGCGCGGCGGCGGCGCGGGGAGCGGGCTGCGCACCTGCAGGCGGGCCTGACACTGCCCCCCGAGGCCCGGGCCGCGGCGTCGGCGGCGGGGGAGAGCGGCGCGGGCGGCCTCGCGGGCTCCCCCGGCTCCCCGCGGCCCCGGCGCCGGCGCGCGGAGCCCAGCGGCTCCAAGCCGCGGCGCGCGCGCACCGCCTTCACCTACGAGCAGCTGGTGGCTTTGGAGAACAAGTTCCGGGCCACGCGCTACCTGTCGGTGTGCGAGCGCCTCAACCTCGCGCTGTCGCTCAGCCTCACCGAGACGCAGGTCAAAATTTGGTTCCAGAACCGCAGGACCAAGTGGAAGAAGCAGAACCCCGGCGCCGAAGGTGCGGCGCAGGCGGGCGTTGGCGCGCCCCAGCCCGGGGCTGCGGCGGCGAGCGGCGGCGGCGGCGCGGGGGGCAGCCCGGGTCCGCCCGGCCAGGGCGCGCATCCTTTCCAGACTTTCCCCTCCTACTCGGCGGCCAACGTCCTCTTCCCGGCCGCCGCCTCTTTCCCGCTGACGGCCGCCGGGGGCTCCTTCGCGCCCTTCCTCGGGCCCTCCTACCTGACCCCTTTCTACGCCCCGCATCTATGAACCCCAAGACCCTTGGGCCCTACTTCGTCTGGACTCACGAGTGATTGGCGTGGACTTGGGGTCCCCACGCTACGGAGGAGCGCCGATGGCAGGGACCTCCCCCTCCCGGTGCGCCGGGGTCTGTGCGCCCCATCCCTGCCGGCGGCCTGGAGGCGCCGCCAGAGGGCGGGGAGAGGCCGCCTGCCGACTCCCAGGGGCGCGCCTTCCCGCCGCGCGGAACCCCGGAATCCACACTGTCCACTAACGGGAATCTAGGACCTGCCACGTTTCAGAGTATCCGGAGGCGGAGGCCCGTCCTTAAATCTCCCCGTTTCCGGACCTGCTCTTCCCTGTGGGTCAGGCTTCGTTCAGTTCAAGGGCTCTTTCTGAGGGCCTGGGTGTCCGGAGGCGCGCGGCGGGCCCAGCGGCGGGCTTGGAGTCCGCAGAGAGCCAAGACCCGCCCTCCAGCGGCTCACGAGGATGGAAAATCTTCAGATTTGGGCTCCCTCAGAGCCGAATTGTTTCTGTTTCCTTTTTCAGAGCCGATTGTTTCCCATTTCATACTTGGTTACTGGCCCAAATCCAGCGATTCCTTCCATATACTGCACAGAGTTGGAGCGAACGGAGTCTGTGAGCGCACACTGCCGCCTTGAAATGCAGTTTTTAAATGCGTAGCGCTCTACGTATTTAGATCTTTCATTTAAGATTAGGACTTGAGAGCAACTCTTATTCCAGACAGTCGCTCCACAGGCTATTTCTGAGAAAATGGGTACCTAAGTTTTCGGAGAAGACCAGAAGTTCGTGCTGGGAAAAGCAACTTCTTTACAGCTTGACTTCCCTGCCAAGGTAGAGCGCAGTTCCCCGCTACCGCGAGTTTTGAGAACAGCTTTGACAAACCATGGCTATGGCCCCGAAGGCATAAAAAGAACAGAGGGACCGGTGGCACAACTGAAATCTTGAGCCCTATACAGAGTCTGCCCATTTTGATTTGCAGTGTTTGATATTGTAAAACTTCAGCCTTGGCTAATGTGTCTGTCCCAGCAAGTCCTAGGCTCCCAATAGTGATCAAGGAGAGTTCTCTCTACCAGCATACACTGCAGTTATGAACTGGACTATTTTTTAAAGCACAGACTCAACATTTTTAGAGCTTCATCTAAGATTCTGACTTGAAAGATATTCTGTGCTACACAGACTCTCCGTGGTGGCGTGGTGAACAAGCAAGAGCAGTAAAAGAAATAATTATTGGGCATATCAAGGAAGCAAAAGGCATATATGTGATGGATTCAACTGCAGGAACTTAATATATGGACATGCGTTCTAACTTCTGCTTTTATTATCTCTCCTAAGAATTAGTCCTGTAAAATTCTCTTGCTGGCTTTATCTGGAATACTCTTCCTCAATTTTTTATGTAATATAATTTGTAGCCCACAGTTCCAAAAACCAGACCTCCCCAGTCAGGTCATATATCTTTCACTCTCATCTTTATTGGATGACTCAAGGCTGGGCAATATCTTATTCCTTGCTGTTTCTTGGTAGCCTATGTCATTAATAAATTTAAAGATCAATGGCTTCTTATAAAAGCACATTGTTTGGTTTTATGAACACATGAGTTTACAACCTTGAAATATCTACTTCTGTTATTATCAAGAATGAGAAAATATACTCCCCTTCTTCCAAATTAAATGAAGATTCCACATTCATGTGAATCTCATCAGATTTGAGTGTATGTATTATTTAATTATAATTTATTAATTAGACTCTTTCCCTCCTATGCTGAGGAAGAAATGTGTCCCCAAACAATGCATTAAACTTTCTGAAAGACAAGTCCTGCCAGATGAGATTAAAAATGCAGTTACTGTACTAGAGAATATTATTTTATTCACTTTACTTGTTGATAAACACTCTCTCAGTAACTATTTGTGGGTTTCTCAAAAGCAACATTCCATGTATCAGGAGCAGGCATGCACAGAAGCAAGATCTGTAACAAAGAAACCAAATTTCTATAAGACCTGGGAAACATTCCTTTCGTCTAAGGTTCCAGAAGACTCAAGCTGAAGAGAGGGACTGGGGAGGGAGGGGGGAGGCTTGTCTGTGGATCATCATGGAGTGCTGTATTTCCTGACCTTTCTTGTTTCTACACATTTTAACAGAGTGATCCTTGAAGTGGGTGACTTTGGACATCTGCTGCTTTAAAAGGCCCAGTGAGTTCCCAACCAAACCCTTAAACTCAATCTACTGATGTGTTTGTCTAATAAATTTTGTTTGTAATAATTTCTTTCTAATTACTTTTGTTGTTTATTAGCAAAGCTTTTAAGTAATTCTATAACTATCAGAGGTTGTATATATTCCCATCCTTACCCCTCACCATCTAGCATTCACCAGTAGAGTATTTCTACACTAACATCAATTTTTTCTTAAGCCATCCTTTTCAGACTCTTGCTAGATACACACATAGTGGCTCCATCTGTAGGCAGTATACACAAACATATTTAAGGCCATTTTCATAGCCAAGCATCTTTAGAAAATATTAATTAGTGGCTACAAATTATAATACCAGATTTCTAGGACATTAGCTTCCTAGCCTGCTTTACAAGTTCTGAATAACCCATAAAGAGTCTGGGAGATAACTTTTCAGACTTGGGCCATCCACTGGTCATAAATTTCTGATGTTAAAAATGACCATTTAAAAATGATCTTATTTACAAATCAGAAACAGACCCACAGACATAGAAAACAAATATGGTTGCTAAAGGGGGAGGGATAAATTAGGAGTTTGAAATTAGCATATATAAACTACTATATATAAAAACATAAACAAGTTCCTATTATATAGCACAGGGAACCGTATTCAAAATCCCATAATAAACCATTATGGAAAAGAATATGAAAAAGTATGTATCTCTCAATATAGCTGAATCACTTTGCTGTACACGAGAATCTAACACAACATTATAAATCAACTAAACCATTTCAGGTTCCCATGTGAAACTGTGTGGCCAGGGAATGCTATTATTTTTTTTTTTTTTCAGGGAATGCTATTTAAAGGAGTGATTAGAGAGCAGTGCTTACACTGAGAGACCCCCATCCATTTTATGGGCACAGCTCAGCTTAGTGTATATGCTGAAAAAGCTGAAGTTGAGTGGTTCTACAAAGACTTACAAGATCTTCTAGAACTAATGCCCCCCAAAAGATGTCCTTTTCACTATAGGGGACTGGAATGCAAAAGTAGGAAGTCAAGAAATACCTGGAGTAACAGGCAAATTTGGCCTTGGAGTACAGAATGAAGCAGGGCAAAGGCTAACAGAGTTTTGCCAAGAGAACGCACTGGTCATAGCAAACACCCTCTTCCAACAACACAAGAGATGATGCTACACATGGACATCACCTCAACACCGAAATCAGATTGATTATATTCTTTGCAGCCAAAGATGGAGAAGCTCTATACAGTCCACAAAAACAGGAGCAGGAGCTGACTGTGGCTCAGACCATGAACTTCTTATTGCCAAATTCAGACTTAAATTGAAGAAAGTGGAGAAAACCACTAGACCATTCAGGTATGACCTAAATCAAATCCCTTATGATTATACAGTGGAAGTGAGAAATAGATTCAAGGGATTAGATCTGATAGACAGAGTGCCTAAAGAGCTATGGACAAAGGTTCATGATATTATACATGAGGCAGGGATCTAGACCATCCCCGAGAAAAAGAAATGCCCCCTGCATTGGGAATGTGGAGTCTTAACCACTGGACTGTCAGTGAAGTCCCCAGCCATTCTACTGTTGATAGGTAATCAAATGCTTTTTGGCCATTTTGATTAAACAGTCTTATACACACCTTTTGAGGCTTCCCCAGTGGCTCCGTTGGTAAAGAATCTGCCTGCAATGTGGGAGACCCAGGTTCAATCCCTGTGTTGGTAAGATTCCCTGGAGAAGGAAATGGCAACCCACTCCAGTATCCTTGCCTAGGAAATTCCATGGACAGAGAAGCCTGGTGGGCTATAGTCCATGGGATCACAAAGAGTTGGACACAACTGACTAACTAGCGCTTCTTTCTTTTTTATGTACCTTTTGGTAAATACATCTTCATATTTCCTTTGGGGATACAGCTAGGAGTGAGGTCTAGCTTTAGTAAATACTGCCAATCAGTTTTCCAGTGGTCGCCACAATTCACATTCCCACCTGCAATGAATGAGTGTTCCAGGTGCTTCACATCCTTCCATCACTTAGGATCAACCTTTTTCGGTCCAGTGATTCCAGAAGGTTTGTAGTAGTATCACATTTATGCTTCAGTTTTCATTTGCTGATGGGTAATGATGTTGACTTTGTCTTCATATACCTGATGGCGATTTGGTGCCTCTCTTGGTGACATGTCTAATCAGATCTTCTGCTCACTGGTTAACCCTCTTATTTACTGGTAAAACAAACTGAGTCTTAGAGACTTCCCTAGCAGTCCAGTGGTTAGGACCTCACCTTCCAGTGCAGAGGGTTCGAGCTCAATCCCTGGTTGGGGGAGTCAAGATCCCACATGCATCATGGACAAAAACCCAAAGCAGTATTGTAACAATTTCAGTAAAGACTTTTAAAATAGTGGTGGTTTAGAGTATAAGTCTTATGACCCCATGGACTGTAGCCCACCAGGCTCCTCTTTCCATGGGATTTCCTAAGCAAGAATATTGGACTGGGTTGCCATTTCCTACTTTAAGGGATCTTCCCAACCAAGGGGTCGAAACTGAGTCTCTTGCATTGCAGGCAGATTCTTAATGGTCCACACAATAAATAAATAAACAAACTGAGCTTGGAGAGGAGGTGACTTGCCCGAGATCGCCCATATTGT
Source organism: Antilocapra americana (assembly GCA_007570785.1). Lineage (NCBI taxonomy): Eukaryota > Metazoa > Chordata > Mammalia > Artiodactyla > Antilocapridae > Antilocapra > Antilocapra americana. The sequence continues at coordinate 13,117,704 of ML660216.1, read as the reverse complement.
CTTAGAAACTGTGACTCACTGAGGTTACGTGACTTGCCCAAGGTCACACAGATAGTTAGAGAAAAGCAGAGACTGCATAACAGTTATTCAGTTATTAAGCAGGGCTTAATAAAACTAGGGTGATTTAAATTGTACATGGGGCCATCAAGTATATAGAATATTTGGTAAAAAAAATATTTTTAAATGATATGAGAGCTGTTTGGCATTTTGTAGTTACAGATCAAGAGTCCAGTCTTGACAGAATATCTGTCCATTGTTCCTCCCTCCTCCCTAGCCTCCTTCCTTCCTGCTGCACCATGAACTGAGCACCCATTCTGGGCCAACAACTGTTCCGGATGACAGGAATTTACTCAGGCAAAGGAGGTCCCCCGCTCAGGGACAGTTAGAGTCAGCTTGTTCCCTTTCCTACGAATACAGTGGTTTCTGGAATCAAAAGAGGAAGGCCCTTTATTTCCTCTCTCTACCACTTATTAGACTTACTAGTTCTGCCATCTGGGGTTTGTTTCCTGATTTTTTTTTTCTTTTGACCACACCCTGAGGCTTCTGGGATCTAAAGTTCCCCAGTTCAGTTCAGTTCAGTCACTCAGTTGTGTCCAACTCTTTTTGACTCCATGGACTGCAGCATGCCAGGCCTCCCTGTCCATCACCAACTCCCAGAGTTTACTCAAACTCATGTCCATTGAGTCCATGCCATCTAATCATCTCATCCCCTGTTGTCCCATTCTCCTCCCACCTTCAATCTTTCCCAGCATCAGGGTCTTTTCAAATGAGTCACTTCTTCCAATCAGGTGGCCACAGTATTGGAGCTTCAGCTTGAGCATCAGTTCTTCCAAGCAATATTTAGGACTGATTTCCTTTAGGATGGACTGGCTGGATCTCCTTGCAGTCCAAGGGACTCTCAAGAGTCTTCACCAACACCACAGTTCAAAAGCACCAATTCTTCAGCGCTCAGCTTACTTTGTAGTCCAGCTTTCACATCTATACATGACTACTGGAAAAACCATAGCTTTGACTAGACAGACCTTTGTTGGAAAAGTGATGTCTCTGCTTTTTACTATGCTGTCTAGGTTGGTCATAACTTTCCTTCCAAGGAGTAAGTGTCTTTTAATTTCATGGCTGCAGTCACCATCTGCAGTGATTTTGTAGCCCAGAAAAATAAAGTTTACCACTATTTCCACTGTTTCCCCATCTATTTGCTATGAAATGATGGGACCGGATGCCATGATCTTAGTTTTCTGAATGTTGAGCTTTAAGCCAACTTTTTCACTCTCCTCTTTCACCTTCATTAAGAGGCTCTTTAGTTCTTCTTCACTTTCTGTCATAAGGGTGGCAACATCTGCATATCTGAGGTTATTGCTATTTCTCCTAGCAATCTTGATTACAGCTTGTGCTTCTTCCAGCCCAGCATTTCTCATGATGTACTCTGCATATAAGTTAAATAAGCAGGGTAACAATATACAGCCTTGGTGTACTCCTTTCCCAACTTGGAACCAGTCTGTTGTTCCATGTCCAGTTCTAACTATTTTTGACCTGCATACAGATTTCTCAGGAGGCAGGTCAGGTGGTCTGGTATTCCCATCTCTTTTCAGAATTTTCTACAGTTTGTGATGATCCACAGAGTCAAAGGCTTTGGCACAGTCAATAAAGCAGAAGTAGATGTTTTTCTGGAACTCTCTTGTTTTTTCGATGGTCCAACAGATGATGACAATTTGATCCCTGGTTCCTCTGCCTTTTCTAAAACCAACTTGAACATCTGGAAGTTCATGGTTCACTTACTGTTGAAGCCTGGCTTGGAGAATTTTGAGCATTACTTTGCTAGTGTGTGAGATAAGTGCAATTGTGTGGTAGTCTGAGCATTCTATGGCACTGCCTTTCTTTGGGGCAATGAGAGGGAGTTCAGCAGGAAGGGGATATACGTATACCTATGGCTTATTCATATTGATATCTGGCAGAAAACAACAAAATTCTATAAGGCAATTATCTTTCAATTAAAAATAATTATGAAAAAAGAGTTAGACAGGAGTTAGTGACTAAATAGCAACAACAAATAACTGATGATGAGCATCTTTTCAAGTGCACGCTGCCATTTGTGTATTTTCGTTGGAGAAATAAATGTCCATTCAAATCCTTTGTTCTTTTTTTTTTCTCGAAAAAAATGTTTGCTACTTATTTACTTGGCTGCATTGGGTCTTAGCTGCTGTAGGTGGGATCTTTAGATGCGGCATGTGGGACCTAGTTCCCTAATCACAGGTTGAACCTGGGCCCTCTGCACTGGGGGCTCAGAGTCTCAGCCGCTGGACCACCAAGGAAGTCCCCCATTTGTTCTTTGTAATACTTTTATTTATTTATGGCTGTGCTGGATCTTCATTGCTGCTTTCGGGCTGCCTTCTATCAGTACTCATGGTGCTGGCGCTTCTCATTGCGGTGGCTTCTCTCATTGAGGAGCGCCAGCTCTTGGGTGTGGGGGCCTCAACAGTTGCAGCGAGAAGGCTCAGTAGCTGTGGTTCCCAGGCTCTAGAGCACAGGCTCCATAGTTGCCGCACACGGGCGTCCTTGCATGTGGAATCTTCCTGGATCAGGGATCGAACTGTGTCTCTTGCCTTGGCAGACGATTCTTTACCACTGAGTCACCAGGGAAGCCCCCAATTTGTTCTTTTTAATTCAGATATTTGTCTTTTTGTTGTTCAGTTTCAAGAATTCTTTATGTATTTAAAACACTTTTATTCTTCTCCCTTTATTTATTTAGTACATTATAATAAATACATGATCCAAAGAATAAATACATGGTCCCTTCCTCTGCAAGAACACATCCTGGGTACCAGCTGTATGTCAGGCACGACCCTAAACTCAGGGAATGCAACAGGAAGGCTTGAGCTGGCCATGGGAGAGAGGAGCAGGTGAGTGAGAGTCACAGGCAGGCATGCAGTTGGTGCAGTAGTGTGTAAAAGTGCCATGACCTTCTTGTCACTGATTTCTGTACAAAGAAGCAGTCTTTGCATTGACGTCATTTGGAATTCAGGCTGGAAATGTCACTAATTTCACCTCTGCTGTGCTTGTGCTGTATAGATCTGGTTTGTGTTCTTGAAAGGTCTTCCCAGGCATTCGTAGCTTCCAGAACTCAGCAAAACACGACTGACAAAAAAGTTAATGATATTACTAAGTTCAAAGGACCAGAGTTATTTGTTTTCCTGAGGTGAATCATAACTGCTTTTCCCCTGTATGAAGTTGTTAGTTTCCATCATGGAATGGAAATAAGTTGAAGTAAAATGACCTTCAGTAGTTTAGAGAAATCCATGCCTTCCTGATAGCAAGATTCTATCTGTTGATGGAGTATATACCCATGTAATTTGATCTGCCAGCTGATTTCTAATTTTCCTTTCAACTCTACAGGGCAAAAATACTATATTTGAACATATATGTACTTAAGTATTTAGCAACCACACCTGCAGAAACTTCTGGGCACTTATAGTGAAGTGAAAGTTGCTCAGTTGTGTCTGACTCTTTGCGACCCCATGGAATTCTCCAGGCCAGAATACTACAGGAGTGAGTAGCCTTTCCCTCCTCCAGGGGATTTTCCCAACCCATGGATCGAACCCAGGTCTCCCGCATTGCGGGCTGAATCTTTACCAGCTGAGCCACAAGGGAAGCCCAAGAATACTGGGGTGGGTAGCCTAGCCCTTCTCCAGAAGATCTTCCTGACCCAGGAATTGAACCGGGAACCGGGGTCTCCTGCATTGCAGGTGGATTCTCTACCAACTGAGCTATGAGGGAAGCCCTGGGCACTTGAGGGGGGTACTTAAGTCCAAGGCTGTGACAGAGTTGACATGATTCCTCTTTGCTCTCTCTACGTCAGGGCGTGCAATGGTGCCACACATCAGATCCTTGCCCTCCAGTGCTACATTTTTAGTGTAATAGTCTTTCTAATCTTTTGATCTCGTATTTTCGAGAATAAAGATTACTGAGCCTGTATGTCCAATATACATATTTAACTGGTATATGCATTCTGCCCTGCGCACAGATTATTTACTTTGTAAAATAAAAGGATTTAAAAGGATAAGATGAGACTTCCCTGGTGATACAGTGGCTAAGACTATGCGCTTTCAGCATAGAGGGCCAGGGTTCAATCTTTGGTCAAGAAACAAGATCCCACATGCTGCACTAAGAGTTTATATGCTGCAGCTAAAGATCCCGTGTGCTGCAACTAAGGCCTGGAGCAGCCAAATAAATAAATATTAAAAAAATTTTGTTTTAAAAAAAGATCAAATAAAGATTCTGAGCGTCACAACTAAAAATATCCCACATGCTGAAATGAAGCCAGAAGATCCTATGCGCCACAACTAAGATCTGGAGCAGCCAAATAAATAAATATTTTTTAATGAAAAATAAAAGGATAGAGTAATGAATATTTAAAAGGATGAGGTAGTAGAATTAGAATTTATAACATTTTATTCCTGAATATCTGTATTTCATCTTACACCTTCTTTCCACTTTTTGGAGATAGTATCCTGGCAGACAAGGTGAGTCCTGACACACGGCTTTTCTGCCCAAGTGCCCAGATCCCTTTGTGAACAGGTGAAAGTGGAAAGTGAGTGTTAGTTGCTCAGTCATGTCTGATTTTGTAACCCCGTACTGTGGCCCACCAGGCTTCTCTGTCCATGGAATTCTTCAGGCAAGGATACTGGAGTGGGTAGCCGTTCCTATATTACTTAGTACCTATTACATTTTGTACTGTATCATTATCTACCTGGGGCTTTCTTGGGTGCTCAGTGTTAATGAATCTGCCAGCAACACAAAAGCTGAGGAGATGTGGATTCGATTCCTGGGTTGGGAAGATCCCCTGGAGAATGGAATGGCAACCCACTCCAGTATTCTTGCCTGGAGAATTCTACGGACAGAGGAGTCTGGCAGGCTACAGTCCATGGGACTGCAAAGAGTCACACACGATGAACCACTTAGCACACACGTTATCCACTTGTTTTACATGGGAGAGCACTTTCCCACCCACCTTCTGCCCCCTTTCTGTGGCAATTCTTCCTTGTATTTTGTGGATCTTATATTTCTCACATTGAAGTATGTTGATATTCTACCAGTTGCTAAATGCAGTTATGGTAGCTGGTTCCCAGAGGAAAAGAACCAGGTACAGCTTTGTTACATAAGAGAAGCTATTTTGACCTAAGCCATTTTGTCATATAAGCCTGGCCGAAATATTTGTCCTTTAACAGTCTTAGTAATTAAAGCTTAGTAATTAACTAAGTGTTTGCTCCTTGGAAGAAAAACTATGACCAACCTAGACAGCATATTAAAAAGCAGACACATTACTTTGCCTACAAAGGTCCATATAGTCAAAGCTATGGTTTTTCCAGTAGTCATGTATGGATATGAGAGTTGGACCATAAAGTCTGAGTGCTGAATAATTGATGCCTTTGAACTGTGGTGTTGGAGAAGACTCTTGTGAGTCCCTTGGACTGCAAGGAGGTCAAACCAGTTAATCCTAAAGGTAATCAATCCTGAATATTCATTGGAAGGACTGATGCTGAAGCTGAAACTCCCATACTTTGGCCACCTGATGCAAAGAACTGACTCATTGGAAAAGACCCAGGTACTGAGAAAGATTGAAGTCAGGAGGAGAAGGGGATGACAGAGGATGAAATGGTTGGATGGCATTACTGACTCAATGGACATGAGTTTGAGCAAACTCTGGTAGATGGTGAAGGACAGGGAAGCCTGGAGTGCTGCAATCCATGGGGTTACCAAAGAGTCAGACACGACCGAGCAACTGAACAATGAGACTCCAGACTGGTTGGAAGATAGGCAGTGGTGATGTTGACCTTTTCGACCTTCATGACTGTAGTTTGCACTCTGCCAGCCTTTGTTCCAATTCTATGCAGAATTATCCTCTACTCCAGCCCCTTCATGAATATGCATACATGACCCAAGTCCCTTCATGAATATGCATGTACCCTTGGCTTAAAACTTCCCCAATTTTGCTGTTGGGTAAGGTCCCCTTTGTTCCTCTTTGCCGCAAGTACTAAGTCCTTCTTTCTTCCAATCTTCAGCTTCAGTAGGTCTTTTTGCTCAAAACCCAACAAGAGGTGACCCAATTTTCTGGTAGAACAGCTGTTAAATGATTAAACTATGTTTTCACTTAAAAAAATTTTTTTGGCTGCACTGGGTTTTCATTGCAGTGTAAGGGCTTCTCTAGTTGTGGTGAGAGGGCTTGGTTGCCCTGTGGTATGTAGGGTCTTTCTTCCCTAACCAGGATCAAACCTGAGTCCCCTTCATTGTAAGCCAGATTTTTAAAAAATTTAATGGAGTTAATTAATCTAAATTTATTTATTTAGTGCACAGGCTTCAGTAGTTGCAGCATGCAGGCTCTAGAGCTTGGCTCAGTGGTTTCCGGACACCGAATCAGTCACCCTGAGGCAAGAGGAATCTTTCCAGACCAGGGATGGAACCCTTGTCCTCTGCACTGGCAGGAGGACTCTCGTCCACTGGACCAGCAAGGAAGTTCAAAAATTGAATTCTAACCACTAGACCACCAGGGAATTCCCTGTCTTCACTTTTGAATTATTCTAATTTTGTTTTACGCTTTCATGTTTCGAGATAGTGCTATTTTTCAACTTTTTTCAGAAGTTTACATAACAAACTTTACAGAATTTAAAATGATATGAAGGAAAATCTCATCTTAATAAAAAAGCTGTTGGTGATTTTGCATAGTCACAGAAGTTGTTTTTCTTCTCAGGAGCTTCATGGATACCATCAGTAAAAATCCACAATTTCTAAAAATGATCACGTGCTTGGATGTCACAGCGATGAAAAATCACTCTAAGCTTTCTCAGTGCTCTCCATTTCTGCACCATCTCACTGCAGAGGCTGGCACCAGTCCAAGGCATGGGCTGAGTGGCTGGCTTCACCCTCCTCCCAGCCTTGGAGTTAGAAATCTTAGCCTTGAAACTGGAAATGTAGGCCAGTCCTTTGATCCACTCCTAGGACTTCACCCTACAGACAGATATATTTTCACGAAATGTCAGAAACGAGGTTATCTAATAATCCACGTGTCCAGCAATATGGGGTCATTAACGCAGCTATAAACAAAAGAATGAGGGCTACTTCTCCATATTGACACAGATAGAGCTCCAGGGCATGTGAAGAGGCAAGGTACAAAGAGCACAGGTAATCTGCTGTCTCAGGTATTATAAAGTAGTGGAAATAATGACATGTATTTACATTTACCTCTATTGCAAGAAGAACCATTGGAAGGATAAACATGAAGTTAATGTGAAGGGCTGTCCTAGGTGGGGACAAGGGCTAGATGGCTTGGGGCAGACCAAGACCTCTCAGTGTGTACTTTTTAATTTGCTTTGATTTGTAAATGAAGTAAATGTATTAACTATTTACAAAACAAAAAGAAGCAGCTTCAGGGAGAAAAGGTCAGAGAGGCAAGTAGTTCTATAGATACTTCATATAATTTGAAACTTTCCAAATTTACTTCTTTGACTAGACAGACTTTAGTTGGCAAAGTAGCTTTTTCATATGCTGTCTGGGTTGGTCACAGCTTTTCTTTCAAGGAGCAAGAGTTTTTTAATTTCATGGCTGCAGTCACCATCTATAGTGATTTTGGAGCCTCCCCCCAAATAAACTCTGCCACTGTTTCCATTGTTTCCCCATCTATTTGCTATGAAGTGATGGGACCAGATGCCATGATCTTAGTTTTCTGAATGTTGAGTTTTAAGCTATGCTTTTTCCAGTAGTCATGTACGGATGTGAGAGTCGGATTATAAAGAAAACTGAGCACTGAAGAACTGATGCTTTTGAACTGTGGTGTTGGAGAATACCCTTGAGAGTCCCTTGGACTGCAAGGAGATCCAACCAGTCCATCCTAAAGGAAATCAATCATGAATTTTCATTGGAAGGAAGGATGCTGAAACTCCAGTATTTTGGCCACCTGATGCAAAGAACTGACTCATCTGAAAAGATCCTGGTGTTGGGAAAGATTGAAGGCAGGAGGAGAAGAGGACAACAGAGGATGAGATGGGTGGATGGCATCACTGATGGGAAGTTTGAGCAAGCTCCGGGAGTTGGTGATGGACAGGGAGGCCTGGTGTGCTGCAGTCCATGGGGTCACAAAGAGTGGGATATGGCTGAGTGACTGGACTGAACTGAACCGAAAGTTCCTTCTATTATCAATCTTTGGATTTTTTTTTTTTTTTTTTTAGGCAGTGCTGTGAGGCATGCAGGATCCTAGTTTCCTAACCAGGAATCAAAACTGTGTCCCCTGCAGTGGAAAAGCAGACTCCTAACCACTGGACCACAGGGGAATTCCCTCAGTCTTTGGAAATTAAGGGGAGAATCTGACCAGTGGAAAGCTGGGCTACCTACTTCCCTGGATTTATCTCAAGCTTCCTTTAGAAAATTAACACATGTGGGAAGGTGTTACCAAGACTTGTTAATCTACTAGAAGAAGGCCAGTTCAGAGTGAGGTTCATAACTTATAATCACAGTCCAACTTCCGAAACCCCAAGGGGTGGCATAGGGCCAGACTGGGAACAGATAATGGTAAAAAAGTTTTTTTACTGAAAGTTAAAATAAAATTTACTTTAGATCCTGGGGATAAAATATTCTTGCATTTTCAGTCAATATTTTTCTAGCCTTCCAAGTGTAATAAACAATTTACTTAGATTTCAGTAGGAATCTGTAGAAGAGGGAAGATTCAAGGCCAGGTGATGATCACATTGACTTGGAAGAGAATATTTACTTATCATTGCAAATAAAAATAACAAGGCCACCAGGTATTGAGCTGCTAGGTGACTTAGAAGTGACTGGATATTTTAGAGCATCACATCTATTGGTGATTCTATGGGTAATCCATTTTAAGAAGATAGGTAAGCGGGCCCACAGTGTCTCAGATTATCCAGGTAAGATCAGTGGAGTCAGGACTGACTTCTGGGTGTTCTGATTCCAAAGCCTGCGTCTTAGCCACCATGGTGGCCTGGATGTTGGATGCTCTAACGCATTTACTGGACCACTGACCACAGTCAGATTCACATCCTTGAAGTCAGGAGTTGCAATTTATTCAATCTCTTGATTCTCTCAGAGCTTTGCACAGCTTTTTTTTTGTGTGTGAATTGTTGTTTAGTTGTATAGTCGCTAAGTTGCATTCGATTCTTTTGCAACCCCATGAACTGTAGCCCACCAGGCTCCTCTGTCCATCGGATTTCCCAGGCCTGAATACTGGAGTGGGTTGCCATTTCCTCCTCCAGGGGATCTTCCCCACCAGAGGATTGAACCTGAATCTCCTGCATTGGCTGGTTGATTTTTTACCACTAAGCCACCTGGGAAGCCCCTTTTTGTGAATTAGAAGGCACTATACAAATAGTTCAAGCTGAATTATTCATAAAAATGGGGAGACCAAGGTAGTGGAGATCTCTTGGTGCTTTAATCTGTATTTAAGTTAATACAGATGGGACTTTCATGGTGGTCCAGTTGTCAAGAATCTGCCTCACAATGCAAGGAATGTGGGTTCAATCCCTGGTAGGGGAACTAAGGTCGCACATGCCTTGGGGCAACTAAGCCTGCAAGACGCAACTCCTGTGCCCATGTGCCACCACTAGAGAACATGCATGCCACAAGGAAAAGCCCCACGTGACACAGTGAAGATCCAGCGTGCCACAACTAAGACTCCACACAGCCAAACAAATAATACCAAAAAAGAGATAGAGGGTGTGGAGGAAAGGGAACCCTCTTACACTATTGGTGGGAATGCAAACTAGTACAGCCAGTAGGGAGAACAGCGAGGAGATTCCTTAAAAAACTGGAAATAGAATTGCCATATGACCCAGCAATCCCACTGCTGGGCATACACACCGAGGAAACCAGAGTTGAAAGAGACACATGTACCACAATGTTCATCGCAGCACTGTTTACAATAGCCAGGACAAGGAAGCAACCTAGATGTCCATCAGCAGACTAATGGATAAGGAAGCTGTGGTACATATACACAATGGAATATTACTCAGCTATTTAAAAGAATACATTTGAATCAGTTCTAATGAGGTGGATGAAACTGGAGCCTATTATACAGAGTGAAGTAAGCCAGAAGGAAAAACAATACAGTATACTAATGCATATATATGGAATTTAGAAAGATAGTAACGATAATCCTGTATGCGAGACAGCAAAAGAGACACAGATGTATAGAACAGTCTTTTGGACTCTGTGGGAGAGGGCGAGGGTGGGATGATTTGGGAAAATGGCATTGAAACATGTATATTATCATATGTGAAATGTGTCGCCAGTTCAGGTTCGATGCGTGATACAGGATGCTTGGGGCTGGTGCATTGGGATGACCCTGAGGGATGGGATGGGGAGGGAGGTGGGAGGGGGGTTCAGGACGGGGAACACATGTACACCCATAGCGGATTCAGGTCAATGTATGGCAAAACCAACACAATATTGTAAAGTAATAAAAAAATTATTAAAAAAAAGAAAAAAGAAATCAATACAGATATCAGAACACAAAGGTAGTTTGTTCAGTCAATGAACTAAGTCAAACTTCAGGTGTCAGGGTAGAGTATAATTTCTCATCCCTAATTTAGAGACTTAATTCATCTTTATCACTAAAATCCTTTTGGAGGAGAATCCAAATCAAGAGAAGAGAGAAGGACCACATACCATTAACAGAGGGCACTGGTGAGTCAAACACCAGACGGGCGTTGCTGTCTGTGACTTGGTTCTTCAATACATGAACCACTCTTGGCAGAATACAGAGCAAAACAGCGTCTTCAACAAAGATGAAACCATTTTATAATATACTTTACTATGTTTATTTAATAACATTTAACTTTGAAATTGAAAAAGTCTTTAAGAATCACATTTAACTCAACAACGTTAGCAGAAAAGTATGAATTCTTTTCAACGAATGTATCAGATTTACTAGGGGGGATAGGGGTTGTCATTGTTCTTGTTTTCTATCGTCCAACTAAAAAAAGTTAAAATTAAAGTTCTCAAAAGAAAAGTGATAAATGTTATCAAGGCTCACACTCAGTTAGCCTTCAGGGAATCAATAAAAAAAAAATCATTGCAAAATACACTGAACCTCTTAGTATCAGAATAGATAAGGATGTAAATATTTAACTAGCACTTGAGGTTTCTATTATTTTTTAATTAATGAGCAGTATATTTTCCAAACAAATGCTGCTACTAATTCACTACTTATTTTTGTAGTTACTTATTTCATTACTTATTTTTGTAACTTTTTAATTCTTAGTTAAAAGTCTTACTTCTGATTAACTGTCTGAAATACAACACATGATGAGGTTAACACCTAGTTTTCTTGGCTGTCCCATCACCTGTCACCTATGTCGTAACTGGCTTTGGCCCTTTACCTTGGAATCTTGGATTTCTCTGTCCTTTAAAGTGCTAGATTAGATCTTTAAGGCTTTTCAGCTCTAAAATCTCGTATGTACTTATATCCCTAATTTATATATTCAAAATAAAATACTTAAATTTCAGTATTGAGACTTAGCTGACTTTTCAGCTCCATGAGTTGAGTCTCTTATAAAATATTTGCTACTGAACAGATGTCAATAGCCTTCACCTGGCCTGGTTCACCTCCATCCGTCTTCTGCTATTTTCTGTTCTCGTTCCTGATTCAGGCTTAGAGGCACACAGTGTTCTTCATCTGTGGTCACTGACCTCAGAGATCCTCTCAGAGCCTCCTCTCCAGACCCAGCTCTGTTCCAGATCTCATGCTTCACTTGACAAGATGTAGCCTATCACCTTTTCTCTAGCACATAACTTTATAAACTTACCAGGCCCCAGTAACAATCCCTCAGCACTTGGCAATGTGTTAATGGACAACAATTTTTTTTTTTTGTAGAGATCACGTTTTATTGGCACATTTAAAGTACGATTTGGTTGGCATTCGCTTAACTTGGAATTCTTTTTTTTTTTTTTTTGTACAACGCTGGTTTGAAGTAGTCTTTTAACCCAAGCTTTTGGGGTTTTACTATTCTAGGGGTAAACCCTAGCCCTCCCTAGGGGAGGGCTTTGGGCCAGCTAGCCTTTTAGAATCCCAGGACCATAGTCCAGTGACTTACTCTGCCTCTAATTCCTGCCCGGGGAATAAAGCTAAGTTGGAGCAAGTGTAGAATACTATTCCTACTAGAAGCAACACAGAGATGGGTTCTGGGAGGCTCTAAAGGTCCTACAAGACAGGCTCTACCTTTAAGAATGTAGAGTCTGGGAACTTCCCTGGTGATCGAGTGGTTAGGACTCCGTGCTTCCATGGAGGGGGCACAGCTTCTATCCCTGGTTGGGGAACTAAGATCCCAGGTGCCATCTGGCATGGCCAAAAAAAAAAAAAAAAAACATCATAGTCTGGTTGGGAAGATATGACACACGCAGAGCTAGAGATATTCAGTAGTCAAGCAAGGAGTGCGGGCAGTTCTATGACAGGTGGACATAGTGCTGAGGGTGAGGGGGACTCTTTTGACTGGGGAGTCAGGAAAGGTATCACGTGGGGAAGGACAGAAGCTGTAGTTGGAGGTTTCAGGTGGAATTCAGCTAAGGAGGAGAGAAATGAAGCACCTTTAGTAGGCATATCCTTATAGCAGAACCAATATTTTTACTGCACTATTTCTGAATCTCTGCCTATTATCCCCAGTTCAGATTTTTTTTTAAAATTGGAATATAGCTGATTAAAAATGTAATAGTTTCAGGCACACAGCAGAGTGAGTCAGCCTTTAACATACATGTATCCATTCTCTCCCAAACTCCCCTCCCATCCAGGCTGCCTTGTAACACTGAGCAGAGTTCCCTGTGCTATCCAGTAGGTCTTTGTTGGTTATCCATTTTAAATACAGCAGTGTGTACATATCCATCTCAAAATCCCTAACTATTCCTTCCCCTTTCCTTTCCAGTTCGGATTTAAGTTCAGAACATTACCAGCTATATCCTTCTTTAACCTCCCTCACTGTTCTGCTTACGTTGCCTTTACCAGACCCATGCCATTCTGGACGTAAGGAGGTTTACTCTCCTCCAGATATAAATGCCTGCCCCCGCTCAGTGCAGAAGCAGCAAGAGGTGTGAGTTAAGCATATTGCCAAGTCTCCTGCTGGAAGATATCTTTTAGGATGAACGTAATCGGAGGAAAATTTTTCTCCTGCTGGGTAAACCTCACCAAATGTTTTCTGAGTCTCATTACGAGATTTTCTCCTTGACTGTCAGCGTGGATTTTCCTTTTCAGTCATTTCAAGTCCACATATATGTAGGCTATCCTAATAAAAAATAACAAACTGGGCAATAGAGGAAGTAACGGAAAGCAGGAGGCTGGTCACAGAATCATTGAGAGTTGCCTGTGTAAGAAAACGAAGACTTCTTCCCTTTTTTTGTGTAGTTGCAGCTTTTTCAGATGGCCAGAGTTGCACAGCTTTGGCTCTTGAAGGAACATTTCCTGAACTTCTCCCTCCTAATAGAGAGACCCACCGCTCTTGCCTGATGTGAAAACCTTTGCAGGGTCAGGCACGTAGGCACTAAAGGGACATTACTCAAGGGATATTTGTTGAGTGAACTAAAGAAATGAATGTAAGTGTTGGATATATGTGATGGGGTCAGTCTTCTTCTTTTTTTTTTTGCTTGCACTGGGTCTTTTTTGCTGAGTGGGCTTTTCTCTAGCTGTGGTCAGCAGGGGCTGCTCTCCAGTTGCAGAACATGGGCTTCTTGTGGTGGCTTCTCTTGTTGCTAAGCAAGGCCTCCAGGCACTGGGGCTTCAGTAGTTACGGCTCACGGGTTAGTTTTAGAGGCTCAAAAATCTTTCCAATGTATGCTCTGTCCTTACGCGCTTCATGTTGACTATAAATAAAGTGTATACAAACAAAGCAACTCTGTTTCTTGTTTGAAAACAAGCTGCTTTCAAATCTAGGTCTCCAAGGGCATATTAAGCTGGAAAAACAACTGCTAGTTATTTTTCAACTAGCTAGAAAAACCATAAAATATTTCATGCTCTCTGTACCTGTTTCGTTTTTCTGATAAGAGAGGAGAGATAAGACCCAGACATTCTCAGCAGTTTCTGGCCTATGAAAAGGTTTTAGTTCAAGAGGACCTTAACTGTAAGTCCAAAAGGCATTGCAACACATTTTTGATGTTACTCAGATCTTGGGTGTCATGCCCCCTTCATGAACTGAGAAACACCTGTTCCTACTTGCCATTGTTGGACTGGGGATTCCTGGGCTCTGTAAGTGTTCCCAGAGCTGGGCCTGGCGTGACACACCTGCCCAGATGTGTAAGGGAGGACCACAGAGAAACAGTTCCTCTCTGAATGACCTAACTTCCAAGAGATTGATCACACTGTTTTCAGTGTTAAGAAGTCACATCAAAAAAAAAAAAAAAAAAAGGCAGAGTCCTGCTCTCAGTGCACTCTAGGGAGGGCACAGCTCTAACAAGGAGAATAACTGACAGATGGAACCACGAGGACTGAATCCCTTTGAGGTGTCTAGCTCTGGACATCAGCACTTTTTCCAGCCCTTACCAGATAGCTTTGACTTTTCTTTCTACTCGGCCAAGGTTTAATCTTAGCTGGCTGTCTGTGTTGAATGAGTTCCAACTGTCCTCTCGCCCATGTAATCTCCACCCTTCCCCACCCAGCCTGCCTGCCAGAAGGCTGCCCTGCAAGGACTGCCCTCACCCGGCTCCCTAGGTCTCTGGCTTCCTAATGGGCTCCGTCCATGGAAAGCCCTGGAAGGAGATGAGAGGTCAGGATCCTGCTTACCCCAGCTCCCTTCCCAGAAGGTCACTGAAGACCACGGCCCAGGCAGGTGGCCTTCCCTTTCCTTTTGTCTTTGGATCCTGGGAACAGCCCCTTTAGGCCTAGGGTTGACCACGGCCCTCCCTGGCGCTAGCCCCAAGTTACTCCTCTGCCCCTTGTGGTTTATGCGATTCCACTTAAATGGGTCCTTTAACAAACACACCTCCGTTTTCCATTTTGGAGTGTGCCACCCGTTTCCAGATGGGACCCTGCCTGATTAGGGCAGTCTAAGGGAACCCAGGCTGAGATGCTGTCCGATTTCTGGGGGCTCTCTGCAATTGCCCTCAGAGAGGGGCCGCCGGCACGCAGGCGTGGTCTGCCTAAGTGTGGGACAACCCTGGGTAAGCTGCTTTCTCACTCCCAGCTCTGTTTCCCAATATGTAACAAAAATGGGGCAGACTACACGATGGCATGGTCTCTTCAGGTTCTAACATGAGGTGGCCTGCGTATCCGACTCTTTGGGACCCCGCGGACTGTAGCCCGCCAGGCTCCTCTGTCCATGGGATTTCCCAGGCCAGAATACTGGAGTAGGTTGCCATTTTCTTCTCTGGGGATCTTCCCCATCCGGGGATGGAACCTGCGTCTCCTGCATCTCCCGCATTGGCAGGTATATTCTTTTACCCCCGAGCCTGTCTATTACCCTGGCCTTGGCATTTCCACTTCTGGGTTTTCTAACGGATTGTGCAGGGCGCCGCAGACAAACTTACAGAGGATTTTGCCTTCATTTCAGTATCTACCAGCAGCCACGAGGAGGTGGCAGTGTGCTTTCTGCTGCAGTGGAGACTGAAGCGCTGCCGCACAGCAGAGTTCAAGGGCACGGCGGCCGCATCCCCGGCCCGGGGCCAGGACAGGCGGGCAGCCTGCACTCACGGGAGGCTCTGCGAGGCAAAGGCCTGGAAGCGCAACCCCGGGAAGAACGCAGGTCTGGAGGTCCAGCCACGCGTTTCACCCCTTCGGACCTTGTTTTGTCGCCAGCAAAGGGAGGGCGGTAAGGGGAATCGATGAAAAGGCACGGGTCCAGGCAGGCGCCCGAACTCGGGGACCGGCCCCGACGGCAGCCCGGGGCCGCGGGGCTCGGAAGGCGCGGGAGAGCGGCTCGAGCCCGCGCCGCGCCCCAGCCCGGGATGCGCGGCGCCGGGGCGGGGGGCGGGCGCACGGCGATTGGCGGCCGGGCCTCCGCCGCCGGCCAACGGGCGGCCAGGGCGTCGGCGGGGGCGGGGCGGC
>ML660216.1:12972089-13101277 GCA_007570785.1 Antilocapra americana | reverse complement strand
GAGCGCGCGGAGGGGCGCGCTGGGCCTTGACGCCGAGGGCAGGCTCGGCCTGCGCGGCGGCCTCGCGCAGCGGGCTTCGGGCTCCCGGGGCGTCTGGGCCGGCCCGGAGAGCCGCCGGCCCGCGCGCGGTCCGGGCGGGCAGGGCGCGGCGCATCCCGGCCCGGAGGCAGGAGGGCGGAGAGGGAGGCTGTGGATGTGGCACCTCCGCCTGCCAGAGCGGGCGGAGCCGGGCGGGCCCCTCGGCGCGCGGTCCAGGGGTTCGGCGCGCCGGCCCCCACCCCCGTCCTCCCCGGCCTGCAGTGCCCCCCAGCTCGCGCCGGGGCGCCAGGCAGCCCAGGGTCCCTGCGCCTCGGCCTGGAGCCCCTCGGGCGCCTTGGGGGCTTCCGGGAGGAGGCCTGGTAGGGCGCCGGCGCGCGGGGCGGGGCGCATTCTGGATACGCGGAATTGCTTGGTAACCCCCTGGAGTTTTGCCTACAAGAGTGGGGCGCGCCGACTGTTATTGAGAAGGGGTCCGAGCCCACCCGGGCAGCTCTTGGGGCCCCTGTAGCCTCCCTGCCCATCTCCTCCCCTCCCATAACCTATCTCCTTTTCTTCTCCAGCCTTTGTTCAAATAAGCCATCAGGCAGGTAGAGCCTTACCGTAGCGCTCAGGTTAACTACGGGGTGTCAAGGGGTTGGGGTCCACAGGACTTTGAGCACGAAGACTTCACGGTTCGAGTTTCTTCGCCGACGGTGCTGAGCATTTAATGCATTCTGGTTGAGTTGAGTGGGACATCTGTCCTCAGTGACCTACAGTCTCCTTCCTTTGTTACCGTATCTCTTACCTTCTTGAGATTCAGTTTTCACCTCTGATACGGTGATAAATTACGGGGGGGGAAAGGAGGAGTGACTTTGGAATGAAGTGGCTTTAAGAAATTACTTCCTTCTCAATTCTCAGTCTCCTTCCCGGAGTTCTCAGAGTTCCTATAGGGAAACTAGTTCTCGCCCTTGGAACCTGGAACTGTTCTTTAGGTCTGTAATCCTCAGTCTTCATCTTAATCCACTGGGAACAATAGGCTTCTTTCATTAGGATATCCTGGTTCTGTCTTCAGAAAATCTAGTTCCTGACTGTAAGCCTGGTGGGAAGGTAAAGTCTTTTAGTGAGATTTGAATAATAAAGCTTACTATTTTGGGTTTGCAGTTTTTCATGGTGTTCAAGATTAGTTTTCCATGTGCTTCCCAAAAGACCCAGTATAACTTGGAATGGTAAAAATTCTGAAAAAGACTCTTTTTTTCCCCCTTAAAGAGGCTGTATTTGTATTTCCACCCATACTCGGCCTTTATTACAGTAACTTGTGGGCATATTTTACGCCCTTTACTGAGTTCCCAGGGATGGGTGAAATCCACATTTAAAGATAGTGATGAGTGGATTTTGGAGGTGTGTGGAGGGTGTGACCTAACTGAACCAGTACCTTTTCAGTAGTAAGCTTAAGGTGTTTGCCAGTGATGCACTTGAGTTGACTCTGAGCCAGATTATGTAAAAAAAACAAATCAAAACAAAACCCTAAACTTGTTGGCAGAACTTTCCAAAAAGGACTGTATTTTTGAATGGTTGCCTCAAGAAAAGTAAATATTTGACAAAGGTAGTAAAACCAAGCTCTGTTCCTCCAGTGGAATATTTTAAGTGGCTTTCTGATGAATGCATGCTGATTCTTCTTTTAGAATGATCTTAAAAAATAGTACTTCATAGTGTATGCTAAATTAACTCTTCAGAATACAGCCTGTTATGGAATTCTATCTTAGGTATGTTCTAGTCTAGATAGGATGGATTGGATTGGTCTAATAATAGCTTGAAGAAGGACCTTGTTAATATGTGTTTTACTGGAAATATTCAGTATTAAAATTTAATATTGAATATTTAATAACTCTTTGTCCTATTCTCCAGGAGCCTAGGTTAAATGCACAGCCTGGAGTGAACTCTTGATGACAAGATTTTTCTTGGTGATGTCATACTAGCCTCCTCATTTGACAGATAAGGAATGCCCAAACCTAGGCTAGATTCTGGGGATGCAGAGTCAATTTTAAGACATAGTTACTGTCTTTTTAAGGAGTGCAGGCATGAAAGGAGTACTGTCTTTTTAGGTGGACAGGCATGAAAACAAGTGTCTTGAGGTGTTAGAACCTGTGACAAAAATCAGTGCAGAGGTCCTGGGAGTCATAGAAGGTCTGATGTGGTAAATTCAGTAGGGAAATGTGAAAGGGAGCTAAGATGTATAATATTTATTCATAGAAGCAAGATAAAAACATTAGTGATTATCACGGAAGTATGGAATTTCAGGTAATTTTCTTGTGTTCCTTATTTATTTATTTTTTTTATCAATAGAAACATT
This sequence comes from Antilocapra americana, assembly GCA_007570785.1. Lineage (NCBI taxonomy): Eukaryota > Metazoa > Chordata > Mammalia > Artiodactyla > Antilocapridae > Antilocapra > Antilocapra americana. Next base: position 13,098,909 of record ML660216.1, on the reverse strand, counting down.
TTTAGAAGAAAAAAGCTCCAGTTTAAAAAAAGAAATCCTGGCACTGTTTACTTTTTTTTTTTTTTTAATATTGCAGAGATTAAATAATTTCCTTGTGAGTTTATGGCAAGAAGGAATTATTAATACTTGGTCATTTTGTGCCAGGTTTGGTGCTTTAACATTATCTCATGTAATCCTCAGTAATGGCCTTGAGTGGCTTCAGCTTCATTTTGCAAGTGGGGACGTTGAAGCTAAAAAAATGGACAAAATCATCCAAATAAAGTTACTCTTAATAGCTCCAGCTAGAATTTTTAAGTCCTCATTTTCAAACTCTGAGGACCTTATGGTCCACTCTTCTGGTTTTCCAAGCCTTTTTGGAAAAAGAAATTGTTGATGCTGGCTATTTTTAAGCCCATCTTAATTCTCCTCTAATATTTCTTACGTTGTGCCAAGCACAGTAACTTGAACACTGAAGACTTTAATAGAAATGTGCTTACAAGATCCTAGTACCTTTGATGCATTGAACAGCGGGACTTTTACCAGTTGAATTAAATATTCAGAGTTCGTCTTTAAAAATCTTAAGCGTGAGTATTAGTAATGCTTTGGATGTTACCGTTAGTAAGTTGTAGTTATGAACTTGGCATATAAATGGATATTTTGTCCCATTTCTTCTATGAATGAGCTGAACCATTTGTATAAAAAGAAAAAGTTTAATTTAGATAATTTCGAAGATTCCTTTCTCTCACAATATTCCTGTTTAGAGAGGTTTTAGGATTTTTTTTTCTTAGTACCGCCCCTGCCCGCCCCCCCACCCCCAAATACACAGACACACACCTGGCTTCTCAGGTAGCTCCAGTGGTTAAGGAACCCGCCTGATAATGCAGGAGATGTGAGTTCAGTCCCTGGGTTGGGAAGACTCCCTGAAGGAGGGCACGGCAACCCACTCCAGTATTCTTGCCTGGAGAATCCCATGGGCAGAGAAGCCTGGTGAGGCTACACTCCATGGGGTGGCAAAGAGTTGGACACGACTGAAGTGTTTTAGCAAGCACCTCTTTTTTGGGGGGGAAGTGCCTTCTGCCTCTTTTTTCTTGGGCCCTACTTGGGCAGCATGCAGTAATCTGTTCCCTGACCAGGGGTGGAACCCAGGCCCCCTGCATTGGGAGGGCAGAGTCTTAGCCACTGGACCACCAGGGAAGTCCTTATAAATGTAATTCTTGATCATTAGGAAACATGGAAAATGTAGAACAGTGGAAAGGTGTATTTTTTTGTAGAGTTGAACACTGTATATGTGATTGTATTTTTTCTTTTACTTAAACGTATCATAAAACATCTCCATGTCATCAAAAACTAATCATTGTAAATAGCAATATGGTATGTGATGATGTTGAACTATTCTCATATTGTTGAACGTCTTTTATTAACAAATGAATGTTTCACCACATTCCCGAGTGTTGCTTTAGGATCTAGAGAGTGAAATTAGTGGTCTAAGAGCACAAACACTTCTAAGGCTTTGATTATAGTTACGGTTCTTTTCAGAAAGTGTTTCAGTTTAACGTGTATCTAAGTGGCACTGTGTTTTTATGTTAAGTTTGATCAAGGCAAAAGTGAACGTGTTTGCTCTTTAAAAAAAAAAAAATTTCTTTATCCAGCTGTATGGGCTCTTGGTTTCGGCATGCAAACTCTTAGCTGTGGCCCATGGCCGCATGACCAGGGATCACACCAGGCCTCCTGTGTTGGGAGCGCAGAGTCTCACTGCTGAACCGCCTGGAAAGTACCTCATTTTGACTTTTTAGTTGGTCAAACAGAGCAATAATTCTGAGTCTCTACTCAAGCAATAGAGTTAAAATCAATGTTTTAGACTTAGCATTTTGGGGAATTTCTGTCTGATATAACTAGAATTTTTGCATTTTTTGCTAGTGGCTATCTCCCATGAATGATTCTTGTATAATTTTTTTTTTTTATTGTTGTTAACATGTATTTCTTTGAAATAGATCTGGTAGAAATTAGGGATCTTTTCCTTAAAAAAAAAATGCACTTATGCTTATAACTCTCTTTTATTTCAGGAGTCATTGGACCTTCTGAAGACGTCCCTGGATCTCGGGTTAAAAATCCTCGTTATAGTCTCAGCTGTGGGAAGAAGGGCTTGTTGGTGAGTCTCGGCACACAAAGTGCTGGGTTTTCTTTTAGCACATTCCTGAACATGCCAGATTTAACGGCTAGTGCCAGGTTGGAAGCAAAGCAAGCCAAGTTCCAAGCATTAGCTTTTGCTAATTGGGCAGCTCCATCTGAATGCTGGAGATTTGCATGGCCTGACTTGTCATTAATAGATGCTCTTGAAATGTGAGTTAATTGCTCACTTTAAAAAAGCATAGGCATACTGAGTATGCCTAGTGTTGGCAGTTTTCCATTAATCTTGAAATGTATCTTTAAAAAGCATGCCCCTATCCCCTGACATGATTGCTCTGAATTTCCCCCAATTTCCTTGTTATTATTCTTAGTTACTTCTATAGCTCAGTCTGTATGGTCGTGGCTTATCACTGACTGTTAATGATACAGTTGGCTACAAAGCCGGCTGCAGCGCTGTGGTGGGGGCTGGTTTTAGGGCTGGTGCTGGTGGGGTGAGAACAGCGATGACATTGGAATATATAAATAGAAGGTCAGTAAATGTCAGTTTGCTCGTGATATTTAGGATTTATTATTAAACTTCTCAGCTTGTAGTTTGAAGCACTCTAGCTCCTAGTTGCATTTTTCTCCTTCCAACAGTTGCTTTTGTGGTGAAGCTTTTTTTTGAGAGGGATTAATTTTATAGAAGCAATCATCCTAGCAGAGTAGATGGTTTCTTTTAGGAGCTGTAACCTTTCGTCTCATACATTGTTTTGTTGTGCTTTTGGTCTGTTCCTCTTAATGTAAAAGCTCTTCAAAGGCTATTTGTTAGAAACTGCAAAACTTTTCTCCCCATCTTTGTTTGTGATTATTTTATTAACGTGGAGATGTTGTAGATAATTGTGGCTAAATAATAGATTTTACCTTTTTTTTGGTCATGCCATGGAGTGTGTGGAATCTTAGTTCCCGGAGCAGGGATCAGACCCACGCCCCCTGAATCCCTGTATTGGGAGCATGGGGTTTTACCCACTGGAGTGTTTTTAACCACTGTACAGCCTGGGAAGTCCCACAGATTTTACCTTTGTAGTTTCTGTCTTTCCTGCATTAAAGTTGGAAAGCCCTTCCCTTCCTCCCCACCGCTATTACTTTTACTTTAGGATGGTCTCTGATCCCTTTGTGGAAACCAAAGGGAGTGAGGTCGCTCAGTCGTGTCTGATTCTTTGCCACCCCATGGACTGCAGCCTACCAGCCTCCTCCATCCATGGGATTTTCCAGGCAAGAGTATTGGTGTGGGGTGCCATTTCTTTGTCAAGGGAATCATCCCAACCCAGGGATCTAACCTGGGTCTCCCGCATTATAAGCAGACAGCTTTACCTTCTGAACCACCAGGGAAACCAAATTCTTCCCTAATTTCCTCACTCCTCACTGGAGGACCAAGTTGATATGCAAAGTAGTTCTCTGCCTCGGGGCCCTGCCCCCTTGATCTCTAGCCTCCCCCCACCCCCACCTCAGGGCAGCCAGCATCTCCCGGTTTGGTTTCTGCCTTTGGGCTATAATCTGAGATCTGGCTGAGTCTCACACCCCCACATAAATACCTTTCCAGTGGTTGTTCAGCTCTTTCCTGCCTGTGCTGTTCAGCCTTGCCTGACTGCCCCGAGCTTGTCAGGTGGTGCAGAAGGGTGTTTGAAAAGTAAAAGCGCGTCTACTTTGCGTCCTTCTTCTCTGTTCTCTCGGACTCCTAGCCTCGAGCATTTGCGCTTGTGTACATCATGTTCACAGTTTGTTTATCCACTTGTTTACCCTGTTGCCCTTCAAATTCCCCAAAGGCAGGAGTCACATGTTAGTTCTCTCTCTTTTATTTTTTCAATTAAAAATTTTTTATACAATTTTTAAACGTTGCTTTCCATTTGCAGTTAAGACCTTTGTTCTCTCTTATTTTCCTGATTCTTTGGTGAGTGCTCCAAGTAGAGTTCATGAGTAGACATCCACCCACCCTGTGAAGTTTCTTACTCTTGATGCTTTCTCTTTTCTTCAGACAGGTCGGTGATATTCCCACTTGAAGGACATCATGCTTTCCAAACTAGCACGTTTGCAGGCTGTTGCTGGCCTTGGTCGTGGAGTTCATACTTCAGTGGCTTCTGCTACATCTGTTGCAACTAAAAAAACCGTTCAAGGCCCTCCGTCCTCTGATTACATTTTTGAACGGGAATCTAAATATGGTGCCCACAACTACCATCCTTTACCTGTAGCCCTGGAGAGAGGGAAAGGTATGTTTTCACCCTTTCCACCGGCCCCGATTATTTGCTTTACCTTTTTGTAAAACTTGCTGTTATATTTTCTCACTGTACATTTTTCCAGAGGCATTTAATTTCTGTACTGCAGGCATGATTAATTCAACATTTATTGAGTGTATGGTGCTTGCTGTGTTAGGTGCTGTGGGGAATGCAAGGTCATGATGGACTTGCCGGGAGGGAGTGTATAATACATGAGTAAAGTACTGTAATATTGTCGTCACTTTTTTCCCCTTTAACTTTTATTTTGGTGTGAAAAGCTGCCAGAGTAGCACAAATTTCTTTTCACCCAGATTTCCCAAGTCCTTTTTTTTTTTATTGCACTTGCATAATCATCTTTGTCCAGAAACACACATTTTTTTCCTTGAACCGTTCGAGAGGAAGTTGCAGGCATGCCTCTTTACCCCCAGATATTTGTACCTTTCCTGAAACACAAAGACTGTCTTACATAACAAAGTGTAATTATCAAAATCAGGAAATTCACATTGGCACAGCACTGCTCTCTAATCTACAGGCCTGATTCAGACCTTGCTTGTCCTGTGTAGCAAAAGAAAACATCAGACCATGGGTTGCATTCCGTTTTCAGGGCTGTTTAGTCTAATCCAGAATAATTCCTCAGTCTTTGGCTACTTGACCTTGATATTTTTGAAGAGTACAGGCCAATAATTTTTAGCTTGAATCTCCATTTGGGGATGACTGGTAAGGTATAAAAAACTGTTACTTCCAATTTTAGCATCCGTTAATGATTCTTGCCTGAATAAATGATTACTGATTGTTGCCAAATCGTGATTTAATCCATATTTTGAAATAACAACCATCATTGAATCAAGCCGAAGTTTATTACTTAGCTCTGGGCCAGAAGATAATACGGTCATTTGCCTATATTTTTTTTTTTTGATTTGGGACCAGTACTGTATTAAATAAAGCTCCTTCTGAACAGATGAAAATCTAGGTTTATATTTTACCAATTTGTAAGTGTTCTTTACTTACAGTAGCAGAGCATGACTCTAGAATCTGACTGGGTTCAGGTCCTGGTTGCATGCACGCCAGCTTGGGCTAGTTATAATCTAGGCATCTACTTCTTATTTCTGTAGTGTAAGGATGGTACTCATAGAGATAAAGGACAAAAGCACCTTTAGGTATGTTAAGTACATGGCAGAAATTAGGTGAGCCCCTAACACATTTTAATATCTATGGTCAGCTTAAAAAAAAATTGTTGTTAAATGAACATAGCATAAAATTTACTGTTTTAACCAGTGTTTAGTTCCGTGGCATTGAGTACATTTATAATGTTGTCCAACTGTCACCGCTACCTCGTTCTAGAACATTCTTCATTATCCCCAAACGAAGCCCCATACTCATTAAACAGTCACTCCCCACTCCTTCCTCCCCTAGAACCTGGTGGTGCTACTCATCTGCTTTTTGTTGCTACAGACTTTCCTGTTCTAAATGTTTCATGTAAATGGGGACAGACAGTATGTGATCTATTTCACTTAGCCCCGTGTTTTCAGGGTTCTTCCATGTTGTAGCATGAGTTAGCATGCATCGCTATTTATGGTTGAATTAAGTTCTCCATTTTATGGAGATACCACGTGTGTGTCCATTCATCAGTGGATGGACATTTGGGCTGTTTCCGCCTTTTGGCTATTTCAAATAACACATTTCTGTTTGAACACCTGTCTTCCACTTCTCAGCGTTTGGTTGCTGGGTCATGCAGCATCTTATGTTTCACCTTAACTTGTGAGGAACCCCCAAACTGTTTTCAACAGCTCCTGCACCACTTTACATTCCGACTAGTTCTATATAAGAGTTTCGGTTTCTCCACATCCTTGCCAATCCTTTGCCACTTTTCCTTTCTAAGAAGGTGATAGCCATCCCGGTGGTAGTAAATGCTACCGTTGTGGTTTTGGTTTGCATTTTTCTCTAGTGACTAGTGGTAGCATCTTTTCATGTGCTTGTTGGTCACTTGTATATCTTGTTTGGAGAAGTGTCCATTCAGGTTCTTTTCCTCCTCCTCCTTTTTTGTTTTGTCCTGTTATGCAGCTTGTGGGCTCTTAGTTCCTCCACCAGGGATTGAACCTGGGGCTCTTGGCAGTGAAAGTGTGGAGTCCTAACCCCGGGACTGCCAGGCGGTTCCATTTTCCATTTTTTAATTGGATTGTATACCTTGTTGAGTTGTAGGAGTTCTGGATAGTGCATCCTTACTAAATAGATGTGTGATTTGGAAGTATTTGTTTTCATTCTGTTGGTTTTTACAGTCAATCACGATTTTATGTTTTGTGTAACTTGGTCCTTTATATTCCAACTTTAGGAGTTCTCTGGTGGCCTAGTGGTTAGGATTTTGGGCTTCACTGACGGTACCTGGGTTTAATCCCTGGTCAGGGCACTGAGAATGCCACAAGCCTTGTGGCACAGCAAAGAAAAAGAAAGAAAGAAAAAAAAAATCCAGCCTTACATGATAAACAGGTTTCCAGGAATAAAGGTTCTACTTTGGAATTTATACAATCTTTTCATGCTACTGCTGTTTTTATTAAATGTGTAATTTGATGCTGGACAGATAAAATGCAGTTCCATCCGTAGAAACCAAAGTTTGTTATGCTTGAGTGAAAATGCGCCTTAACCACAAGTCTCTGCTAACTAGAGGCCCGCCCGTAGATGCTCAGAGGGCCGGCTAGCAGTCTCAATCCGTGGAGGTTGTGTGATTCAGTGACTCTCTCAAACCGCCCCCCTCGCGTTTTAGGCATTTACCTGTGGGACGTTGAAGGCAGGAAGTACTTCGACTTTCTGAGCGCTTACAGCGCTGTCAACCAGGGACACTGCCACCCAAAGATTGCGGGCGCCTTGAAGGGCCAAGTGGACAAGCTGACCTTAACGTCCCGGGCTTTCTACAACGACGTGCTTGGCGAATACGAAGAGTATGTGACTAAGCTCTTCAACTACCACAAAGTGCTTCCCATGAATACGGGTAACGTATTTCCTTTTTGTTTTTTTTGATTAAGTAGCCCAGAAAATCTTATTTTCTGGTAATTGAAAACATTTTTTAAAACTGATATTTTAAAATGTTCTCTTGGGTAGGAGTGGAGGCTGGAGAAACTGCTTGCAAGCTTGCTCGTAAATGGGGGTATACCGTCAAGGGGATCCCGAAATACAAAGCAAAGATTGTTTTTGCAGGTATGTGAAATTCAGTGTTAGCTGCTTTGATTGAAACATACAATTATTAGTTTGCGTTTTAATTTATCATGAGATTCTGCAAATGTATTTGTCTCATATATGTTATGTTGAGGCGTCCCAGGTGGTGCTAGTGGTAAAGAACCTGCCTGCCGATGCAAGAGACCTAAGAGAGTATGGTTTCCCTTCCTGGGTTGGGAAGATCCCCTGGAGAAGGAAATGGCATGGACACAGGAGCCTGGTGGTCTACAGTCCATAGAGTCTCAAAGAGTCAGACATGACTGAAGTGACTTAGCCATGCATGATACATTGAATGTTGCATAAAAATTGAGAAATTTCCTTTTCTTGGGTTCATTTCCAAGTATTTCTTGGACGCTCCTAATAACTCCCTACCTCTTCTCCCTGGAGGGAGTGACTATATATTTCCCATCTGCTTATCTGATTATTTTCATAGCAGTTTTCTGGGTAACGAGACAGTTTTGCTGATGCAAGCATCATACAAAAATGTTGCAGCAGTTTTGTGAGGTTGTTGAGGTTGGGTTATGTTCATGTAGAGTCACGTCCTAGGTATGATACGAAGTTTGGACCTTAGTGTATCTCAAACACTATGAGATATTATTGTGCCATGTTGTTAAAAGCTGTTGGACGAGGAGGGCTGGCATTGCCCCCGATACATTTCTGCGAATGGTTGAGAGGAATGACTCGTATACTGAGTAGGGAGACCAACAGTTAATTTAGATTATTGATTTAGTCTGACTTTGGGATAAGTTCTGACTTTCTTTTCTAAAACTTTGATTTTAATTTCTAAAAACATATGGAGAAATTTGTCACTGTGCACAGTCGAGATTCTTTCTTGTATGGTTGAAATAGTGAAATACTTTCCCTTGTGAATGCATGTAGCTAAATTATAAGCCCCATAATACAGTAGACTCTAGAGTTCATCTGACGGCCAGCTGAAGTTGGTGTTTGGGGAGGGGGTGGTGACCGATTCCTGTTTCTGAAGAAGAAATAGTCTCTGCCCAGCAGCTCTCTGATCTGCCATTTTGGAATCTCATGCTTTTAGTTGTAAGGCAACATAACGGTCTCTTGCAAACAAAAATGGCCTTTCTGGTGCCTTTCCTCCTTACAGACTGTGTCCAGTCTCTCTCATATTAGCACAGGGCGCAAAGATGTTTCTCCCAGGCGTTGAGAGAAGTCAGGAGGTAGAGACAGAGGACTGTCCCCAGCTGCAATTCCTCATTCAGCAGGGTAAGCTGTGGGGTGTGAGCCTGCTGAGGCTGATGGCGGAGAGCAAGCAGGCTGTTGGCACACTTTGTCTTAAACAAGCCCGGGCAGAATCAGTAATGCTGTTGGCTTGTGGGCACGTCAAGTAGGGATTACTCATAGCTGAGAGAGGCTCTGCAGGGGTTGTACTGAAAGATGCTGTGAAGCCAACTTAGAATAATTCAGTTCAGTTCAGTTGCTCAGTTGTGTCCAACTCTTTGCAACCCCATGGACTACATCCTGGAGTCTACTCAAACTCTTGTCCATTGAGTTGGTGATGCCATCCAACCATCTCATCCTCTGTCCCCTTCTCCTCCTGCCCTCAGTCTTTCTCAGCATCAGGGTTTTTTCCAGTGAGTCAGTTCTTTGCATCAGGTGGCCAAAGTATTGGAGTTTCAGCATCAGTCCTTCCAAGGAATATTCAGGACTGATCTCCTTTAGGATGGACTAGTTGGATCTCCATGCAGTCCAAGGGACTCTCAAGAGTCTTCTCCAACACCACAGCTCAAAAGCATAGTTCAGCACTGGGTTAATTGAGTTGCTGCTGGCAGAAGGGGTGAGAAGATGTTTTTTTAAAAAAGCGGGAGAACCTCCAAGCCCCTCTTACTCTAGTTTGTTTCTTTTCTTCCTTGAATTTAACCACAGTGAAGTGACCTTGTACGTTTGCTTCACTGGTTCCTGTCGTAGTGTGTCTTCAGTAATAGCTTAGAAGCTCCTTGGGGGCAGGGAGCTGCCAGTCATCATTCTGTCCCCAACACCTAGAGCAGTGCCTGACATTATTAATCAGCCCTCAGATTACTAATGAAACAAATTAATGGGTAAAAATTGTTCCTGAAAAAAGGTCAGTGTCTGTCTTCTAGCACATAATAGCTTATACCACCACGGAAGGCAAATTGAAAGTGTTCAGACTGCCTGGGGATATTTTATCTAAATGAAATGTAAAACTCATTCTGTAGAATAGTTAGCCTATAGTGTTGGATTTTTAAAAGGAAAACTGCAAATTCTCTATGAAGGATAGTCGTTTTCTCATGTCACTATCATAAATGTGTCTGGAAAAACCATCTCTAGAAAAACATGTATTGAATGCTTCAGTTGTTAGGGTTTGGGATTATTGAAAAAAAAGATAAATATCTCTCCTCAGGGGCTATGCTATCTATGTATTATAGTTTGGAGACTCAGTGGAGCGGTCCAGGAACTAAGATCCCACAAGTAGTGCATTGTGGCCAGGGAAAAAAAAAGCTTTCCGGAGTATTTTTTGGGGAGCTGTGAAATTAAATTGGAGGGTTTGTTTGGAAAAAAAAAATGACTGTTTATTTCTTCTTTCTAGCTGGAAACTTTTGGGGTAGAACATTGTCTGCTATCTCCAGTTCCACTGACCCAACCAGTTACGATGGCTTTGGACCGTTTATGCCAGGTTTCGAAATCATTCCGTATAATGATCTGCCTGCCCTTGAGGTATTTCACCTAGTATCTACTTTAGCTCATAGTACATGGAACCTGCATTAGCTCAATGTATGAGCTAAAAACAGACCTCTGATTGCACTGAGAGTCGTACATCTCATAACTTACACTCAAGTTCGGCCAGGATTCACACTTATTCTCTGTAATGGTCACTTATTTTCTAACTTATGGAAACCAGGTTCCATGGTCTAATCCTAAACGCCAACTAACCACTTTAGATTTGTCTCCTATGTAAGTATTAACTTGAGTATTACCTGTTAATTACTTTAATAGACAAAATTAGTCGGTTTTCAGCCAGCTTTTAAAAATTTTGAAGTGGATGACTTCTAAAATAAAAAAAATGCATTTTTAATGTATCTATTTGATGGCATTTTAAAAGGCCATTTTCACTAGTTTTTCTTCACAGTACATTTGAATATTAGAAAATACAGGTTGGAGTAGCTTAAAGCTGAGGTATTTGGAGCTTTTGGTAATTGATTGTCAGAAAAACTGTACTTGGAAGTCAGAATATAAGTTAGTGTGACCACTTAATTTGTACTCTTACTCTTACGGGAAAATATGTGCATTGTGTGACTTCAGATTACCAAACAGATTGGCAAGGAAGTTACTAAGAACATATTCATGCTGTTTGTGTAGCGTGCGCTTCAGGACCCAAACGTTGCCGCGTTCATGGTGGAACCGATCCAGGGTGAAGCAGGTGTTGTTGTTCCGGATCCAGGCTACCTCGTGGGCGTCCGCGAGCTCTGCACCCAGCACCAGGTCAGCCAGCCACCCACTAGCCCGCCTTTCTTAGGGTTTGGCTGATAGGGTAAGCTCAAAGATTGCATCACCTTTCCACTAGAAGGAGGCTTCATTCTAAGAGCCTCCGAACTTTCTAGAGCTGATAGAACTTTCTAGCAGCAGGCTGCAGAGAAGCTGACTTTACTGGCTGGCCCTGGTGGACCCTCAACCCGCCTCCTTCCTCTCTGCCCCAGCAGCCTGTGCTTGGATTCTTCTCAAAGCCTTTGTCATATCCCTTTGCTCCAGAATTTAAGCTCTCTCCCCCCTCTTCTTCCACCAAACTAGTAAATATTAATAAGAAGTACATATTAACAAATGGTTGTGAAATAAACAGAAATCTACTCCCAGAGAGTAGTTCTATTCAGAAACCCCCCACAAAACCCTCATTTTGCATACCTGCCCTTCTACTGTGTAGAACAGTGCAGAGGGGGCCTCTGGGGGCAAGGTGGTCCGACAGGAAATAATTGTGTGTCCCGCATCATTGAAGTCATGTGGGTAATTACAATGTTTTTGGCAAGTCTGAGGGGATGTCAGAATGACAGATTTGTGCAGGAAGGAGTGAAATAAAGGTAAGTATTTTGCTATGAAAATAACTTGTTAATTTCACGTGCTGTTTTCATTTATGCTGTTTTGTTTTCCAATAGGTCCTGTTTATTGCTGATGAGATACAGACAGGGCTGGCCAGGACTGGGAGATGGCTGGCTATCGACCACGAAGACGTCCGCCCTGACATCGTCCTTCTAGGAAAGGCGCTCTCTGGTGGTTTATACCCGGTAAGTTGAGTGCTCAAACGCTTTTTGTATTTTCCCTGTTCTTTTTTTTTTTTTAATTTTCTTTACTTTATTGTGTTGGTTTTGCCATACAGTGACATGAAAGCGCCATGGGTCTACACATGCTCCCCCTCCAGAACCCCCCTCCTTCCCCCCTCCCGACTCCCTCCCCCTGGGTCATCCGGTGCACCAGCCCCAGCATCAAACCTGGGCTGGCGATTGATTTCACATATGGCAATTAACATGTTTCAATGTCATTCTCCCATATCATCCCACCCTTGCCCTCTTCCACAGAGTCCATGTGTCCGTTCTATACATCTGCGTTCCTTTTGCTGTCTCGCATGCAGGGTTCTCGTTACCATCTTTCTAAATTCCATATATATGCGTTAGTATACTGTATTGTTGTTTTCCCTTCTGGCTTACTTCACTCTGAATAATAGGCTCCAGTTCCGTCCACCTGAGTAGATCTGATTCAAATGAATTTTTTTTTAATGCTGAGTAATATTCCATTGTGTATAAGTACCACAGCTTTCTTATCCATTCGTCAGTTGATGGGCATCTAGGTTGCTTCCTGTTCTCATGAATCCCTGAGATATTTTTACATTACCGGCTGTGCCTTTCTGAGGGCTTGGTTTTACTTAATGTGGCTTATATACAGAGGTCACCTGGAATACGTGTGGTAAAAACATTTCAGAGTTCCATGGTTAACCCCACTTAATTTAACTGAAGAATTGAGTGTACCTTGGGTTTGCTCCACTGCATTTATTTTGGATGGAACCATTTTATCTCCAGAGTACTACTGTAGACGTCTGTGCTTCTTTTACATAGTTTAGAAATACACTGATTTTCTAAAACCATTGACTGATTGATGCAGAGACTGGAAAAAATTAACGTTTAATTGTTAATCCTTTTCTTGGGTTTGCTATTCAGAGCCAACAATTGGTATGGATTGAAGGGCTCTGAATGTGTAGTGTAGAACATTGTTTTCTCAACAATTAAAGCATTTCACCTGGAGAGTGGAAAGAATTCTAAATTCTGTCATTGCAGAAATAGCTTTTTCTTTTAGTTCCAAATACTACCCTGTGCCACTGAATATGCCCGATGTGCTTGGAACATGGTAGGGCATCCCTCAGTTTGTCCCTGGTAGTTAAGGAGGCTGGCGTGTGACACTTGCTGGTGAAGCTTCATGTCAAATTTAATGTCTGCTTCATAAATACCTATATTTCTGTAAGGATGGGAATGGGCCATCTGAGAAAATACTTGGTCAGCGCTCAGTTTCTCTCTTGTGCTTTAGGTGTCCGCAGTGTTGTGTGATGATGAAATAATGCTGACCATCAAGCCAGGGGAGCACGGTTCCACGTATGGAGGCAATCCACTGGGCTGCCGAGTGGCCATCGCGGCCCTGGAGGTAACACCTGACGGCGCCCCTCAGGAGAGCCAGCCAGCCCGCCCCGAGGGGAATCAGTCCTGATCCTCATTTGGACGACTGGTGCTGAAGCTGAAACTCCAGTACTCTGGCCACCTGACGAGAGGAGCCGACTCCTTAGAAAAGACCCTGACGCTGGGAAGGATTGAAGGCGGGAGGAGAAGGGGACGACAGAGGATGAGATGGCTGGAGGGCATCACTGACTCGATGGCCACGGGTTTGGGTGGTCTCCGAGAGCTGGTGATGGACAGGGAGGCTGGGCGTGCTGCAGTTCACGGGGTCACAAAGAGTCAGACACGACTGAGCGATTGAGCTGAACTATATGGTAGCCAGTCCTGGAGGTGGTGCTGAAGTGGCTTTTAAGTCTGAGCTCACGGGTGTGATAAGAAATGTTACAAGACTGCTGAGTATTACAGAACATGAAGTATAGAGAAGGATTCTGTAGGCTTCCCACATTTACAGTCTCCTGGGGCGTTGGGCCCCCAGGTCCTGGCCTGTCCACCTGGAGCTCTTCCTCTGTGACCGGGGTGGCCTGTGAAGCCTCTGGCTTAGCCCACCTGGCTTCTTGTTAAAGTGGGGATTTGAACGCTTTCAGACTTACTCAAGTGCCTACAAAAGGCATAAAATTCTTGTGTAATCTCTGAGGATGGACTTTTTAGGGGGAGAAAGAAGCCAAAGGAAATACTATTGCAGTTACAACATTAAAATGTGTTCAGCTCATTGATTTATTTACCTAAGAAGAAAATTTATCAGTTGTATTAAGCAAATTTAATCCTTATTTTGCCACAGAATCAGATTAATGATGGGTTTTTGAATAAAGCAACGCTTTGTCTGAGTGTCTTTGAAAAATAGAAGTGAAAGTTAAGTTACTCTGGTCTTTATCTGACCCTGTTCTTCCTTTGCTTATAGTCCACATTCCTCTCCAAAGAGCAACATTTAAAAAAAAAACAAAGGCAGTCTTTATTGTATGTGTAATTTCTCTTGAAACATAGGTTTTGGAAGAAGAAAACCTTGCTGAAAATGCAGAGAAAATGGGTATCATCTTGAGAAATGAACTCATGAAGCTACCCTCTGATGTTGTAACGACTGTGAGAGGAAAAGGATTACTCAATGCTATTGTTATCAGAGAAACCAAAGGTATGGAGACAGAACATTTTACAAGGTACTATTTTTATAGGATGAGCTCAAAAGGAAATGGTGTTTTTTCTGGTCATTAGGTTCCTCTGTTTGAAACTGTTGACTGGCCTCCTGTCGACCAGGTTGTTGGCTCTGCCTGATACTCTTACTGGGCTTCCCAAGTAGCGCTGGTGGTAAAGAACCTGCCTGCCAGTGTAGGAGACACCAGAGACACGGATTCGATCCCTGGGTCGGGAAGGTCCCCTGGAGGAGGGCATGGCAACCCACTCCAGTGTTCTTGCCTGGAGAATCCCGTGGACGGAGGAGCCTGGTGGGCTGTGGTCCATGGGGTCGCACAGAGCTGGGATGTGACTGAGGCAACTCAGCATATACACACGCAGTAATCTTATTACCTAATTTATATTAATGGTCTTAAAAATATAGCTGTTTGCTACGAGAAGGCATGTTTAACTAATTTCACCTATTTGTGTTCCTTCAAGTCATTTATTACTGTGCCCGAGGTTATTTATACAGCACTTGGAGAGCTCGCTTTGTTCTCTGTTAGGAAGACTGCACGGAGCACTTGGAGCTTCCTCTCTGCTCTCCTTTCCTCCCTCCCTCTGCAGATCAGCAGAGATAGTGGGGGCAGCAGTAATGACAGGAATGGCCACAGTGATGTTGGTAATAATAACAACCCCAGCTGCCACGTAACTGAGCACTGGGTGTTTAACACAGCATTTGTAATCCATAGGGTTCCTGGCTGGATTTTCTTGCCGTAACCCTTCCTTTTCAAAGCAATGGTTTTAACCTTGACTGCATTTTAGAATCACCTGGGGAGCTTTTAAACAAATTAATCCAAGCCTAGTCTCACTGCACAGATTCCGATTTGATGGGTCTAGAGCGGGGCTCAGGCACTAGCCGTGGCCCCTTTGGGGTTTCTCTTGCAGTCAGGGTTTTGAGGATCCTGAGAGTCTAGTTCTACCAGCTTAGGAAGCAAATCCATGTTAGAAATATGTAATGGTCACTGGGTTTGAATGTTGCTTATTCTGTGCCTGTTAGTTATCTGTATCATACCCCAGTTCTTTTATGCATTGGTTCCTCATAAAATTAATTACATCTGCCTTAGCATGTAATTTTTTTGCTAGGTCGAAAACCCGACAAAAACCATATCTAATCATACCATTCAAACCATTGCTGAAAAGTAACTTCATTTATAAGAGTAAGAGCCAAAAGTAAGCTTGCAACTCAGAGCTGCCTTTCTTGAGCAGGTACTGGCAATTCTGTTTTTGCCAGGCCGCCCCACCCCTGCAGGCTCCTTATCGTTGATCAGCATACACTTGACGGTTTTTCTTTAGATTGTGATGCTTGGAAGGTGTGTCTGCGACTTCGTGATAATGGACTTCTGGCCAAGCCAACCCACGGCGACATCATCCGGTTTGCACCCCCGCTTGTGATCAAGGAGGATGAAATTCTAGAGGCGGTGGAGATCATTAACAAGACCATCCTGTCTTTCTGAGGGTGGTGACAGTTTTCACTGGCAACTGGGAGCCAGCTGGAGACACGCAGTTCATAAAGCTCTGAGTTTCTGTGCTTAATGCAGGCATATTCCACTCCTCCATGTCAAGGGCTTTTTAAAAAAAAATATATATATATATGTTTTTCAGTTCATATATAACAGAATGACTTTTGTAAACATGCAGTTTGCTGTGTAACATAACCAAGAGAATGTCCTGGCATCTTATATTCGATTTAAGTATTTTTGTGCATCTGCGCTTTCTAAGATGAGGTGCCTTTCTATATAGATAGCCTTTTAATCAAGCCCCTCAGCATAATTTATATACGTTTAGTATATAAATTTATTTCCTTGTTGGTACAAATGTTTGTATTTGAGAAAGTTATATTAGTATTGCCTGGAAGACTTGCTTAACCTTATAAAGTTGAATCATAATCATTGAATTTTGGCAAGGATGAATGGTTAAGCTGACACAAGTGAACTCCATATTGGCTGGCACCAAGATGTATTCTGTGAATGTCATTACTTTGAATTAAGAATTAATGTTCCACATTCCTAGGTTATGTTTTAAGTGTTCCATATAATTTGTAAAAAAAGTTTGATTTCAGTGTATCTTTAAAATAAATCTGATGTCTGAAATGTGTATGTTCGGGATCAGTGTGCAGTTACCGCAATATTACCAGTTAACCTCACATTTTAAGCTCTCTGAGAATGTTTTTATTTGCTTTGTTTCTTGTGTTCTCTAAGAACATTTCAGTTCGTTTGGTAATCTCTAGAAAAAGAGAAATTATAAAAAGAAAGTTTCTTTTAGTACTCCTTCTCTGCTTTCAAAATAACCGCTCTTTTCCCATGTGTATACTCGCACTTGCCATTTTTATTAAAGTATCCTTGTTATGCATGCTATTGTGCAACTTTGTTTATTGTTTTACTTGTGCAGGGTATTTTGGATGCTTTTCTATGTCGGTAGTTTGAAGTTTATCTCGTTCTCTTTGAGTTGATCTAAGGAAGAAATGGAAAAATTTATTCAAGCCAAACTGAGGGTTATAACCTGGCAACAGCCTCTCAGAAAGCCCCGAGAACTGTTCCTCCCATTGGAAGTCAAAACACAGATTTGCATAAGTTTTTTGAGACTTGATGACGCATTATTGACGGCTTACACAAGTTATGGGTCATGGGTCATCTTGGCCCTTACAAGATTAACAAGGAATGTGGGACTTCCTGGCGGTCCAGTGATTTAAGACTCTGCCCTTCCACTGCAGGGGGCATGGGTTCCAGTAAGCCGAGAGGCATGACAAAAAAAAAGGAATGTTGTCTTAAAGAAGTTGTCTTATTGGTGCTGGAAAGTGTTGCTCTATGGTTGAGCAGTATTTCTGCCAGTGGGCAGGTTTGGTCGCTGCTTAACTGAGATGCACAGTAGAGGGGAGAGAGGAGGCCAAAAAGAGAGAATCTGTGTAAGTTTTTCTTGTCTTGCCAGAAAACATGAATTTTATGTTCACACTATGACAATAGTATTTTAAGTGGATATAATTTTGTATCAGAAAACATGAATTTTATGTTCATTCTCTATGATGATAGTATTTTATCTTAAATGAGTACGTTAGAATTCCATAGCCGAAAACATTTTGGTTATCTTCAGTTTTTCACTTTTTTATCTTTTAGAAGTGGAATGTAATTTTAGTAGTTTTATTTAATACATTCGACGTCACTGTGTAAAAATCTAAGGCATACAGCATGATGGTGTGATATTGTGATCAGTTTTTCACTCTTTAAACGGCCGGTTGTGACCACTTTGTATCTTGTGTCTGAGTGTCTCAGTGGAGTAGATCCTTAGGGGTGAGTGCCTGTGTCAAAGGGAGCAGTGTGTCATCAGTAGTGACACATTGCTTCCTGCCCCCCTTCCCTCCCCGCCAAGAAGCTAACAAGTCACCATCTGAGGGGTTACAGGAGCGTCTGCTCATACCAGTGGCAATACTTACTGGTCTGACTGGGAGGTTCTGGCTTAGACCTGCCTGGCCCCCTGCAGTCTATATAAGACACATAGCAAACCGGAGTAAGGGTCCTCCTAAACCAGTCAGAGGCTGCTAGTTCTCAACCCTGGGATTGTAAGACCAGGTTATTAAGGTTGGTGCTGCTTCCAGTCAGACTTCCCTGGTGGCTCAGACGGTGGTTTATTGTCTGCCTACAATGTGGGCGATCTGGATTCGATCCCCGGGTCTGGAAGATTCCCTGGATAAGAAAATGGCAACCCACTCCAGTACTCTTGCCTGGAGAATCCCATGGACAGAGGAGCCTCATAGGCTACAGTCCATGGGGCCCAAAGAGTCGGACACGCCTGGGTGCCTTCCCTTTCACTGCTTACAATTAGATCACCTGTCCACATCAAAAGCACCAGGGTTTCTCAGGCCGTATCCCAGGCTGGAATCTTAGGGGGCTGCACGCAGGCCTCAGTAACTTGAAAGGTCCCCTGGTGACTCTGTGCCCTCAGGGCTGAGAACTTGCTTTAGGAATCTCACCTAACTGCAGACTCTGATTCAGTGAGATTCGGCCTCTCCTGTAAGCTCCCAGTAGACGGAGGTGCTGATGCTGCCTTGAAGCATATGGTCATGATCAAGAGTAAATTGCATTTAGCAATTCTCACCCATCCAAAAAGGCCTAAAGGCAAGGTGAATTTAACAAAACAACTTCCTGCTGAATTCTTTGAAGGTCTTAATGATTTGATGAATGTTTCCCTGGTGGCTCAGATGGTTAAAGAATCTGCTTGCAATGCAGGGAGTTGGGACGATCCTGAGGAGGAGGAAATGGCTGCCCACTCCAGTATTCCTGCCTAGAGGATTCTATGGGAAGAGGAGTCCGGAGGGCTACATAGCCCCTGGGGTCTCAAAGACTCAGATGAGACTGGGCAACTAACACTTTCATATTGGATTAAGGTCCACCCTAATGACATTTTAACTTAGTTGTCACTTTAAAGACGATCTCCTAATGCAGTCACATCCTGAGGTTCTAGGGATTAGTACTTCACCATAGGAGTGTGGAAAGGGGGAAATAATTCAGCCCCAAACCCCAACAGTGTAGTGTTCTTTGGATTCTGATCTTTTAGGACACCTCATCTAAATTCGGGCTTCCCTGATAGCTCAGAATCTACCTGCAATGCAGGAGACCCAGGGTTGATTCCTGGGTCCGGAAGATCCTCTGGAGAAGGGGAAGGCTACCCACTCCAGTATTCTTGGGCTTCCCTTGTGGCTTATCTGGTAAAGAATCCGCCTGCAATGTGGGATACCTAGGTTTGATCCCTGGGTTGGAAGATCCCCTGGAGAAGGGGAAGGCTACCCACTCCAGTATTCTGGCCTGGAGAATTGCATGGACTGAATAGTCCATGGGGTCGCAAAGAGTCAACTTTCACTTACATCTAAATTAATCATTGCAAACACAAACTGAGATTGGGACAAGATGTCTGGTTTTCCCTGGATGAAGCAGAATTACAAAGGTGAAATCAGTGTGCTTCAGGCACTGGGAATGTAAAGATCCCAGCTTCCTCCCAACAGGAAGGGGACCATCATGTGGGGACCACTTGTAGGTTTAGATCTCTGCTTCTCAACACTGGCTGCCTATTGACGTCAACCGGAGGGCTTAAGAATTAATGTCCATCTTGAGGCCCCGCCTCAAATCAATTCGATCACAATCTCTGGGGACAGGGCCTATGCATCTGTATATTAAATGCTCCCCAGTCGAGTCAAATGCGCAGCCTTTGCAAAATGGGTACTGAATGTGGAGGCATGAGTGACTGTTGATTGTAAAGCAGGGTGTCATTCACTCAACCTACCATGCCAGGCGCTGGCACTACACTAGAGTCTGCAGGTGAAAAAGCCAAACATACTCCTTGACCTTATGGGGCTTTTTAGGACGTTTAGTCCAAGGTTGTACTGCTCACTGCACTGCAGGCCAACAAATGAGAGATGAGTTGTTGGGGCCAGGAATGGTGACTATTTGAAAAGCCAGCAGACCAAGAAGATGGTGGACTAGATTTCCAAAGAAGCATCTTGCATCTCCTTCCCTTTTTGTATAAAAGAAGCTAGAATTTGGGGAAGGAACTGAAGAGCCTCTTGATGAAAGTGAAAGAGGAGAGTAAAAAAAGCTGGTTTAAAATTCAACATTCGAAAAATGAAGATCAAGGCATCTGGTCCCATCACTTCATGGCAAATAGATGGGGAAACAATGGAAACAGTGACAGACTTTATTTTCTTGGGCTCCAAAATCACTGCAGATGGTGACTGCAGCCATGAAAAAGACATTTGCTCCTTGGAAGAAAAGCTATGACCAACCTAGGCAGCATATTAAAAAGCAGAGACATTACTTTGCCGACAAAGGTCCGTCTAGTCAAAGCTGTGGTTTTTCCAGTAGTCATGTATGGATGTGGGAGCTGGACCATGAAGAAAGCTGAACGCTGAAGAATTGATGCTTTTGAACTGTGGTGTTGGAGAAGATTCTTCAGAGTCCTTTGGACAGCAAGATCAAACCAGTCCATCCTAAAGGAAACGAGTCCTGAATATTCATTGGAAGGACTGATGCTGAAGCTGAAACTCCAATACTTTGGCCACCTGATGGGAAGAACTGATTCATTTGCAAAGACCCTGATTCTGGGAAAGATTGAAGGTAGAAGGAGAAGGGGATGACAGAGAATGAGGTGGTTGGATGGCATCACCAACGTGATGGACATGCGTTTGGGTAAACTCTGGGAGTTGGTGATGGACAGGGAGGCCTGGCATGCTGCAGTCCATGGGGTCGCAAAGATTCGGACACGACCGAGCTACTGAACTGAACTATACCAAAAGGGGAGGGAGTGCGGTTTGTTGTTGCAAACTTCTCGATATCTGAATCATTTGCTCTTGTTGTAAAGCTCCAACAAGACACACATTCTCTTTTCTCCAATTTTTTATCTCTATATGAATGGAAAGTTTCGTCTAAAGTCTGATCTTTAGACTTAAAGATCAGAGGCTTGACAGTGAGCTATCCGGTATATCTCAGGCTCTAGACGACATTCTTAACTTGCAGCAAAAGCAATGGAATATAGAGTTTAAAGTAAAAGAAACAGATCCAGTATGGGGTCAGATTTGTTCTTCCCTACTACAAGTACGGGGGTTCAATCCCTGGGTGGGGAAGATCCCCTGAAGTAGAAAATGGTAACCCACTCCAGTATTCTTGCCTGGGAAATCCCACCAACAGAGGAGCCTGGTGGGCCACAGTCCATGGGGTCACAAAGTCGGACGCGACTTAGTGACTAAATAACAAGAACAGGTACAGTTATTTGAAAAATATTATGTGTCATGTGGAGAGGAGAGGCAGTGGTTCCAAGAAATAACATTAGACAGTATGTGCTCGGTGCTGTTCCTAAATGTGATAGGTTTCATCACAGGTGCTAACACTCCCGTTATTTTACGGATGGGAAAACCAAGACTTAGACAAACTTGCCTTGGGTCATTGGAATAGTAAGAGGCGGAGCCCTGGAGTCCTGGGTGGGTTGGGCCAGACTTCTGCAACGAGGCAGGAGACAGGCCAGGTGCCCCGTGGCTGGGGGGACAGGGGCAGCGCCTCCATTTGGCTCTGGAGCATGGCTGAGAGGCCCCAGGTGCATGCAAAAGCATTTCAATTAGCTTCTAACTTGGGGGATGGATTCTTAAAAATACTAGCAGGAGCCATTCAAATAAATAATGGATACACAAAAGCAGCTTAGTCCCTTTAGGAAAAACCCTTTAAAATATATTTCAGGCCATACTCCACTGTTGGTGCATGTTTAATGTTTCAGAGGAGTTTTATTAGCTCCCAGCCTTTATTCTGATTACCATGGAAATGAGATTTCTCCCCCATGCCTTGGTCCAGTCCCTCAACTCTTTAATCGTTAATATTAGAGCTAATATGGTTTTTATAATTTGTATCACAATACTTAAGTGCAGAGCAGATGGCAGCTAAAGATAAATGGGAGTAAGGCAGAACCTGGCTCAAAGCCTCCTGTTCAGTAGGACTGTTTATGACTCTGGCTCCTGAATAAATGGGCCGTGGCTGGCCGGAGTCCTTCTGATCTTGGTGGCTTTCCTCCCAGGTCATTGGGGTACATCTTCCCCTCTGCAGTGGAAAGTGAAGGATGCTAGTAAGTTCTGCCAGTCTCTTCGGTCTTCTTTTTCTCACAAAGCACTTTGATTTAGGGGTTTCTAAGGGCCTAAAGTGAAAGTGAAAGTTGCTCTGACTTTCACCAAGAGTCGTATCTGACTCTTTGACTCTTTGCGACCCCATGGACTATACAGTCTGTGGAATTCTCCAGGCCAGAATACTGGAGTGGGTAGCCTATCCCTTCTCCAGCAGATCTTCCTGGCCCAGGAGTCGAACTGGGGTCTCCTTCATTGTAGGCGGGTTCTTAACCAACTGAGCCATCAGTGAAGGGCCTAACTATGTACGTATGAATGATCTGGAAGTAATGACTCCTGGGAGTAGTTTATAGATAGTCATGGAAAGAGCACGCAGAGCCGCAGGACCTCTCGTGGTGACCCAGGAGCTCAGACCTGGCTGAAGGTGTGCTTCTGCTCTGGGAATTCTAGAATCGTGAAGGGAGCTTTGCCCAC
The DNA here is from genome assembly GCA_007570785.1 of Antilocapra americana. NCBI lineage: Eukaryota > Metazoa > Chordata > Mammalia > Artiodactyla > Antilocapridae > Antilocapra > Antilocapra americana. Next base: position 13,076,428 of record ML660216.1, on the reverse strand, counting down.
CGCTTTGTGCTGCAACGCAGACCTGGGAGATGGGGAGAGTGGAAGGGACTCGCTGTAGTGCACACAGCAGTGGTGGCAGAACTGGGGCTGAACCTGGTGACAGCCTCCTGGTCTCTCTCACTGGGGGATGGACGTTCAGGTGGTAGCTGTGTTGCCAGAGCTTCCGTTTTGCACAACCGCCTAAGAAGCTGTGATCTTAGGCAAATGACTACCTGCTTGTCCTTCATGAAATGCGGGGGTCAAATTAAGCCAATATTTCTTGGAAGAGTGGTCCTGCCTGAGCTGGTGTCTGAAGGTGGGGGCTGGGACTACCCCGGGTGACCTGGACCTTCCATCGTTGAGCACCACATTTAAGTGGTCCGCCAGACCACCTTGTAAAGCCGAGGTCTGTGCCCTCGAGGTGGAAGGTTTCAAACAGTGGGCAGTCTGACAGCCACCGTGCATTGTGCAGTCCATGGGATCGCAGAGTTGGACACGACTGAGCGACTGAATGGAAACTGAAAATGCTTCGTGCATTCCTCTCATTGGGTTTTTCCAGTAGTCATGTAAGGATGTGAGAGTTGGACCAGAAAGAAGGCTGAGCACCGAAGAATTGATGCTTTTGAACTGTAGTTCTGAAGAATACGCTTGAAAGTCCCTTGGACTGCAAGGAGATCAATCAGTCCTTAAGGAAATCAACCCTGAATACTCATTGGAAAGACTGATGAAGCTCCAATACTTTGGCCACCTGATGTGAAGAACTGACTCACTGGAAAAGACCCTGATGCTGGGAAAGATTGAAGGCAAAATGAGAAGAGGGTGGCAGAAGATGAGATGGTTAGAATAGCATCACTGGCTGGATGGACATGAATCTGAGCAAACTCTGAGAGATAGTGAAAGACAGGGAAGCCTGGCATAGCACAGTCCATGGGGTCTCAAAGAGTCGGATATGACTTAGTGACTAAACAACAACAGTCACTTCAGTTCAGTTCAGTTCAGTCGCTCAGTCGTGTCTGACTCTTTGCAACCCCATGAACTGCAGCACACCAGGCCTCCCTGTCCATCACCAGCTCCCGGAGCTTACTCAAACTCATGTCCATCACGTTGGTATGCCATCCAGCCATCTCACCCTCTGTCGTCCCCTTCTCCTCCCGCCTTCAATATTTCTCAGCTTCAGAGTCTTTTCAAATGAGTGGTGGCCGAAGTGTTGGAGTTTCAGCTTCAGCAGTCCAGTGGGGTCCCGAAGAGTCGGACACGGCTTAGTGATGAACGACAAAAGTCACTTAGTTCTCCCCAAAGTCAGGTCCTGGGGCGCAGAGAGGGGGCTTCCGGCTCTGGGTGGAGGAAAGGGCTTTGGAGAGGTGTCCCCTCACCTCCGAGATCCAGCATTCCCAGGACATCTCAGCCTAAGGAGGCGTCGGTGTGGCGGGATCCGCTCCCGGGCACCGGGCGCCGGGGGACGGCAGGCGGCGCTGTCCGCAAGGCTTTGGTTCCAGGGTCCGCTCCCCGAGCCAGCAGCCGCGCGTGCGCGGTAGCCTGGTGGGGATGGCTGTGTTCGGAAGGCCAGAGCCGGACTTCTGTCCCCCGAAAGGCGGGTGGCCCAGGGACCTCGCGCTGCAGGGCCGGGAGCCGACGGGCGGTGCAGAGGGCCCGGGGGCCGCGGGCGGGCCCGGAGCCTCTCAACCGCGCGCAGAATGCAGTGAACTTTGGCAAAAGTTGTTTCATTTTTCTCAGTAATTGTGCTCCTTGTAGGAAAATTGTAAGCGTAGACACAAATCTCTCACGGCCACTCCCTGCAGAGAGGGGCGCTGCTGCGTGGGGGCCCCGGTTCAGACCTCTCTCTCTCTGTGAATCGCTTGCACCCCTCTGGAGCCGCTTTCAGTTCAGCGCCGGGAGAATCAACTCCCGCGCCCGGGATGGGGAGCTCTGAAGAGCATCGTGGCGAACAGGACCAGTGAGGGGCGCTCGTGCGTCCCCCGTCAGGGAGCGCTGCGACCCCATGGGAAGGGCCTCCCTGGACTGTCCTGAAAGCTCCTTGAACGGCTGAGGCTGCAGGGGCTTGCAGCCTGAGGTCCTGCAAGGTCAGGAGCGTTGGGCTGGGGTGGGGGGAGCGCAAGGAGGGGGAGAAGGGGGAGGGAAGGCGGGTCCTTTGGCTTCGCGGGAGCTCACTGTTCAATAGTTACTAATAGTTGGCCTGCTGGTTGGGGGGTGGCTAGGTGTGCAGAGTGAGGATGACCCTGGCACCTGGTTGCTGAGTCCTGCCCACCAGGGAGATCGGGCAGCCCCGGGTATGTGAGTGCCAAGTACAAGGTCAGTGCCTGGGCCCAGAGCCGGAGGCAACAGCGGTCTTCTTGGGGAAGGGGGGAGAGGAGAGGGGATCAGGGAGGGACGATTTTCCTCCCTGTCCTGGCTGTGGCCAAGCGCTGCCCACTGCCCACCCCCTTGGCTTCTGAGTCCTTCAAGGCTAGTCACCAGCTCTATAACTTCAGTCTGCCCTCGAAACCTCTGCAAGTCGTAGTTTCCTCATTTAGAAATTGGAAGCCGACTGCTGGTGGGGGCAGTGTTAGGTCCTTGGTTCTGCCCCCCGCCCCTAGACCTTCTCTGGGAATTTGCAAGCTCCCAAGGGTGCTGGGATGACCTGAAACTTGATAAACATCCAGGCACCCTGGGCTCTTCTCTGACAGGTAGGTGCTGTAGGTCTGGGTGCCACAAGGTTCCTTGGACCTTCCTGGGAACATGTGTCCTGGGGTCTGGTTGTGGACCCCACTGGCCCTTGGCACTGGGAAGGGAAGTGCCAGGGTAGTGGGGTGCGGGGCAGTATCCATCCCAGACTCATTAACCTGCGAGGCTATGCAGAGACGGAGGCATTTTAGTGGTTTTGTTCGGGCCGGACCCTGAGCTGATGTTTCACTTAGGAGATGTCATTGAGATGTGAGGACACTTCTCGGCTTGGATAGCCTGGGGGGTGAGGTCCTAACCTGAGTTCACTTGCCCGAGGTCTGGGTTCTGACCTGGGTTCACTTGCCTGGTGCCTGCCTTTCCCCACAGGTCTTAACTTTGATGAGTGAATAGTGATAATGATTGCATCTTTCCTTCCCAGTTGAGGGCCAGTTCATGCTTTATTTACTTCCTTAATCCCCATAGCAGCCCTGCAAAGCTGGTAGTACTCAGACCCACTCCCAGGAGACAGCTTGTAGACTCCCCAGGTGGGAGGTGAGGCTTCACTCCATGGAGCCTGGTGCCCAGACAGCCCCGTCCATGCTGGGGAGGTAATTGAAACTCCAGACCCCACTCACGACGTCAGTGACCCTGAGGTCCCCAGCCGAGTGTCTGGGGCTGTCTGGGTGGGCCTGGGTTCAGCCTGTTCTAGAGACCGGGGTTCAGGAGTGTCAGTGTCCACCCCTGGCTCCCATGCCCCTCCCTGTCCCGCACTGGGCCTGGCCCTCCATGGGGGCTCTGCCTGTTTGCCCTTTAGTATAACCAGGGCTTTCTCCTGAGGTGGGGAGGAAGGTCCGCCTCAAGGAGGGGGGCTCTGCATCTCTGGGGGGAGGGCAAATGGGGTGTGGGGAGCACTAGGGCCGCAGGAGCTGTGCCCGGCCCCGCTGGCCAGAACCCTGTCTCCTGGCCTGGGCTGTTTGCGCTTCTCACCTCCAGAGCGCATCTGGGTCATCACGCCCCCTGCAAGCAGCCAGTCCAGGGCCCGTCTTCAACACCAGACCCCGCCCGTGGCCAGCTACTTTTCCAGAGGAAAGCGCAGCCCCACAGGAGGCCCCACACCTCCCCGTCACAGCTTTGAAGGTGGGAGCCAGGAGGCCAAGTCAAAATTGCATGGAGGGTAAACAGCTGAGGACCCAGTTTGGCCTGGTCGGGAGGCTGGCTGGCTACAAAGGGACACTGTGAGGGATGCCCGCCTGCAGAAGGGCCCCATTCAGTTTCCCCTGAACGGGACTTGCCTGCTAATTAGGTGGGGAGGACCCTAGCAGTGGGTGGGCTGCAGGAAAAGGGTGGGATGGGTAAGGGGGGGCAGGTGAGTGACCCCATCAGGGAAGAGCTGCTGTTTCTGAATAGCTAGAGCTGAAAGTCCAAGTCTGATCCTGCACACCCGCCGCCCCAGAACTGTGCGAGGCGCTGTTAAAAATGGTGATGTGCCAGCCGTGTCCCAGACCTCCCTCCAGCACTGGGTGGGGGGGCTTGCACTCATCATACCTCTGTTGGTACTCATCAGGGATCAGGCCTTTGGCACGCTGCCCCTCTGCCTGCTGCTGTCAGGGAGGTGGCACCCCCTCTGGCTCTGGGGCAGCCGGTGGGGCTCAGGGCAGGAGAACTCCCACACTTGTTCTTCTACTCAGCGGGCTCTGCAAATATTTCCATGTTCTCTGTATGCTCTGCTGGGAGAGAGGGTGGGAAGCTCCAGTTCTGTCATTTTGTCTCATAGTAGGATGGTGCCGGATTATCCCCACTTCACAGGTGAGAAAACTGAGGCTCCCCCAGGCTAATGACTATGCGCAAGGTCATACCACGCAGGGCCCTGGCTGTGCCCCGTGGTTCTGCCTTCTTGGGGTGTGGATGGAGCCTGGGAAGGTGGTGTCGATTTCAGTGTGGTTGGAGCCACAGCCCCCAAAACCCCTTAATACCACTCCATGTGGCCTCACTGCGCACGGGATGCACTTCAGGGCCACCCCGGGCTCTGGGTGGAGGAGGGGAGGGGGACCGTCCTGTAAGTGCTGGTGGACAGGATGAAGACAGGCCCGGGGGGCCCTGGGCTTCTTGGGAAAGGGGCGCTCTTCTCTTCCGGGATGCCCACCCAAACACACAGCCCACTTCTGTGGTCCATGTGGCAGCGGTGGCGCTGAGATTAATCTCTAGACCCGTCCGGGCACGTTTGCTGTTCCTGGGATGGCACCGACTTCTAGGCTTAAAGGTGGTCTCAGTGACCCTTGGTGGGCATCTGGTGGCTCAGTCGGGGTCAGTTGGCTTTGTGCCCCCTGTCTGTGCTGAGGGCACTCATTCAGGACTTGTTAGGAGTAGAGTTAATGGATCCCAAAGGTGAGACCACGTAGGGTGTGGGCAGCGGGCTGAACAGGACATTGTAGTCCCACTAGAGGTAGTGAGTGGGTCAGACAGGCCTGAGGCGTCCTGAGCAAGGGGTCCTGGGTGACCCCCGCCCTACTCTGGGGTCCGTGGTATGGTGGTTCAGGGGCCAGGTGGGAGGCAGTGGTGGGTGGACGGTGGCTGGGGCTCCTGGCTCAGGTGACTCCTGGCTAGGGTGGTCAGGGCAGCATTTGGTCTTTGGTGCTCCCTGACAGCACAGGTACACCCCAAACCCCAGCACCCCACCCTGTTGCTGATGGGGTCACTGGGGAGGGAGGCCTGGGGATGCCCCTGCCACAGGCTTCTCATGCTCCTGGGCAGACCCCTGCACAGCAGCCAGGGGCTCAGAGAATTCCTGTGTGAATTACTCCTTGATCGAGTGAAGCAGAGTGAAAGCAGAGCTGCCATTCCATTGTTCTCTCTCCAGGCTCAGAAGAATGTGCTCAGACAGGTAAAAAAAATGGGGAAGGTTTGCTTAGCTAGCAGACTGTTCCCAGAGCAATGCACAACTTGGCTTGATTAGTGAGTTGCTGTTTCTTAGGCTGTCCCTTGAAGTCTGAAAGGTTTTTCATTCCAGAGTCTCTGGGGAAGCTGACTTCTACGTCTGTTCCATCCCCTTCCATCCCCCCTCCCAGTTTCAGATAAAGCATCAGTGGGAGGATAGAATTGAAGAGAGAATCTGGAAGTAAATGTGACCTCCTTAACTCTAAGATCTTACTCTTGAAACTACAGACTCTGGATTTCAGCACTAGAAGACCCTAAAGGGCACCAGGCAGCTGACACTTGCTCAGGGGCACGCAACTGGCTAGTAGCAGGAGCTGAACCTGAACCCAGGCCTTTGGACTTCCAACTTTCTGGAGCTGGGAATCAGAGCAGAAGGTCCTGGTTTGTGTCTCTCCCCTTTACATCCAGGCCCTCATGTACTACCTGACATCTTCCGCTTAACATGATGAAGCAGGAAAGAAATTGGATTTGTTTTCTATTGCCATGTGACAGATTACCAGATTTGTTAACAGATGTGGCAGATTAAAATGCATGCATTGATTATCTGACAATTTCTGTGGGTCTGGAGGCTGGGAGGGCTTAGCTGGGTCCTCTGCTCAGGGTTGAGCAGAATTGCGGTGCTCGGGAAGACTCTCAGGAGTCCGCTGGGAGAGTGACTGCATGAATGTTGAGGGTGGACACCGGGCTGGACAACAGGGTCTGTGACCCCAGGCACAGTAGCTTGAGGCCCTGTGGCCAACCTCATGGTCAATATAGCAAAGGTGCAGTGGGAGTGATCCACAGTTGACTAAGGACAGGGCCTCTCTTGCTGTGGCCTGGGTGCATTCACAGCTGAATCTTTGGTAGGGGTGGAGAGAGGGCCCAGTGTTACTATTTCTGGTCTGATTAACCCTGGTGAGTGAAGTGCTGGGAAAAGCCCTAAGCCTAAAAAAACTCCTTAACTTAGGAGTTTCAAGGTTGAGAGGCAATGTTTTACTCCCAAGTGGGGAGTACAATCTAACCTGGAGACTAGGTGCTGGGGGGTGAAGTTCAGAAGAGGAAAAATAAGGTAGGTTTTTCAAAGCTCAAAGACCTTGAGCTTTGTCTGTCTCTTATTAGGATCACAGGGTCTCAGGATGATGGCTGGTGATACCACAGGCTGGCTTGAGGGGGCTTGCTGCGAGTTCGAGGTGTTGGCCGGAACCAGCTGTGTGTGGGACGTGCCTGAGTCAACACTGTGGCACTCAGCCAGGTCAGTCCTGGGCTGGGCACGCCAGGTGGCCAGGTCGGGGTTTGTCATGAGCCTCAGCTAGGTTTAATTTTATGTAGAAAAATTATCAAGGAAGATGGTGGTCAAATTTGAGTGTTGTGGAGCAAAGCCATGCTTATTTGAGAAATAAAAGAATATTCTAGCAGGTAGCTGCTTTATAAGGTCTGCAGATAGGTTCCTATGTCTTGGTGGGCCTATGTAGTCAGAGGGGCACAGGGTTTTTTTAAAAAAAAGTCTTTATTTTTAATTGAAGCAATGTTGATTGCTTTGCAATCAACACGAATCAGCCATAGGTATACGTATGCCCTCTGCCTCTTGAATCTGCCTCCCACCCCATCCTGTCCCTCTAGGTTGTCACAGAGCCCCAGTTTGAGTTCCCCGAGTCATACAGCAAATACCCACCAGCTATCTATTTTACATACAGCAATGTATATGTTTCCATGGTACAGTCTCTATTCATCTCACTCGCTCCACCCTCCTTCCCCTCAGGTCCACAGGTCTGTTCTCTATGTCTCTGTCTCCATTGCTGCCCTGCAAATAGATTCATCAGGACCATCTTTCTAGACTCCATGTGTATGCATCGATATACAACATTTGTTTTCCTCTTCCTGACTGACTTCACTCTGCATAGTAGGCTCTCGTTTCATCCACCTCATTAGCACTGACTCAAATGTGTTCCTTTATATGGCCGAGTAATATTCCGTTGTTTATATGTACCCCAGTTTCTTTATCCAGTCATCTGTCGATGGGCATCTAGGTTGCTTCCATGTCCTAGCTATTGCAAATAGTGCTGCAATAAACACTGGGGGACATGTGTCTTTTTCAGTTATGATTTTCTCAGGGTATAGGGCACAGGGTTTTATTACATCTGTTTCACAGATGAGGAAGCTGAGGTTCTGAAAAGGGTTTCTGTGAAGGGCCTGGCAGTAACTTCAGAGGGTTCCAGAGGCAGAGGTGGGGCAGTGTCCCCTGGCCCCTCTGGGAACCCAGTGGTCCTCTGTCTTGGGAGCCCCCTGGAGAAACATGAGAGAAGCCCTCACAGCACCTCCGCCCAGTCTGGGTGGGTCCACCACCTGCGTCTTTATAACAGTCTTCCAGATGCCTCTGATGTACTGGGTTGAGATCTGTTGGCACATAATTTCGATGATCAGACCCAGAAGTTTGGGTCAGTGATGAGATGCAGAGAAGCATTGTCCACTCCCCAAGTAATGAATGATTTCATCCACGGCAGCTGCTGACACACTTGTTTTCCTGGGACTGAATCAGACCGTGCGGTTGTGATTATGAGTTCTGTGGCTGACCCACTGCCAACACTGGAAGTTTAGAATCCACAATTCAGCCAACTTTATTGCATACCTACTGTGAGAGAGGCAGGAATGCTGAGCCGGGCACCACAGGAAGCCAGCCTCGAGGCCAGGATGCTCCCCTTAGCTCTGTACCGTCTGTCTGTTCTGGTTAGAGGCACCCAGCATGAGTAGAAAGTGGATTAGACTTCTGGATCTTTGCAGCACGCGAGAGCGACAGGCTTGGGGGTTTCTGGAAGGGCGGGGCTTGTGCTGCTGCCCGTGCTTCTGATCTCAGCGGGGCTGGTCTTCTCCGCCCTTGGGTGCCTGTCTGCTCTGACACCGCTGGTCGTGTGACCCGCAGTGTCGTTAGGTCCCGCCAGTCTGCATCCATCACAGAGCTCATCCCACGCGTGCAAGTACATCCATTAAACGGTCTCCTCAGTAGGAAAAGCTTCGACTTCCCCAAAGCCTCTGATGGGTGGCACTAGTGGTGTCGACGCCTTTCCGATAGAGCTGGCGGAAGCAGCTCCCGCCTTCCAGCGCGAGAGGTGTCTCTCGTTTCTAGTGATTTACTGTGTTCACAACATTGATGTTCACAAGCAAATGCATATTTATCCAGGCTCAGAAATCTGCTCCCGCACAGTAGGCACACATGTGAACAGAAAACAGAAGAATCAGAGTCTGGCAGGTTTTCAGAGGAAGGAGAGATTTCCTCTGCACACCTGCTGCCTCCCCAGCTGGACACCTTGAGTCAGTTGACAGACGACTGCTGAGAAAAGCTTGAGTTGGATTAATTTCAGACATTGACCAGCAATTTCCTTTCGACCAGAGTTTGTAGGGTGCTTACAGTGCCAGGGGTCAGAGGGCAAGAGCCGAGAGGAGACAGGTGGCCTCTCAAGGTCAGGGGAAGGGAGAGACCAAAACAATGAAACTCATGCAAGTCAGGATGGAAGAGGTGCTGGGGCATCAGGGAAGGGGTCAAAGAGGAGCTGTGATGGCAGAGAGGAGCACTGAGGAACTGGGGTATTGGGGGAGACTCGAGCAGCTGGGGCCCTGGGATGGGTGCATGGAGAAGGTGGCATTTAAATGGGGTCTTGGAGGAACTTCCCTGGTGGTCTAGGGGCCAAGACTCTGCACTTCCAATGCAGGGGGCCTGGGTTCCATCCCTGGTTGGGGAACTAGATCCCACATCCTGCAACAAAGATCGAAGATCCTGCTACTAACACCCAATGCAGCCAAATAAATAAATACAATATTAAAAAGATAAATGGGACCTTGTAGTCTGTGCAGGAGTGTGCATGGCCCGGAGGCTTGGTGGTGGGATGTGGGTGCTGCTTCCTGGCCACAGAGTGGGAGGAGCTGATTGAAGGGCACATTGGCTGACAGCCACCCAGGTCACCCGTCTAAAGGGCACAACGGCATCCCAGAAAATAAACCTGACTGGCAAAATGTACACTTGGGTTCGGGAGTTGGAGAGAAGTGAGCAGCTTCTTCTTGCCTCCAAGGCAGAGCCTAGGGGTGCAAAGTCACCTGCAAAGACATTTTTATTTTGCATACCCTGTAGGAAGTGTTGGCTCCTTCCCTGCACTCAACAAATAAATGTGAATACATATGCCAAGAATACCAGGGCTTTCCCGGTGACTGAGTGGTAAAGGATCTGTCTACCAGTGCAGGGGAGAAGGGTTCAACCCCTGGTCTGGAAAGATCCCACATGCCTCAGGGCAGCTGAGCCCGAGAGCCGCAACTCCTGAGCCCGCATGCTGCAATGCCCGCGGCCCACGTGCCCTAGAGCTCCGAGCCCTGTAGCGAGAGAAGCCACCTCAGTGAGCAGCCCCTGCACCGCAGCTAGAGGAGCTCCAGCTCTCTGCAACCAGAGAAAGCCCGCACCCCGCAACGAAGACCCAGAGCAGCCAAAATTTAAAATAAAACAATTTTTAAAAAGAGTATCAATCAGAAGGTGCTAAAAATCATCAGGCTTCATGGGACGCTTCTGCTTCTCTGGCCCTTAGAGTTGAGCACACGCTCTGAGCTACAGGAAAACCAAGTCTGGCCTCTGACCAACAGGTGCCCAGCCGCATGTGGCTTTGCATCCATGAGGTGAGGTGGCCCAGCACTGCTCTCCCAGGTGGTGATTTGGAGTTAGACTGACCAGGAGAGAAGCTGGAGCAAACCTGCGATGCTCTTGGCTGGTACCTGGCTCCTTGGGCAAGTCCTTCACTATCTGCAAGGCTTTCTCGTCAGCTTTCATTCCTTTGAAACAGTCTTTCTATTGGGCTGGGACACGTGCCATCTTTGAAAGAGCCAAGGAGTTGATCACACACACCTGGATGTTTTTTTTTTTTTAAACTATTTTTAGCTGCACTGAACCTTCATCGCTGCTTGGGCTTTCATCTAGTTGCAGTGAGCTGGGGGCTACCCTTTATGCTGTGTGTGGGCTTCTCACTGCGGAGGCTTCTCTTGTTGTAGAGCACAGGCCCTGGGGCGGGCAGGCTTCAGTAGTTGCTGCTCGTGGGTTCTCTAGCACAGGCTCAACAGTTGGGGCGCACAGGCTTAGCAGCTCCGCGGCATGTGGGATCTTCCCAGACCAGGGATCGAACCCATGTCCCCTGCAGATGGGGGACATTCTTACCCACTGTGCCACCAGGAAAGTCCACCTGGGATGTTTTGATACTTACAGGGGTGAGGAGAGAGGGACTTGGCCCATCTCTCGGCGTGAGGACATCTGTCCACCAGCTCCCTGCCTGTGACTTCTGCTGACAATGGCAAACTGTCGAGGACACCAGAGGCAGATGACTGAACCTCGTTAGTTTCATGCCCCAGGTATGCCCTTGGTGTTGGAAAGGCTGAGAAGTGGCCTTTCGCCACAGAACGTTTCTGTTTCTACAATGCCAGGCAGGCGGCATGCGTGTGGCTCAGCTCTGCCCCAAGCTCTCCTGGCTGTTGCATCTGTTAACTGAGTGGATCTGCTCTGTGTGGACAAAGGAGGGAGAACCTGACCACAGTATATTTGTTCTTTTTTATTATAAAGGTCATATGTGCTCACTGAAATTCAATATAGGGGGAAAAATAAAACCCAGGAGGGCCGAAGAATCATCCACAATGCTGTCTCTCAGAGGGAACTCCTAGTGGTGTGTCACCATCTTTCCTTATAGATTTTCTGTCTCTACTCTCACATAACTATTCCTTCCAGAATTGTAACACTGTAGGTAGCACAGCCTCTGGAAGGTTCATCTGCTGACTGTGTTTACCTGAAGAGTTCCCACTGGAGTCTCCCTTAGACATGCAGATATAGAGAAGGCTGGCACCCAGCTGGGCATGAACCCTGAGCCTCCCAGAGAGGAGGCATATAGGGAGCTAGGGACCTCTGGGAGGAGGCTGGGCTCCAAGTCCCCAATCCCAGATGCCCAGGATTAGAAATTAGGGAGAACTGTGGGGGCCCCAATGTGGCCTCAGTCTGGTTTTAGGCTTGAGATAGGGGTTCATTACGGGCTTCCCTGGTGACTCCGATGGTAAAGAATCTGCCTGAAATGCCAGAAACCCAGGTTCAGTCCTTGGGTTGGGAAGATTCCCTGCAGAAGAGAAGGTCTAGCTATTCCAGTATTCTTGCCTGGAGAACTTCATGGACAGAGGATACAGGCCATCGGGCTGCAAAGAGCTGGACATGACTGAGCGACTGACACTTTCACTCTCAGGTTCATTATGTCTAAAGAAAACCCATCTTGAGGAAAGTGGCATCTAGACTGGAGAGCTGGGCTCCACGCTGGGGCAGACTGTCCCTGTGGCCCTCTCTGGTCACTCTTGTCCACCAGGACAGTGCTGCGGTGTTCCAGGTGACCGGAGGTCTCCGAGGGTAGTGGACGCCTGTATGGAATTCCCTTCCCTACACTGGTCCAGGTTAGGGGGGGCCGGTGGCAGGCGACGCCTGGCGTGAGATGATGAAGGTGGAAGTGAAGTAGCAGCTGTGTCCCCGTCCGCTGGGAGACTGGGGCACGAGGTGCCTGGCAGCTCGCAGACGTCACCGCTCACCTTGGGCTCAGCTGGCTGGCAGGGGCTGCCGTGACTCCTCCTTCATTCTCTGAAGCTGCCTCTGCAGCTCCCGGACCTGAGTGGGGTGTTTAGCTCTGTGATGAAGGGCATCAGAGTGCAGGCCACCCCCATCACCTGGGCTCGTTCTGGTCCATCCTGCAGGTCTGCTCGTCCTGTTTTCCCTGACCTTCTCCACCTCACATCCACCTTCCCTTCTCCGTGGCTGACTTTGAGCTGTGGCACCAGATGTAGAAGCGACAGCTCCCAGAGACGGTTTAATCATGTCCCACAACTGGGCAACGCCAAATCCTATAGTAGGTGTATAATACCTATATGTATGTGTATGATATGTATTTATATAAAAACCATGTGATTTTATGATAATAAATCTTATATTCACTTTTATTATATAATTCTTGTGCCCATTTTAAAGACATAGAAGCAGAGGCCCGGGAATCCACCAGGCCACCATCATGCCTGTGTGATGCCCGCTCAGCACGGGGCATGATGGACCCACAAACCTCTGACAACGATGCTCTCCTCCTCCATCCAGAGTCTCTGGTCTCTTCAGGGAAGAAGCAGGAGAGGTAGGGCGCTCCTCACTGCCATCTTCTTACCCTTTTTCCTTTCCCCATTTCCTCAAAACTGTCAGTTCCCTGAGCCAGAGGTGGACCTGGGGCCAATTGCTATGAATACTCAGCAGGTTAAGGAGAAGGGAGACGGTGGCGCCCTGGAGGAAGAACCGGGAGAAAAGAACTCAGATAGGAGAGGACATCCGGAGGAGATGTCCAAGAGGCTAAAGGGTCCCCCGTGTGGTCTTTACTCCAAAAGAGGGCGCAGCACTGGTGCACCACTTGATGCTGACCGCCGGGCCCTCCGCAAGCACCCAGCTTGTTGCAGGAGAGCCCTGAGCTGTCTCAGAGAGGGGCGGAGCCGCGGGCACCCCAGAGAGAGGGGGCGGGGCCAAGGGCATCCCAGACAGAGGGGGTGGAGTTATGGGCTGCTAGGTCTCTAGGGGGTTCATGACTGAGACAGTATCCTCTGTGAAGAATCCCTACAGGGATTTAGGGGACTGGGAAAGACACTGGCTTCCCACTTCTCAAAAGTGGGTGGGAGCTGGAGCATGTGAAATAATAAAAAAAAAAGTTCCTTTATACCTAGGTTCACAGGTCTGTAACATCATATGGGATAACGTGTAGAGGGAGCAAGCCTATGGGGTCTCACTTTCTGCTAGCTGTTAGCTCATGTGAGCTTGGAAATGGGCACTGTGACATCTATCTTGTTGTAAGAAGTAGCCTCTCAGTTTCCCATTCAGGAGGAAGGAACTGGGCTGTTTCAGGAAGGTGGGCACTAGGGAGCACGAGGAAATCATTTTGTTAACACTGTTAACACTAGGAGAGGCAGGGTGTTTGCCCCAAATTAAGAAACTCAGGGTGTCAGTTGGGGTCAGTCCTCTCCGTGTTCCGGGTTAGAGGGAGGGAGGAGCCAGCCAAGGGTGCTGGTAGTTCTGGCCTCACCAGTCATGGGTGACAGAGCATGAGCAAAGGCCATCTGCCTTGGGTCTATCCAGGGCTCTCCCCACTCAGAACTGCCTGCCTTCAACTGGCCCAGGAAACGGGCTGCCCCCCAGGGGGATGCAGGTCTTCAGGCTGCTAAGCCCCACTCTTCCCACAGCATCTGACTTTTCAGACCCGCTACCTCCAATGCTGAAGTGGAAACTCCAGTATTTTGGTCATCTGATGTGAACAACTGACTCGTTGGAGAAGTTCCTGATGCTGGAAAAGATTGAGGGTGGAAGGAGCAGAGGGCATCAGAGGATGAGATGGCTGGATGGCATCACCGATGCAATGGACGTGAACTTGGGCAAACGTCGGGAGATGGTGAGGGACAGGGAGGCAGGAGGTGCTGTAGTCCATGGGGTTGCAAAGAGTCTGACATGCCTGGACGATTGAACAACAACACCTCCACTCACCCAGGGTCCCCCTTCTTCACCAATGCCTTTAGCATCTCAGTATGCTGGTCTTCTTCCTGTCAGGGTCCCTCTTCTGCTGTACCAACTGTGGTATCTGGCACAGGCCCCCATTTCCCCACAGGCCTTTCATTGAAGAGTTTCATGCTGGGCACTCCAGGAACAGGAGTGACAAGTCCAACTCCCAAATGAAAGTTCCAGAACTGTCCTGAGTCCTTGGGGTCACTGACCTGGTCTGAGCTTCCTATACCCCACCCCCACCCGACCCCCTTCTGACATAGCTGCTAAAATCCCCAAAGGCTCAATGCCCTCTGAGTCTTGATGGGAGCTCATGAGTTCAGCATACTTAGCATCTGTCTTCCCCTGATCTTGCCCCAGGAAGGGACCCAGCAGTGCCATCGGATGGACTGTCAGTGCCCAGGCTGCTGCTCTGTTGAGGTGGTGGGTAATTTGCTTCTCCAAGACCCCAGATTAAGAGATGCTCCATTCATGGGACTTCTTGTCCCATACAGGACCTTTCCTCATAGGTACTGCAACTGTGCTTCCTTTAGAAAGAGTCCTCAAGTAGCCAACCCTGATGATCTTAAAATGTAACCTGCATGATACCAGGTCCAAAGTAATTTAGAATGTGTTTCTGACAGGATATTTCATGGTGTTACACAGGAAATGTCCAGGCACCAGTAGGGGAATTATTTTCAGGTAGGACTTCCAGCAGGAAGTGACCCCTCCCTCCCAAGAGAGTTTCCTGGCAGAACAGCCTGGGATTTAGAGTCAGACCAACCCAGAGCACATCCTGCCTGCATCCTTTTGAGCTCTGCTGTTTCTGGCAAGTTGCAAACCTTCTCTGAGCCTCAGTTTCCTCATTTCTAAAACCAAGCAATAAACTTATCTATGCAATAGAGTTGTTATAAATAAGAAAAGCACAGAGAATGCTTACCAGGGCAGCTTGCCCACAGAGATCAGTGCTGGCCCACTCCCAAAGCCTCCCACCAGAATCCCAGACCCAGAATGGTTGCAAGCAAGAGCTGAAAGAGCTGTGTGCATGAAATTGCGTTAGTCATGGGGCTTGACGGCAAGCAGCTGAAGCTAATCCTGCTTATTAAGGCAAGACAAATGCATCGCAGGGTGTGAGCAGCTCACAGGATCTCTGCATGGGTCAGACAACTAGTTTTGGAGGCTGTGCAGCCAGGAAAAATGTTCAGAATCACTCGGCAGGGCTGCGCCTGGGGAGAGACCTGAGACCTCTGTGGGGACTGACGCCTCCGCGGGCACTGGTGGTCTCCGAGTGAAAGAGCTGGCCATTGCTGCTTGAGCCCAGCTCTAGAAGCCTCTAGGACATGTGGGTATCTCCAGTGCCCCCAGCCTCCCCAGCATGGCGTCTACACAGTCTCAGACTTTCTGTCACTGGCTCCCATGGGTACCTAATGGACAGAACCCTTATATAATGCCTGTTCCCCTGGCTGCAAAGGAGGCTGGCAAAGCATGTCGCTGGCCTTTCAGCATCTGTGATGGAACAGACTTCCTGCTTCCTCCAAGCTACATGAAGTAGGGGAGGGCATACAAAGATGCTGAATGGCCAAAAAGAACTTTATACATACATATATATATATATAAAGTGCAAGTGTGCTAAGTCATTTTAGTCATGTCTGACTTTTTGTGACCCCATGAATTGTAGCCTGCGAGGCTCTTCTCTCCGTGGGATTCTTCAGGCAAGAACCCACTGGTGTCCTCGTTCAGGGGATCTTCCAAACTCAGGAATTTAACCCATGCCTCTTATGTCTCTTATTGGGATGCAGGTTTTTTTTTAAACCACCGGCATCACCTGGGAAGCCTATATATATATAGGCATGTGTGTATATATGTAAGTTCTAAGTCTTGCTATCTATAAGTCTGACTTTACTTGAAAATGGGGTCTTTGCAATGAAGGGATAAGGTCTTTACATGTAATTTGGTTGCAAGATGAAGACACACTGTAATATGTGTGTGCGTGCTAAGTCACTTCAGTCCCGACTTTGCGACCCCATGCGCAGTACCCACCAGGCTCCTTTGTCCATTAGGTTTCCTGTCAGGAAGCATTTGGCAGGAGGCTTCCTGTGTGCTGTTTCCTGATGTCCCTTACTAATCCCTGAATATTCAGAGGTGAGTGGAGAGGCATACCTCTCCCAGGGGACAAAAGGAACGCATACCTTTTTAAAGTAAAAGTAACTAATTACGGCCTTCCTCCCTTTCTGTTATGGAAAATGAGTTTTACAAGCCCCTCTCTTGGAGATGGATTCTAGCCTTGTGTTTCCTGAATGTGTTGTAAGATTCTTGGTCCTAAGACAGCACGTATATGCCGACATTACATTGAATAAACACCTTTGCTCCATCAGAGCCTTGGTCCTCGTGTCTCGCTTCTTTTCTCCCTCTTCCTTTTTCTCTATTTCTCTCCTTCAGGCCAGTCCCATAGAGCGTAAGGGTCCGTTGTGCTCACTAACCTGCCCGGGCTCTCAAGTCCTCTGTGCGAGGGTGCCCTGTGCCTAACGCGAAGCGACGCAAACTTCGTGTCAGAGATTTTATTGATTCCTTGCGTAAACTAGGGGATATCGGCCTCTCTTTCTTTCCTTTATTTTCTTATCATTGCCTCTGCACCCCCAAGCCCCGGCCCATTAAAGAGCCATAACAGTTTCCCAGGCAAGAATACTGGAATGGGTTGCCATTTCCTTCTCTAGGGGATCTTCCCTGACCCAGGGATTGAACCTGCGTCTCTTATGTCTCCTGCATTGGCAGGCAGGTTCTTTACTGCTAGTGCCACCTAGGAAACCCCGTTCTGCAAGAAGATGGGCTCCTAATCCAATACAACTGAAGTTCCTCGGCTTGCAGCTGCCTCACTGTAATCTCTGCCTCTGTCTTCACGTGACAGCCTTCCCTCTGTGTGACTGGACCGTCACATGGTATTCTGCTCCCGTCTTTGCCTGTCTCTGCATCTCTGCTCCCAATAAGCACTCCAGTTATATTAGATTAAGAGCCCATCTTACAGCAGAGTGTTCTCACCTTAACTTGTAACTAAACCACATGTAAAGACCTATCCCTTCATTGCAAAAACTCCATTTTCAAGTAAAGTCACATTTATAGATACCAGGGATTAGGACTTCAACTTGTCATTTTGAAAGTGAAAGTGTTAGTTGCTCAGTCATGTCCAACTCTTTGGGACCCCATGGACTGTAGCCTGCCAGATTCTGTTGTCCATGGAATTCTCCAGGTGAGAATACTGAAGTGGGTTGCCATTTACTTCTCCAGGGGATCTTCCTGACCCAGGAATTAAACCTGGGTCTCCTGCATTGCAGGCAGATTCTTCACCATCTGAGCCACCGGGGAAACCCCTTATCATTTTGGGGAACCAGCACCCTACTTGACTTTCTCTGTATCTTCCCTGTGCTTCCTGGGACCACCTCCAAAATACACCACCTGCATTCAGATCCTTCTCACTGGGTTATCTTTGGGAGCTTAAACCAAGATGGAGGGTAAAGATCTGAAAAGAAAAGAGAAAGGGCGCCAAGCCCACGGAAGGAGAGAGTTAAGAATAAATGATCTATTGGCCCCAATATCAAGAAATGAGGTCAAGTTCAAAGAGACCCCAGGGAGATGGTGGGGGGCGGGTAGCAAGCAGAAAGCAACCCTCTTTGTTAGAATTTGGCAGATCCTCTGGCTGGAGCTGGGCCCCATCTGAGGAGGCTGGGGGGAGAGAGGCTGAAGGTGGAGCTAGACTTGAGCTTGAAGGCCTGGACCAGGGAGCCGGGACCCTCAGGCTGGGTCCTCTAGTCCAGCCAGCTCTGGCTCTGGCTGGGGAAACTGAGGCCCAGTGATGGGCAGTAACTCACCTTGGTCCCTGGCAGGGACTAGAAGGTCCATCTCTGACCCTCTTGTTTTGGCCTCTCTTCCATGGCAAGGTTGGTGGCTGGCAGAATGCAGTCAGACAGACCTGTCTGGGCTCTGCTGACCCAGTCCGTCTCTGCTGGGACCAGGGTGGAGGAGGGCAGACTCCACAGCCAAGCATGGATGAAGACCCTGCTTCAGGACCATTCCCTGACTCTGTTTTCTGTTGTGTGGGTGGTTTGGGCATCATCTCTGGGGCTCTGCCTTCCTTTGACTGCCATGCATTTTCATTAGTTTTATTAATAAATTATGGCCACACCCTTCCTGCCCCCAAAGTTGACTCATTATATTCATAGTTCTCAGAAACGTCTGCCTAAAACGTCCACCCTCCAGCTCTGCCAGGGCCCCTCCTTGGTCAGCATTGTGCTTTTTCCCAGTGCTGTTATCTCAGCCTGGGTCCCACGGCATCCATGGGCAGACAAGGTTACTCAGTGACAGGCAGCAGATGCCATCCAAACAGGTCTGATTTTGTCAGGAAACACCTTAGCATCACTCTTTGAAAAGAAAATGTGTTTCAACTGGGGGCAGCAGGAAGAGACTGGTGAGGTTTAATGTGGTTATACATTTTTCAGCTCATTTCAAATATTTTTATTTTAACTCTCCATGTAGAATGGAATTATCTGAAACTTGTTTTCTAACTCAAGGAACAGCATTTGGAATCATTTTGCTTTGACCAAAGGAGATACTTGTGTAAAATTTTAAGGGTGCAGAGTCCCAGCAGAGTCCCAGCTAGAATCACTCCCATGTGAGTAGGGTATGAGAACCAGTGTATCAGTTTTTTCTTGCTGCAATAACAAATTACTACAAAATCTGAGACTTAACACAGATTTATCTTACAATTCTGGAGGACAGAAGTCCAAAATCAGTCTCACGGGGCTCATGTCAAGCTATGGGCACAGCTGCTTCCTGATGGAGGCTCTAGGAGAGAATTCTTTTCCTCATCTGTTTCAGCTTTGCAAGTTTCTCTGCCTGCTTCTCTGATGGTGACTCTTTCCTCTATTTCATGTATTTTTTTTTTTCCTGTACCACAGGACATATGGGATCTTCTCTGACCAGGGATCAAACCAGTGTCCCCTGCGTTATGAGCACAGGGAAGATAACTGGAAGTTAACTGGAAGATAACTGGAAGTTAACTTCCTTCACAGGAAGTTAACTGGACCACCAGGAAGTCCCTCCTCCTTCTGTTCGCAAAACCCATCACTCTGACCTCTGCTCTCGTCATTGTTTATCTGACTGACATTCCTACCTCTCACTTATATGGAACTTTGTGATTTCAGTGAGCTCATTGGATAATCCAGAACAGTCTCCCATCTCCCTATTAATTAACTGCATCTGTAAAGTCCCCTTTACCATATGAAGTGACATAGTCACCATTCTGGGGACTAGGACTGAACAATCTTTTCTCCCCCTCTATATTTATTTATTTGGCGGCACCAGGTCTTTGTTGCAGCATGTGGGATCTAGTTCCTGACCAAGGATCAAACCTGAGCTCGCTGCATTAGGAGTGTGGAGTGTTAGCCACCGGGTAAGTCCCACGAACAATCTTGGGGCTGCTATTTATCTTACCATACTCAGAAAAAGGTTTCCATGGCCTGGCCACTGCAATCCTGCTGATATCCTGTGAAGCAGAAGGAAAGGGGGCTGGGGGCCCAGAGGTGAAGTCACTTGCCCAGGATTGAGAAGTGAGTGCCAGAGCTGAGGGTAGAACCAGGGTCTCCCCGATACCAATGCCAACACTGTTCCTGCCAGCTCCCAGGAGCCCCCATCAACAGGCTGTCTGTGTGGAGACTGGGTGTGTGGATTCTGGCTGCAAACGAAACCCGTGATGTAGACCTGGCTCCATTGCACACCTGAGATCATGTGGTCAGTTTCTTAACGTCCCTGGCTCCCAGTCTTCTGGGGGAAAATAATGGTTTTTCTATAAAGCACATAGTAAGTGTTGGCTGTATAGCAGCTGGGCTCCCCAAGTGGCGCTGGCGGTAAATAACCCGCCTGCCAATGCAGGAGACATAAGAGATGTGGGTTCTATCCCCGGGTTGAGAAGATCCCCTGAAGGAAGGTATGGAAACCCACTCCAGTATTCTTGCCTGGAGAATTCCATGGACAGAGGAGCCTGGCAGGCTACAGTCCATAGCGTCACAGAGAGTTGGACACAATTGAAGTGACTCAGCAGGCACACACATGTGGTAGCTATTGCTATGATTACTAACAATAGAGTGGAACCCCAAATCTCGGAGCCTCTGAGGACATGCACCAAGGTGCCAGGATGCCTCTGGTTCCTGCCTGCTGTGCTCAGAGCCCGGCACGCGCTCCTTCTTCTCTTTGTCCCTTTCTCTTAGCCAAACCCTACTAACTTAGATATCACCCCCTCCAGGAAGCCCTCTTTGACTGTGCCAGGCAGAGTTGGCTGCTCCTTCCCTGTATGGACACCATGGTTGCCTCTCAGGAGGGGTGGATCTTGACAATGAGACGGAAGTTGCCCAGTGTTACCCTCTGCAGATACGGGTTGGAATTCCAGACCCATCACTTACCAGTGTATGTATTCGGGCTATTCTGAACTCAATTCCTTACTTGTGACACGGGGTAGAGGTTGACAAACTTACTTCCCAAGGTGCTATGGGGCCTGAGTGAGACCATTCATGTGAAGTCTTTCCCCTAGCCTTGCACGTGTGAAGTTCTCAGTAAATGTGGCTGCATACACGTAAAGCACAGAGATTGCACAGTTACCTTGGGACAGAGGGACCCAGGGTACAAATTCTCCCTGCTTTTGGCTGGAATCACATCGTAGTGAGGGCTTAGCTTCTGCATGTCGGATTCTTGTCATGACCATCTTGATGAACAAAGATGAAACGTCAGATTAATTGCTATGAAGCACGTGGGCTGATGAGAGCGATGGAGTGGGCTGTGGGAACTCAAGGTATTCCCAGGGTTCTTGGCACCACGGGGAGGCCGTGACTCCGGCCCTGCCTCCAGTGGCTTTTGCATTTACTGGGGCTGCATTTAAACACTAGTGGCGGGGACTTCCCTGCAGGGCGTGCAGGCTCAATGCCTGGTCAGGGACCCGAGAGCCCATGTACCACTCAGCACGGCCAAAAAAGAGAACAGAAAGAAGAACCAGCAAGTAAACATGGGGCGACGGGCTTCCCAGGCCCCAGGACTCTGGTTATGATGCTGTGCCCACCACAGTCCGTGGAGGTGAAGGCCCCTGCAGGACTGCGTGATGGGATGGGGCGAGGGGGAAACTGCAAGGTGACAAGGTGGGCGGCCCAGTCCTGTGCGAGGGTGCCCATCACTCCAGGACCCTGTGCTGACCGCCTCTTTGCCCTCATTGTCTGGGCAGCTGGCCCACAAGCCAAGTGTCGGCCTGAGGTGTCCCGGGGCCACAAACGCCTCGTAAAAGCTGCTGGGAACAAGATACTTTATGTTGCTGGCGACTCCCACCCAGGTCATGAAGTCTGTCCTGACGTGGGGCTGGGGCGTGTGGTGGCCCCACCTGCAGGTTCTGTGTGAGCCCCCTAATTAGGACCGCCTGCCTCCACACTTGCCGATCCTGCTGGGCTCCTCCCCGAGTCCTGGCAGACTTTCAGGCTCCCAGGGCTGGGATTTACATTGTTTTATACCTTCTACCCCTTTCCCTTGCCCTTGGTTTAATGCTCACCTGTCTCAAAATTCTTAGTCCTTTGGAACAAGGACCTGTAATTCCATTTTGTGCTGAGCCCTGCACGTTACGTAGCTGCTCCTGCTAAGAGAATGCTTTGTGGGCTGCAGAGCATTCTTCAGACGAAAGGCCAGGCTGGCTGGAGGGCAGTCAGGACGGCGCTCGGTGGTCTGACCAGTACTGCCAGAGTGCATGGGGCTGCAGACAGTGTAGGGTTCTGGGGGCCATGGGAAGAGCTTTGGCTCCCCTCTCAATGAAGTAGGAACGCACAGGGAGGTTTGAACAGAGAAGTGACATTATCCAACCTAAAGAAATGAACGGTCAACTTGGCTGCTATGCTGGGAAGAGACTCCACGTATAGAATCAGGGAGGCCACTCGGGAGGCTGGTGGGGAAACAGGGTAAAGACGCTAGTGACTCAGGTGAGGGTGGGAGCAGTGGTGGTGGGGGGAGGGGATGCGATTCCAGATATATTCTTAGGACTAAAACAGCAGGACTTGTAATGGAGTAGATGTCATCTGAGCGGTCCGTAGAGAGCCACCGACAACTCCTTTCCTTCTGTCCCCTGTGCCACTGAGCCATTACTTCCCACACCTTCCCCCATCCTTGAATTAGGGGGCTTTGTTTGCTTTGATTAGTAGAGCTGGGGGAGACGATACTGTATCTCTTCCTGGCCCCATCTTGAAGAAGCCCACCAGCTTCTGCTTTTCCTCTCTGGGAACCCAGTTGCTGTGCTATAAGAAGGCTGAGAAAGAACTCTGGAGGAGAACCCTGTGGACGCCTGGGCCAACAACTTCCAGACCAGTGAGAAGGACCTTCTTGCACGTTCCAGCCCCAGTTGCATTCTCAGATGATTGTAGCCATGGGAGGGACTCCAGCCAACATCACATGGGGCAGAAGAGCTGCTCAGATGAGCCCTGTCCAAGCTCCGGAGCAAAAGAATCATGAGAAACAAGACACAGTTCTTCTGGCCCACTCAGTTTGGGGCTGCTTATTACGCAGCAGTCTCTAACTGACAGAGATATCTATTAGACATCCAAGAGGTGAGTAGGCAGCTGGGTACATGAGCCTGAAGTTCAGGAAAGAGATTCAGGCTGGGAAGTGTCATTTCAGGAATTTTTGATACACAGATGACATTAAAGTCCTGGAAAGGGATAGGATTGACGAGATTGAGGGTGGAGGGAGAAGAGAAGAGGACAAAGGACTAAGTTCTCAGGTACATGGAACTTTAAGTGGTCAGGGAAGGGCCAGCCAAGGGGAGCAAAGGCGAGGCCGCTGGACACGCATGTGCTGGCCAGCTCCGGGCACCCAGACCCCCACCCCAACCTCTTACCTTTTGCTGGTGATGGTCTTTCTAACATGGCTGCCCTCCCTCCTGTCTCCTGTGAACACAAACTCATTCAGCTGAGTGCTGACTGTCCTGGGCTACATCCATTCCTGTCTTCTCTGAGCTGAGGTCCTTGTCATTGTCCTCATTCATCCTAGGGCTTGCTGAAGATTCGGTATCCTGAACCCAAGGCAGAGTTCTTGGTCCTCTGTAGGCCCCACCATTGCAGGGAGGGGTCAGGTCCCTCCAGGGAGCTGGTCAGCTTAGTTGTGCCCTATCTGGGCATGCTGGACCTCCCCTCTCCCCAGCAGGGAGACTGATAGCTGCCAGTTGCCAAGTTAGGTAGAAAGCAGCTTCCCTTGTCTAAATATACCCTCTTACTACAGACTGAGCTGCACATAGCTGGGCATGGGGTACACTGGTGACAGAGCCCAGAATTTTGGCTGAATGTACACGGAAGCAGGTGTATCATGGGGAGCCTGGTCCTGACAGAGGGAAGAGCCTGAGAGAAGGTGCTGGGGTCTGAGAGAGAGGGGAAGAATAGGGGCGAGGTAGGCAGAGATGAAGCTGGTGGGCTGGGGGTCAGGCAGAGTGGACATTCAGGCCTCATTATCCCCAAGTCCTCGTGGTGTTACAACAGGTGAGACACACATGGCTCAGATTACGCCCATGAAAACATCGTTATTATGTTTGGTGTTTGTGGGTAATTAAAAGCAGGAAGTGTTAGTCCATTTTGCAATGAACAATGAGTTTTTATCTTAAATGGTTTAAATAAACAGCCCGGCACTTAAAGGGTAAGTTTCACTTACTTGAATGATTCTCAGATGTGCTTAGCTTGCTCCATGTTCTGATGAAATGGGTTTATTTCATAACCTGCTGTGTGCATGAAACACACTGTGTTGTCAAAGGCCCTGCTCTGGGATTGTGCCTGCGAGACTGAGTTTGTTGTACACCTGTGCGATCACCTTTCCTTCCATCATTCCTCCCATTGTTTATTGTCCTTCCCCCCAACCCTCCCTTCCATCCATCATTCCCTTCCTTCTGCTGTGGATTGATAGGCACTTCCTCAGCATGTGTGCCTTGGGAGGTACACAAGCCCAGTCCAAGGCCCTCACTGCTCAGACTGTCCTCCTCAAAAAGTTAATAATTACAGGGAAGGTAAACCAGTGCCGCCCCCTGACAGTGCCCCCTCCCACAAGGTTCTGGCATTTTGCTGCTGCTGCTCCTTTGGTGGGGTGGGGTCCTATGTCCACCCCTCCCTATTCAGGTGTCCTTGGGAATCTCTGGAATAGAGGAGCCTCATTCCTATTCTCTACGATTATCAGGGCTGACATCGAATTACCAAGAAATCACACGCGGCAGTGTTCAGACAGTAGCTGAGAGTGGCTGTCACTAGGGTGTTAGCTGGGCCATCTTCCTAGGGCTCTGAGGCTTCAGGGATGCCCAGGGCCCACCCTCAGTGTGTGCGGGGCTCTTAGAGGACTGTGCTGAGAGTCGGCATGGGCAGAGCCTGGGATGCCCGGTCCCCAGTCCAGAGACCACTGTCCTGATCTTGAAAGTGATCTCACCTTCTGGCCTCTGTCTTCTCACCTGAGCTGACCAGAGGCAGGAGGGGTGGGTGGCAGGGTCAGAGGGCACAGACCCCAGAGGCAGGTAGAGAATGCGGGTGCTCTGGGCTGAAGCAGGGCACTGGGGTCTGAGCCGTGGTTGTTGAGGAAAGCCTGAAGGTGCTGGTCTGGGGCTGGAGCACAGCAGAAGGATGGGAGGGGGTGCTGGGATGGCCCTGACTTGGAGTAAGATCCAGACTGCCTCTGTCCCTCTGTGGATGCCACTCTTGTGGTGGAGAGGGGCCCCCAGCACTGGCCTTGCCCACGCATGTAGTACCGACGTGCCCCAGAACCAGCTGAGGTATTGGCTCGCTCTGCGGGCGGCCTGGGCCAGGCTGCACTTGGTTTTATTTTCTTTATTATTTCCCCTTCACCTTCCCTTCTCACTCCTGTTTCCCTCCTCCCAACAGTACCCACTTCAGTGTGTTTAATTTACATCCTCCCAGTCTACTTTCAGTACATTATCTATTTATTTAAATACAGATGGCTCCTTGAAATAGAGTGTCATTTTGCATGTGTTTTAAAATCTCCATAAATAGCATTGGCCCGTAAATCTCATTGTCTTGCTTACTTTTGTTGCCAGACATCAAGTTTCTGAGATCGGTCCTTGTTGCCATATGTAAGTCTGGCAGTACATTGGATGGCTGTGTGGGATTTTCATTATGTGAGTATACTCATGCTATAGGCTGAATGTTTGTGACCTCTGGTCCCCGCTCTGCAAACTCACATGTTAAAATTCTACCACCCAAGGTGATGGTATTTGGAGGTGGGTCTTTGACTGGGGAGGGGTGTGTGACTCAGTCATGAGGGTGGAGCCCTCGTGAATGGGATTAGTGCCCTTGCAGAAGGGACCCCAGAGAGCTCCCTCATGCCTCCTGTCATGTGAAGTCACACTCAGAAAACAGCAGGAGGTAGGCTCAGAATTGATACTGGATGTGCTGCTGCCTCCATCTCAGACTCCCCATCCTCCAGGACGGTGAGAGATTAAAGGCTGTTGTTCAGGAGCTGCCCAGTCTTTGATGCCCTGTTCTATCAGCCTGGGCAGCCTGAGACAACCCACGCCTCCACACCCCTTCCCATTCCGGGCGACAGGACTTACCCCTCCCTGTGATGGGAATAACGCCGTGCCCATGGCCCTTCTCAATGTCTCACGGGGGCCCTGAGGGCATGACTCTGGGACACATATTCAGGAGCCCCACGCCTGTCCCCCTGTCCCAGGCTGCTGGACAGAGCAGGGACCCGCTGCCTGGCTGTCTGCAATCCTGCAGCGGCAGCCTGGCCTGCCAGCCAGCGGGACCCCTGTTTTGCAAGCTCACAGCGGCCTTTGCTCTCATTGACCTTCCGTTTTCCGAGCATTGGATGGCTGGAGGTGGTGTCTCCTTGTTCCCATATCTCTGGCAGAGGCCTCCTCGCTTCCTCATCAGATACTGTCTCCCCGCTGTTAACTGTCTGTTTATGGGTTTGCTCCTTTTCCTCAGGGACTGACTTTCTCTCAGTCGCTGATTTGTAGGAGTTACTTGTATAATTTGCATAATGATTTTTATAAATTTCAGACAGACTTTGAAGAAAAAGTTCTCCCAGTCTGTCACTCATCTGTTCAGTTTATCTGTTTTTTTTTTAATATATTCTTTATTGAACTGAAATCTTTAATTTTGATGGAGTTGGATCTGTCATTTCTCTTCACGTACTTAGTTCTTCTGGCATCTTGTTTAAGAAACTCTTTCCAACTTTGATACCATTGGGCTTTTTCTCTTTTTTAAAATATTAACTTTAGAATTTAATCTTCATATTTCAGTCCTTAAACTATTTGGAATGCTTGTGTGCTCAGTCACTCAGTTGTGTCTGACTCTTTGCGACCCTACGGACTGTAGCCAGGCTTCTCTGTCCATGGAATTTTCCAGGCAAGAGTACTGGAGTGGGTTGCCATTTCCTTCTCCAGGGAATCTTCCTGACCCAGGGACTGAACCCACGTCTCTTCCATCTCCTGCCTTGGCGAGTGGATACTTTACCACTAGTGCCACCTGGGAAGCCCTTGGAATATGTATGTGTGTACATATTACATTATGTTGAATTATATTATCATGTGATGTTACATTATATATAATATTTTTCATTTTTATATTCTTGTCTTTATGTATAATATGAAGACTTTCCAAATCCCATTGATGGCTGCATCTAAAGAGCTTTAGTGAGAATCTGAACTATCTCTGTACTGAGAACTTGAACTAATCTCTAGTTCTGAAGGAAGTAAACATCCAGGGCAAATACTTTTCTTACACTTCCTTTGTTTGTTTCTTACTTTCTGAATGCTAATGTGTTGGTACCGCGCAGCAGGTGTTCATCCTGGGTTGTTTATCTCTGCATTTTGAGAAGCAGAATGCTCCAGTAGCTTATCTTTCCTTTGAAGCAGCCTGATTATTTGCTTCTTTAATTCAGTGTAAGGATTTCATGAATCTACTTTTCATGTAGAACTTGCTTCTTTCAAACGCTCTTCCATGCTGGAAAAGTTTGGATTGTATAAGGGTTTAATATGCATTCAATGTTAAAAAGTATGGCAAATGGGAACTTCCCTGGTGGTCCAGCTGTTCAGACTCTGTGCTTCCAACACAGTGAGCAGGGGTTCAGTCCCTGGTCTGGGAACTAAGATCCCACATGCCGTGTGTGGTACAGCCCCCCCGCCCCCCACCAAATCACAAATGTATTTTGAAATTGTAAGACATGCCATGATACCCAGAATAATGACTGTTAATTAGGCAACATGAAATTTAGGTGATAAATACTCCCGGCGAGTTAAGTATGGAAAGAATGTTGGACCCAGGGTTTTCTATATGGAGTATAGTCTGTATGTGTTAGGAGCCCAAATCTTCCTCCCATGTCAGGTTAATATCTCCAGCATTATTTTCCTCTCTGCTGTTCACATCATTTGATATGACTCTGAAATCCCTATTCTGTTTCTTAGATTGTCTCATCTGTTCCCTTGCCAGTATCATGTCTTTGATTTTTTTAGCCATTTGTGTATCTTTATTTTTCATATGAACTTTCAAGTCGACCTGTTAAAGTTCCTAGAACTTTCCTAGTTGGATTGTCTTTTAATTTTCAGATGAGTTTGAGGAGAATTGATCTTGGTGACGCAAAACTGTGTGATACATGATTGGGGCATATCTTCCTAATTTCTCACCTGTTCTTTGGTGATTTTACTAGATTGGAAATTTTCTCCATAGAAATCGTGCGCAGTCTCTGCTAGGCTAATTCCTAGGTGCTTTCTATTTTTTTATTGCTGTGATAAATGCTAATGTATTTTTGGCTACATTTTCCCAGTTAGTTTTGGCTGAAGCATAGAAACACTGTTGCTTTTTGTGCAATGATTGTGTATCTGGCAGCAGTACTGAACTCTCCCATTCCTTCTAACAGTCCTTCTGTTGTTTCTCTTGGGTTTTCACTTTCCTTTGTGGCTATTGATCTAGTCAACTTTTCTGCTTCCTCTTGAGTGGATTTTGGCACTTCATATTTTTTCCAGAAATATTTCCATTTAATCTGCTTTAAAGTATTGGCTTGTGGTTGTGAATAATATCCCTTAAGTATTTAATATCAAATATAATATTTGTTATATCGGAGATGTTCCCTGTTTTCATTTTATCTTTTGCATATTTGTGTTTTGATCATATTCATCATTTCTGTTTTGTCTCAATGATGTTTCATGCTTCAATTCATCATCTCAGTTTTTACTTTTGGCTATATCATGTGGCTTGTGGGATCTTAGTTCCCCAACCAATGATTGAACCCAGACCCCTGCAGTGAAAGCCCAGAGTCCTCACTACCGAATCGCCAGGGAATTCCCTGAATTTTTTTTTTTTAATTCTGTCTGTATTTATTTACTTAGGTCCTTCTTGTTACCTTGAATTGACTGTTGCTCTTTTTCTAGTCCTTTGAGTTACACTCATTTGTCTTCCCTTTTCCTTTGTTTTCTATTTGATATATTGAAAGCTTTGACTTTTCCTCTAAGAATGACATTAGCCATGATCCATGAATTTTTCCATGCGCTGTGTTCATTATTATTTCTATTTGTGGGGGTAGCTTCAGCTAATCAGTATGCTATAATAATGATGGAAATAATACTAGTGATCATTATTTTCTCTATCCTTGTCAATTTTATTTTAAAAATTAAAAAAATACTATTTCTCTGGCTGCATCAGGTCCTAATTGCAACTTGGGCACTTGTTTCGGCTTATGGGCTCTTCCTTGAGGTGAGTGTGGGCTCAGTTACCCTGTGGCATGTGGAATATTAGCTCCCCATCCAGGGATCTAACCCTCCTCCCCTGCATCGGAAGGGGACCACCAGGGAAGTCACCATCCTTGTTAATTTTAAAAACAAAACAAAACAAAAAAAACTTTTAAACTTTTACAAAAAACTTTGAGACTTTTACAAAAGTTGCCTTTAAATTTTAATTGTTTTAATTTGAAAATGGCCTTCCAGAAGGCATGAGCAATCTGAAGGTAATTAAGGCCAGGAGAGGAGGCGTGAGGGGCTATGCATCTCAGGAACCCCGAATCTGACAATGAAATCATCTCCCCATTATCTGGTTTGTGGAGGATTTTCTGTCACTTGCAACAGAAAAGCTTCACAGCCTGGGCTTGGGGAGAGGCTGTATGAGCCTGGATGGTCAGGTGGGCCCAGGGAAGCCCAGCAGGTCACATTCAGGGTCAGGCAGGTGGAGCCTGCAGGGAGGGGGTGGGGCTCAGGCAGAGCAGGCACCTGTGAGCAGGAGTCTGGAGGAGACAACCTCCGGAGTGAAACATCCAAGGAGGGCTTGAAAGTGAAATCGAAAATCACTCAGTTGTGTTTGACTCTTTGAGACCCCATGGACTATACAGCCATGGGATTCTCCAGGCCAGAATACTGGGGTGGGTAGCCTTTCCCTTCTCCAGGGGGTCTTCCTGACCTAGGAATCGAACCGGGGTCTCCTGCATTGCAGGCAGGTTCTTTACCAACTGAGCTCTCCGGAAAGCCCACGGAGGGCTTAGGTGTTGATAATAATAGCAGGGGCTTCCTGGGTAGCTCGGTGGTAAAGAATCTGCCTGCCAATGCAGGAGACACGGGTTTGATCCCTGATACAGGAAGATCCCACATACCACGGAGTAACTAAGTCTGTGTGTCAAAACTACCGAGCCTGAGTTCTAGAGCCTGGGGACTGCAACTACTGGGCCCATGAGCCCTAGAGTCCATGCTCTGCAGCAAGAGAAGCCACTGCAATGAGGAATCCTTGCACAGCAACTAGAGAGTAGCCCCTGACTGCTGCAGTTAGAGAAAAAACCCTCATAGTAATGAAGAACAGGACAGCCAATAATAACAAGTAACAACAATGAGGATGGCAGCCAAACTCTCTTAGTGAGGCTAGTTTTGCGTGCCAAGCACTATCCTCAGGACTTTGCAGCTGTCACCTCATTCAGTCTTCACGAGAGCTCACGTTGTGAGCGCTGCAGAGCCCAAGCCCAGAGCAGTTAAGAAAGTTGCCCAAGGTGATCAGCTGGCCAGGGATGGAGCTGGCATCAAGCCTGGGAGGCAGAGCCAGTTGGCCCTGGGACCCTGCTCATAACCACTGTGCTGTCCTGCCTCCTCCAAAAGGGACTGAGCAGACTTGACACCTTTGGCCAAGCAGTGGCTCCCCTGCAGCCCCTATGGGAAGAGCTCAGGCTCCTGGTTGTCTATATCCTTCCCTTTAGCAGAGGCCTTTACTTTGATTCCCAGGTGGACAGAGGAAGCTGGCTGTTTTCTACTTCTTCAGCCTTGAAAGAAGCAGGAATGATGCTCCTGGTTCTTTATATGCATCATGATGTTTAGAAATCTAACTTGTATCAGAAATCTTAACCCAGACTGGCTTCAGCAAAATATGGGCTTCTGTTGGTGCCTGTAACCCAGCTGTGTCAGGAATGGTTTGATCTCAGGGTTCTCTCTCTTCCTCTCTCAGCACTGCTTCCTCCACGTTAGTATATTTTCAGGCAGATTCTTTCCTCATAGGCACAGAATGGGTGCCAAAGCTCCTGGGGCTACATTCTTCCTTATTCATGTCTACAGGGAAAGGTTGAGTCTAATTGCTTTCTTATGGAAGAAGGGACCTCATTGTTTTTGATTGGCTTGAATACACATTCCGGAACCATTTATTGGGACGGGTGGGGGGGGGATGGAATTTGCTGATTAGCTTGTAAAAATAAGCCCCACCCCTGGGTCAGAAAACCAGGGGGGCATCTTCTGTGGAGCAGGGTCTGTCTCAGCCCGGCTCATAAACGTTTGTACCAAAGACACTTTGTCCACAGTGCTTTAATTTACACATGTGTTTCCAGGGGGTAGGAATTTTAGTTTTGAGTTGGTGCATTTGTTTGTTTGTTCACTTATAGCCCTGGTTTTTGCTTCTTTATTTAGCTGCAAAACGGTTTCAAAACACGATTTAGGTGGGAGCCCAACACAGAGCAGATTGGATCAAGACTCTTGCATGTTCCTGCCTCTGTTCTAGGAGAGCCTCAGGCTGCTGGGTCCTCATGTGTCGGGGCCACTTGTCTGAAGACCATGCCTGTCTCTGGTCTTTCGTTTAGCTCAGTGAAGGGACTGGAGGGGGTTCTCCCAGAGGGAGGCCGAGGATGAAGGTGACGACCGCGAGAGGAGTGGCTGGACGGAGGGTCCTCTCCACCGAGGGGCCCTGTGTGGTGTGCTCTCCACTGCCCTTCCCGCCTGCTCTGGGCCCCTGCAAGGGGACCCTTGGGGGCTTCCCCAGTGGGTTGCTGGCTTCCAGTTGGTTTGGCCAGTGGGAAGCTCCAGCAGGAAATGTGGGAGGGAGGAGAAGGGTCCGGGGGGTTATTCCCAGGGTCTCTCCCATAGGGGTCTCTGAGGGTCTGAGCTCCTGTTTGGCAGCCCCTTCCCAGTCTCTGCGCGCAGGTTCTGTAAGCCACTCCCTCCCTTAATCGTTCAGTAGCTTTGGGCGCTACACTGGGCTCTCTACGCTTGGTCCATGACTTTGCAAATAACCTCATTATTAACCTTACGCAAGTCACTTGATTTGATGGGCTGGTGGTCTCCTGCCAGACCCCTGACTGATAAAGGATGGCTCCTGGTGTCCTGACAGCAGTGGGCACAGAGGCCCCATGCCAGCAGGGTCCTGAGAGGTGACAGGGCTTTGAGTTACCTCTCACCAGGTGCTTAGCCTTGGCAAAGATGCCCCCCGCCCAACTCTGTCTCATTTAGTATGGGGACAGGAAAGGTCCCTGCCCCTCCCCTGTGATATACTCAGAACTCAGGGGCCTGGGGCCTCCCTTTCTCTTCAGCTCTACAGCCCTCCCTGGTCCTTGGCAGAACCCTCAGGGAACAGAGATAAGGTTGTCAGAAAAAACAAGGACACCCACTTAAATTTGAATTTCAGATAAAGAAATGAATATTTTAGGAGAAGTATATTGCAAGGATCACATGGGATATACTTATGCTGACTTTTAGGTTATTTATCTGGGCATCCTACATTTTCATTTGCTAAATCTATCAACCTAGTCTGAGAAAGTGAAAGTGCAAGTCGCTCAGTCATGTCTGACTGTTTGTGACCTCACGGACTGTATAGTCCATGGAATCCTCCAGGCCAGAATACTGGAGTGAGTAGCCTTTCCCTTCTCCAGGGGATCTTCCCAACCCAGGGATCGAACCCAGGTCTCCTGCATTGCAGGTGGATTCTTTACCAACTGAGCTATGAGGGAAGCCCTGTCTGATAAGGGGCCTTAATATAATGACAAAGTGAATTTGCCACAGCCCAAGGGGGGAGCAGAGGGCAGGAGCAGACAGGGTCAGATTCAATTTGCTTTAAAAAAAGACCAAGTGCTGTTTTTGTCACATTGATCAGCCCAGTAAAAGCCGTGCTGAGCGCAGGTGGTGCAGGGCTGTCTCGTGGGGGAAGGCTGTGGGGAAGGCGCTCTGTGGGCCCACGTCTTCTCTCCCCTTCCCTCCAGGGGTCCTTGAGGACATCAGGAGTCACCCCAGCCCCAGCCCCCAAAAGGGCTCCAGTTAGGGCTCTGATAAACACAGACTGTGTTTCACCAAAGAAGTCAGACTCTCAATCACTTTCTGATATTTGGTCTTGTGGTTGCTAGAAACCTTTTTCTCCCTGATTTCTGAAGTAACCCGTAGTCATATTGAGAACTGGAAAATACAGAGAAAGATAAAGAGGAAATTACAAACCATGTATTACCCCACCATTTTTGCATGCCTTTACATTATTTGTTGTTGCTGTTTAGTTACTTAGTCTTGTCCGACTCTTTATAACCCCATGGGCTATTGTCCACCAGGCTCCTCTGTCCATTGAATTCTCCAGGCAAGATTATGGAGTGGGTTGCCATTTCCTCTTCCAGGGGATCTTCCCAATCCAGGGATCAAACCCGAGTCTCCTGCATTGCAGGTGGATTCTTTACTGCTGAGCCACCAGGGAAGCCTGTCTTTACATTATATTTCCACATATGTATATATATATACATGTTGTATCTTAAAGATTAAGCTTGGACCCTACTCTACATGCTGTTTTATCATCTGCTTTTCACCTAGCTATAGAAAGAGATACTTTCCTATTATTGTTATTAGTAAATGTTCTCCCAGACATTAAGTGTATGACTCTATCATATTCCACCTTATTAAAGGGCCATGTTATTTTAAGTTAATCATCTCAAATTAAATAATTTAATGATTTTAAATGAAATAATTTAGTTATTTTAAATTTCATTGAATTCAATTATTTTAATTTCCTTGGTCAAATGGAAGGTTTTAGTGAAATCAGCTTATTCATTCATTAATCCCTCCCTGATACTCTTTGTGTGAATGGAAGAACTTGAAGTTGGCAGGGGTAGACCTCTCTCTTTCCCCTGGTCTTGCCTTGGACAGATGCTTTCTTGGCCCTCGGGTGGATGTGGTGTTTGGTGCTCAGCATCTGCCTTCCCTACTCCTATCTCACTCTCTGGAGGTTATTTCAGCCATGCCTTTGCCTTTTGAACTCTACCCCAGTCATCACCAATAATGAGAGCAATGAGCCTTATTCTTCTGTGTGTTTTTGGAAAGTTGTAACAGTAAAAAAATTAATAAAAAGCAGTGCGATGATTCATCCACCACCAGAGTTTACACTTCCGACTTTTATCCCACAGCTGCCTCCCCTGAGAAAATAAAATATGCTTCTAATTAGCTAGGCTTTTAAAGCCAAAGCTGAGCGCTGGGCAGTTTAAGATGAGGAGAGGAGAGAGGCCATTCAGCATGGGGAATGAGCTGGGCTCTCCTTGTTTCTGGGCCGAAGAGGCCTGCGGGGGCCCATTCTCTGGAGGGGCTGCAGGCAGAACGCTGGCTGTCCTGTCTGCTGACCACCTTTCCGTCAATGTCACGGACTTGATAGAACCATATCATCTTCAGTGCCCACTGCTGAGGGATACACGGCTTCTTCTAGCTCTGCCCTCTCTGCCTAGAGGCCCCATAGTCTAGGCATAGGGAAAGTGTTAGTCCCTCAGTGGTTGTCCGACCCTTTGCAACCCCATGACTAACTGTAGCCCACCAGGCTCCTCTGTCCGTGGGGTTCTCCAGGCAAGAATACTGGAGTGGGTAGCCATTCCCTTCTCCGGGGGATCTTCCCAACCCAGGGACTGAATCTGGGTTTCCCCCATTGCAGGCAGATTCGGCACCATCTGAGCCACCAGGGAAGCCTCTGGTGTGGGGATCTGACCCTTTATCTCAGGGGCTCAGATTTGAATCCCAGCTCCACAGATCCTTCATTGAGGACCTGGGGCCTGACTGAGCCTCAGTCTCTGCGTCTGAGAAATGGGCACAATAACAGCTACCCCCAAAGGGCTGGGGTGAGAATGAAATGAAATGTAGGTGTCCTTCTTTCTCCCTGTGGTAGAACAGCACTTCTCCGAGTGAGTCCTTCCTCTTCCAACCTCTGAGCCTTCACCTTCTGTCTTGGTTTGTCCTCTCCCATCCCCACCCTGTCCTGCCTCTGAGAAGCAGATCCTGAGACCAGGATTGGAGGGAAGTCATGTATCTGGGAGACCATTTCAGACCAAACCAACCAGAGCAGAGACATGAGCTGGGAAGCAGGTTGTATCTGGGAGTCTGTGGGAGACTCAGCGTGAGATATCCCACCCGAGGGGTGAGGGTGCCGGCCTTTCCCTGCCCACCCTTTTCGGTCACTGAGCACCGCCCCCAGGGACTCCCAGTTTCCAGGATGCTCTGGGCTTGCAGTGCCTGTGGCCGTGACCCCAGGCACACCCAGCGGTTGGCATCGCAATGTTGGAGGGGGTGTTCCCGTCAGTGGCTCAGGGCCCCTCAATATTTGTATCTTTGCTTGGCTTAGCTAAGAAAGAGTTAAGAAAGACCCAGAACAATAGCAGAGACCCCAGGAGCTAGGTGGGAGGAGACTTGTGGAGTCTCAGAGGCCTGCTCCCTTGCTAAACCCTGGGATTAAATTTCCTTCCACTGTCTTCAGCAATTCTGTGATAATTTGCCTGTCTCAGCAGAGCTCCAGAGCATGGGGAAAAGTATGTTCCTCCCTGGGGTTGGAGTGTTGGCAGCAGTGGGGGGAGCACGGTGGGCCTGTGGCTAGCCTGGCTTCTCTGGGCTGCAGGGAACCTGGACCACGTGCTGGGGATGCAGTGGGGGATGGGGCACTCCAGCTCTTGACCCAGGACTCGGGTATCTCCCTGGGGGAGGCCTGGGTCGCCCCTGTCTCTGGCTGCGCAGGGTGCTTTGGGGGCTGGTATATGGGGTGAAGCCAAGAGGAGGTGTTCCCTGTGGTCTGGGGTGTTGGGAAGGCCTCCTTCCTGCACCTCTAAACCCATGTGGGGCTCTTAGAGGGTGCCTGAGCTGGGTAGGCTGCACTGGGAGGGGTGGGGCTTTGGGGAAACGCTTTACCTTAACTCTGAAGGTCACCCCAGACTGGATGTGGCCTCTGCCTGCCAGTGCTAACCACACCTCCAGGACTCAGAGAACTAACCGCAGCTGTCTGAGGGTTGGGTGTGGTGCTGGGACTCTTGAGTTCCTGGCTGTCCGGACCCCAGGGTCCAGCCCCATGTGTCCCAGTGAGCCTGGAGGGAGGTAACTGGCAGGGGAGCACTCTGAGGACCGCTGGCCTGGGACTGAGACCACTCTGGAGATGGACTCAAGCCTCCACGGTGGTCTTTTGGGAGGAGAGGGAGCCTTCCCGGCCCAGGACAGGCACCCCAAGCCTCAGGTCAAATTGGGCGACCTGCTTCCAGTCATGCCTACCTGCGATTCATTTTGGCTGTTCCGTTGCTTGTTAACCATCTCCTGGTCTTCCCGACCTGCTTGAGGAAGACCCTCTGGTGTCCTCGTGACAGTGGTAATCTTATTAACAATTCTGAAATAATAATGGCGTCATAATGGTGATCATGATAACTCTCTCTCGTTACATGAACTTTAATCTTTTGCCGAATCCTTTCTCATGAATTCTCATTTAATCCTCATAAAACCTTAGGAAGCTGGTATGCTTTTCTCTGTTTTTGTTTTTTTTCTTTTTTCCCCTCTGTTTTTTATAAATGTAGCAACTTAGGCTCAGAGAGGCTGAGTAATTTGTTCAAGGTCACACAGCATGAAAACGGCTTTTTCATTGTCATGAAGTCAATGAGGTGCTTCCTCGTTGTCATGTTTGCGTCTCTCCTTCAGTAGTGTGTGTGTGTGTGTGTGTGTGTGTGTGTGTGAGTGTGTGTGTGTGAGACCACTGCAGCTCACTGCTCCAGTCCACTCTGGATCCTCTGAGGCCCCAGGTCCCCTGGGCACTTCCTGACTAAAGTGTCGCCGAGAAGATGGCTGCCGGGGGAGGGCGCTGGATTCCCTGTTGTCTGACTGGGAGACTGGCCTGGGCCCGACTCTGCTCAAGGACCGTCTCTAGCCACAAGGGAGGAAGATTTGAAGCGTCTGGGAAAACCAACTGGATGGGTTTCCGACCCTGTATTGGTATTACACCCGCCACAGGCTAGTTCAGCGCTTACCCGTCGCCTGAATGTGGCTAAGTGTCTTCCTGTTGTGAAGCCTCTGTTTTCTCACCTGTAACACGGAGACGCATCTCTGGGGCATCTCTGGGTGGGAGGAGGCTGCGAGTATTCACTGAGATAACAAACAGGACGGCGTTTGCTGTGAAGACCTATACGCAGGAAGGTGTCGTCATCAACGTAAAGTTAGACCTTATGATCTTCTTGTCAAAAATAGCAGCTTGGAGGTGGCTCTGCCCACTTGGGGAAGATGTGCTCTGAGTGGCCAGGTTGGTCCTTTTCATCACTGGGGTGGAGGATGGTGTGGGATTTCTGAGAAGGTGGAGCTGGGGAGTGAAGGTCAGAGCAGCGGGCGGAGGGGCGTGTGGTAGAAAACTGACCTCATCCAAGGAGCTAGTCTTTGAATTTTGTCTTGACCTCAGTTTGGGCAGCAAAGAGGACAGTGCTACAGAAGGCCAGTCTGGTGGATGAGGGTGTACAGGCTGGAGACAGGGAGCTGACATCTCCTTAAACGTGGCTCACGCTGAGCCTGTCAAGTATTGGAAAAGCCTTGGTGTAAATAGGCATTAAATTAAGTCATGTGTACCTGCTCTCTGGCCTTCCCAGGTGGCGCTAGTGTAAAGAACCCACCTGTCAGTGCGGGAGACAGGAGAGATGAGGGTGCGATCCCTGGGTCGGGAAGATCCCCTGGAGGAGGGCATGGCACCCCACTCCAGTGTTCTTGCCTGGAGAATCCCACGGACAGAGGAGCATGGCGGGCTGCCGTCCATGGGGTCACACAGAGTCGGACACGACTGACGTGACTTAGCATGCATGTGATGAATTAAAAATGTGGTTTGATTTAAAGATATTGATGACTTTTCCGGAACACATCTAGAGGGTTAAGTTTGGTCTGTTTACCTGGTGACTCATCTGTCCATGCATCCAGCAAGCTATCTTGCCGGCTACAACTATTTCTACATAAAACTATGTGGATAGATAGATGTGTAAAAGCAGAGTTTTCGCATGTAAATGGCCAGATCGGTGGCCTGAGAAATCTTATTTACATGACAAATGCAATCTTAATACATTGAAAGTGTATTTAGTCAGCCATCCGTTGATTCCAGAAAGAATTTGAAGGAGGTAAATGCAGAAGCCTTCGATGATACTCAGAGCAGGGGGTCCTCAGAAGGTGAATATACTTAATATTCACAGCAGTGAATGCAGCCATAACAGTGTTGGGGGGCGTTGTGAGGGTAGAGGGGATTGTCCCCATCTGTCCCAGGGGGCGGGCACCAGCGGACCCCAAACTGGCCCACACCTGGAGTTTCAGGCCTTGTCACCATGGGGAGCAGTGGCTTATGCAGGCTGTGCCTCAGGGCTGGCTGTGTGCAGCGGGGGGACTTGGACAAGGGGGTGTCGATTAGGGAATTTACCGTTGCCTAATGACAGCTCCCAAGCCCTCCCAGGGAGGGCCACCGGAAGGTTCTAAGGTCACTCTGGCACTGACGGGGGAACAGCGGGTGACCTGGTGAGGGTGAGGACCCCAGCATCGCGTTCTCAGCCCTCCCTGAGGCTCGGGCAAGTCACTGCTTCCCTTCCTGGCCCACTGATGGGGGTGGAGGTCAAGGACTCAGAGGGAGACACCTCTGCAGGTCTGCAGGTCCCTGGTTCTCGAGTCCAGCCGGTCCAGAGTAGAGCTGGCAGCCGAGGGCGAATGGGGCCTGCAGCCCGGAGGTGGGGGGCGGGGGAGACAGATGGGGGTTCCTGAAGCAGCTGGTGAGGATGCCTGGGGAGGAGGTGTGCTCTGAAAAGGGTCAAGGATGGACCTTGAGGGAACGCCCACACTTAAGGGCCAGGTCCTGGGGACGCTACAAGAGAGACTGGTACCCTCCAGGTACCTGGAGGGGAGGAAGATGGAGGAGGCTGCAAACCCGGGAGGAAGAATTCCCGGGGTTGCGGGGGCAGGCAGTGGACGACCCACATACCATGGATTGATGTTCCTCCGATCGCTTTATGGGGGTGCTGGGCATCAGCTAGGGTACTCCTCACTCCTGGACTCTGCAGGACCTGCCCAGAGAGAGACAAGGAGGTATTTTCTTGGCTTGAATTAGGGGTGGCAAAGACTGTCGCTTCTTCTGTCGTGAGTGCCTGAGAGCTGGCTGCCAGCCGGGAGTCAGGGCAGACCACCACCCACACACAGGCATCACCAGTAGGAAGTCGGATCGCCCGGCTTTTCTAGGCATTTCTAGGGGATGCTCAAGGTCAGGAGGAGGGAAGGAGAGGGGCTGTCCTCAGGGCCCAGAGGCAGGCAAAGTTGGGGGGGGGGTGAGGGCTGTGCCCACCTGGAGGCAGGTAATTCCAGGGCTGTGGGTGCTGGGGGGGGGGGATGCCATCTGCCTGCCCACAGCTGCTGGCAGCTGTTTTAGTGCGGTGCTGGCCGCAGACTGGCAGGCCCAGAGCTCAGAATCAGTTGTGTCCTGGGCCTGGCCTTTGTCCTGGGTGAGGCTGGTGGTTTCCACGCAGGCTACCTCTGTCATTGTCTGGAACTGGGACCTCCCCTCCACCTCGGCTCTTAGGAGCTTGGAAGTCACGGGGCAGCTGACCGAGGTCTGGTTCCTGGTGGTTGCCTTGTGGCCCTGGCGTGGCTTTAGCCAATCCCTGCGGTTGTGTATGCATGTGTGTGTGTGTGTGTGTGTGTGTGTGTAGGGGGGTGGGAGGACAGAGGCGGACACTTCTCTCTTCTCTGGTGTTAAGGCTTCAGGCATGGCTTCCCCGGTGGCTCAGTGGGCAAAGAATCCTTGTGCAATGCAGGAGACACAGGAGACGCGGGTTCGATCCCTGAGTCGGGAAGATGCCCTGCAGGAGGACATGGCAACCCACTCCGGTGTTCTTGCCTGGAGAAGCCCATGGGCAGAGGAGCTACCGCAGTTTGTGGGGTCGCAAAATGCCAGACAGACTGAGCGGCTAAGCAAACAGCACGAGGCTTCAGGCAAGGTGCCAAGGGATGAGGGTCTGACCTTTCCTATAGCCTGGCCCAGGAGAGGGAGTGGCCAAGCTGTGTCTTTAAGCTTCTGGCGGCTGGATTGAGCTTGCTGGAGGGGTGTGTGATAGCCTCCTGCTTTGAGGAGGATGTTGAGCTCAGAGAGGGTGAGCAACTTGCTCCTGATCACAGAGCAAGATGCAGAGGCCACACTGCAACACAGGCCCTATACCCAGAGCCACCTTCTTGTCCTCCCTGACCCCCTAGGGCACCAGGAAACTCAGACAGAGAAGCTGGTGATGGAAAGTACCCGTGTGTACCCTCAGGCGGGGGCTTCCGCTGAAGGCCTGCTGGTAGGTGAGTGCAGTATCTGGGGTTCTTGCAGAGGAGTTAGACTCCTTGGGGGCAAAGGCCGGGTCCTGTTGGCTATCTCGTTTGTGAGGAGGTGACCCCCGGGAGCAGAGGTCTGTGTGTCCTGCCCAGTGGGACGGCGAAGGGAGGCAGAGGGACAGAAGGCTTTCCAGGTCGTGCTCCTGGCCCCGGCTGTGCTTACTGAGCTGTTGATGAGGAACTTCTCACGGAGTCGACTCTAAAATTAGATCTCTTAAAACTTCTGGGCACCGTTGAAAGTTGAAGCCCAAGGGAGCCCCGTAAACCTTTTGTGCTGGAAGCCTGCATGGACCTGCGGCCACTGAAGCACACGGCGTCCTCGTGGACCTGGAGATCTGTAAGTGGGCGGCGGGGATTCCGGTGGGTCACGGGGCAGGCGTGGCTTTGCTGAAAATGTTTTCTCAGCTGCGGCAACCCGGAGCCAGAAGACTCTCAAGAGTCACCCGTGGTGAGGCTGTGACTTGGTAATGCTGTGATGTGGGGACGCTGTGACCCTGGAGGTTGTGACCCCCTGAGTGAGACCTGCAAGGTCTGGCGGGCGTGGGCGCTTGAGCCGAAGGGACCGACTGGCTGCCGGTCTTTACTGGCCAGTCTCGCCTTTGGTCTCGTTCCCCATCGGTTGCTAACCTGGCCAGGTCCAGCTCACCTCGCTGGGCACGCGGCACTCCTTGCCCTCTGGGCCAGCCTCCTGCATGCCTTGGCTCTCCAGAGTCCTGGTGGGGGCAGTGCATGGTCCTGCCTTGGCTTCTTTCTCTTTAATTCTTCCAGGTGACCATGTAGGAAGCAGACCATTCTCTTGCTGATAACGACCACCTCTCAAGGCATCATGAGGAGGTATCGCCTTCAGAGAGTCCCTGTGCCTTTGTTCTCTGACTTACCCTTTGGAGAGAGGCTGGCTGGGGTCATAGTGGAGGAAGGAAGGTGTGGGCGAGGAGGCTGACCGCAGCGCCCTGGGCAGGTCACCTCCAGCACGCCCACAGGTGGAGCCTCTGTTCCGAGTCCGGTCATTTGAGTCCAGGCTTTGAAGCTGCTGAGCATCTTGGCATCTGCTCACCCTCCTTGGGCCACACCCTGAGGGCTCTTTGATTGCCTGAGGGGTGCCGTAGAGGCTGCCTGTTTCCCCGTCCACCTGCTGGGCTTTACAATAGAGCCCACCCTCAGTGCCCTAGGGAGTGTGATCAAGGACGCTCAGTGCAGGGGGAGCTCTGATCCTAGCACCCGCCCGCACCGTGTCCTCACCCCAAGTCCAGGCTGATGTACTCTGTTTATTTTTTAATGTTTATTTTTGCTTATTCATTTGGCTTCGCTGGGTCTTTGTTGCAGCATGTGGGATCTAGTTCCCTGAGGATCGAACTTGGCCCCCTTGCCTCGGGAGCGTGGGGTCTTAGCCACTGGACTGCCAGGGGAGTCCTGCACTTTGTCACATGTCTGTGACCTGAGATCAGCTTGAAGCCACCGAGGCCCAGATCGAGATGGGGGTGTATGTCCTCCGTGGCGTGGTGAGCACTGTTTGTGGGTGAATCTGCCACACAGAGTGTGGGGTAGTCCTGTGTCATTCCAGGTGGATGCGAAGACACTCAATGAGCACCAAGTAATGTATGGCTATTAGTACATTAATTCAGGACTTCCCAGGTGCTGCTAGTGGTAAAGAACTTGCTTGCCAGTGCGGGCGATGTAAGAGACACAGGTTTGACCCCTGGGTCGGGAAGATCCCTGGAGGAGGGCATGGCAACCTGCTCCAGCATTTTTGCCTCGAGAAGCCCATGGACAGAGGCGCCTGGCGGGCTATAGCCCACGGGGTCGCAAAGAGTAGAACATGACTGAATCGACTTAGCTGCGTGCACATGAGTTCAGTGGTTGGTGAAGGGGTCGGTGAGCCACCCACACATTTCTAACGTCCCTGGCGAGTGGACTTGGCATTTAATGGACACTGGCCGTGTTGGCAGCGCTGTGTGGGGCTTGGGGTTAGTGCTGTCCTGAGCTGTCGGGTGAGGACCTGGAGCTTCGGAGACCACGTGACTTGCTGAGGTCCCCAGCATGGGCTCTCTGCGGCCTCTCCAGGCTGCCCCCTTGGGAGGGCTTGTCACCTGGGGCGCGGAGGTAGGACATCGCGATGGCCCCTCCCTGGACTCGGCTGTATCTTGAAGCCTGCAGGGGCAGGTGGGGGTTCTCCCTCTTGTTACTCTGGATTTATTCGTAGCAGGCCTCCTCGGAGGGCTGGACCATCCACACTGGGGAAGAAGGTAGGAGTCGAGGGGTCATCCTGGGATGGCCTCTGACCACAGCCAGCATAGTCACTGTGGGACCCTTGTAGACACCCTTACGAGAGTTTCTGGCCTCCTAGCGGCCCTGCCAGCACCCCTGCTCTGGGTTGGCAGCTGTGGCCTCGGCCTCTACGAGGTGTGACCTCCACCAGGAGTGACTTCCATCGGGCGTGGCCCGAGGGGCAGGAGGCTCAGGAGAGCATCCATGGCCCGCAGCCTGCATCTCCTTGGAAGCCTGGCAGCCTTGGGAGGGCCTGGGCGTGAGTGAGTCTAGAGAAACAGAAATGTTTTGAAAGCAAACTGTTTAATGGGGAAAGCACACTCGGTCAAGGCCTGGGAAAGTGGCAGGCCATGGCACAGAAGTGTCTCACTTGGATAAGATGTAAACACAGCTCTGCAGACCCGCAGCTCTGATCCCAAGCTTCTATGAAAATTATCTGGTGTGTGGTCACAGAGGGACGAATATTTCTGATGGGAAACTGGGAAATGACAGGGACAGAGCACCTGTGTTTCATGCAGTCCTCAGGTGCTGGGGCTGGGACAACTTCAGAGGCCAAAGGTGGAACAGAACATAAGGAGCTTTAGGGTCTGGACTTGGACAAGGGGTCAGACCTCAACCTACCCACCATAGGCCAAGGTACAGCCCACCTCCGAGCCTCAGTGCCCTGATCTGCAGAATGGGATGATAGCTGTCCCTTAGAGGGCTGGCCCAGGGCTAAAAGTGAAGCTGCATGTGGGAAGTGTGTCCACAGCGTCAGCCCCGAGGGCCCGTGTGTCGCTGTCTCTGTCGGTGTTCACGCCAGTCGTGAGATGGCTGCTGTCTGGCAGTCAGAGGCGCCTGTGTGTGGCGGTGTCCCACTAGCCTGCAAGGGGCTCTTGGTGTGTGTCCGCAAGCAGGAAGTCCTCAGTCAGGCCCAGGCAGGGCAGGCCCTGGGGCGTGGCAGAGGAGCGTCACGATGGTCTTGACAGCTGGGATGAAGGCTCCAGGAAGACCAAATTGTTGGATGGGGGCAGCATCAGAGAGGGAAGTGTGGCCTGGAGGGGGGTCCAGAGAGAGAAGGGGGGTAAATATACAGGGCCAATCTCGAAAGACCCCTGAACATGTAGGGTGGGTAGGGTGGGTCTGGGAGAAAGCTGTCTTCTTGTCCGTTAAGCAGGGACTTTAGACTTTTGGAGAAATAACAAAGAATATGCAAACAATTTGTTGTTTAACTTAGTATTTTTCCGTGAGATATTTAGCCATGGAAAGGAGCTGGGGAAAGGAATATAGGTAGAGAATAAATTAAAATATGATAATGCATGCTGCTGTTATTGATGTTCATCCAGTCTTGGGAATAAATGCTCCCAGGATTGCTGGTCACCTTTGGTTGATTTCTAGAGTTCTGATCAGCTTGAGTCTGACAGTTTCTGCCAGGGTCTTCATTGCCTTTCAGACGTCCTTACTCTCTCCTTTTCATTGATGTTAGCCCTCATTATGGTTTCTGTAGGAAGAATTTTCTTTAACATTCCTCATAGTGCAGATCTGCCAGTAAGGAATAATGAATGACCTTGGGTTCTGCATGCCTGGAATTTGTATTTGTTTATTTTGCCTTCATTTAAAAAAGTAATCAAATAAATATTTTATTTTTTGGCTGCACTGAGCTCTAGTTGTGGCGAGCAGGGGCTACTCTCTAGTTGCAGCACGTGGTCTTCTCATTGAGGCACCTTCTCTCATTGGCGAGCACAGGCTCTAGAGCACTCTGGCTTTGGCGGTTGGGGAACCTGGGCTTAGTTGCTTCGTGGCACGCGGAGTCTTCCTGGACCAGGGATTGAACCCATGTTCCCTGCATTGGCAGGCGGATTCCTGACCTCTGGACCACCAGGGAAGTCCTCACCTTCATTCTTGAAAGACATTTCACTGGACATAAAATTCTAGGTTGACAGCCCTCCCACCCTCAGTATTTAAATACGTAATTTCATTGTCCGCTGTCCTTTTAAGTTTTGTTCCTCTGTACGTTATGTGTCTTTCTCTCTGATGACTTTTAAGACTCTTCTCATCTCTTCTCAGCAATTTATGTTTTGCCTTGGTGTGGTTTTCTTTATATTTATCCTGCTTGGAGTAATTGAACTTCTTGGATCTGTGAGTTTGTTTTTCATAAAATCTGGAAAAATTTTCAGCCACTTTTTCTTTTTAAAACTTTTTGAATTTAAAAAAATTATTTATTTACTTGGCTGCTCCAGGCCTTAGCTGCAACACGCAGGGTCTTCAATCTTTGTTCTGACATGTAGAATCTTTTTTAGTTGCAGTACTGAGTGTTTCAAAGTGTCTGCACCATTTTGTAATCTTACCAGAAACATATGAGACCTTTAATTCTTATACTGTCGCTGGCATTTGGTATTGTTAGTATTTTTTATTTTAGCCATTTTGATAGGTGTGTAAAACCAACTCATCATGGTTTTACATGAGCTTGCATTTCCCTAACAGTTAATGATATTGAACACCTTTTCATCTGAATATTTGCCTTCTCTGTATCTTCTTTGGTGAAGTGGTTGGTGGGGTTTTACCCATTTTTTATTTTGTTTTTCTCACTGCTGGATTTTAACTTTTGATATATTCTGGATAGAAGTTCTTTATTGGATATGAGATTTGCATATTTCTCCTAATCTGAAGCTTGTCTTTATATTCTTTTTACCAGTGTATGTCCAAGAGCAGAAGTTCTTAATTTTGATGAAGTCTAATTTGTCATTATTTTCTTCTGTGCAC
Organism: Antilocapra americana; assembly: GCA_007570785.1. NCBI lineage: Eukaryota > Metazoa > Chordata > Mammalia > Artiodactyla > Antilocapridae > Antilocapra > Antilocapra americana. The sequence continues at coordinate 13,031,450 of ML660216.1, read as the reverse complement.
CTTGCGCTTTGTGCCATGTCTAAAAACTGCCTAATCCAAGTGATAAAGATTTTCTTCCATGTTTTCTTTAAAAAGCTTTGTGCTTTATATTTAGATCTATAGCCTTTTCTTGGGACGGGGGGGCGCAGTATAAGATGTATGTTTGCTGGGCTGTGCTGAGTCACTCAGTTGTGTCTAGCTCTTTGCAATCCCATAGACTGTAGCCGGCTAGGCTCCTCTGTCCATGGGGCTTCTCAAGGCAAGAATACTGGAGTGGGTTGCTATGCCTTCCTCCAGGGGAAACTTCCCAACCCAGGGATCGAAGATGTATGTTGAGATCAGCTTAAAAACATTATTTTCTTCTTGGCCCATGATGTCCAGTTGTTCCAACCTAATTTTCTGAAATTACTTTATCCTTTGAATCGCCTTTGCACTTTTGTCAAAAATCTCCTGGCTATTAGTGAGAGTCTATTTGCAGATGCTCTGTTCTGTCCCATTGATATATGTGTCTGTCCCTTCACCAGTACCATGCTGTCTTGATTAATGTAGCTTTTTAGAAAATCTAAAAATCAGGTAGAGTTATTCCTCCGATTTTATTTTCTTTTTCAAAATTTTGGCTTTGCTAGTTTCTCGGCCTTTCTATTAAGATTTTACAATTGGTTTGTCTATAACTGTAAGAAATCATGCTGGGGTTTTGATTGGAATTGTGTTAAACCCATGGAGCTATGTAGGGAAAATTGACATCTTAACTTTGTGAGTCTTCCAATTCACGACCATGCCGTCTCTTGATTTATTTAAGGCTTCTTTGGTTTCTTATATCAGCATTTATAGTTTCTAGCGTATAGGTTCTATCCATGTTCTGTTATATTTACATGGCTGTGTGTGTGCTGAATGGGCTTCCCAGGTGGTGCTAGTGGTAAAGAAAGTGAAAGTGTGAAAGTTGCTTACTCGTGTCTGTCTCTGCAACCTCCATGGACTGTAGCCTGCCAGTCTCCTCTGTCCATGGAATTCTCCAGGCCAGAATACTGGAGTGGTCAGCCTTTCCCTTCTCCAGGGGATCTTCCCAACCCAGAGGTTGAATCCAGGTCTCCCACATCGCAGGCAGATTCTTTACTGCCTGAGCCACCAGGGCCACCTGCCAATGCAGGAGGCAAAAGAGACTTGGGTTCGATCCCTGGGATGGGAAGATCCCCTGGAGGAGGGCATGGCAACCCACTCCAGTATTCTTGCCTGGAGAAGCCCATGGACAGAGGCGCCTGGCGGGCTACAGACCATGGGCACAAAGAGTCGGACACGACTGAAGTGAACAAGCAAGCACGCACCCGAGTGCTGAATACCTGAGCCTTTTGCGGGTATGATCCTTCCTTCTAGACAATCCAGGGCATAACAGAAGGAACTTACACTCAATTCATAGAGTGGTGGGCCCCGGGGAGGCGAGGGGTGTTTCTGTGTGTCTGACTGTGAGCCTGGCGCTGGAAGGCGCTGGGAACACCAGATGGGTGGGACTTGGCCCCTGTCCTCAAGGAGCTCAGCTATCCAACCCTTGTGTCAGGTCTTTGTTTTATGAGTCATTGGGAGTGATTAGTCTTTCAGAATGTTGCTGTGGGTTGGCAAGCCTCCCCTCTCTCCACCTCCTCACTGTTGTTGTTGAGTCACTAAGTCGTGTCTGCCTCTTTGCGACCCCATGGACTGCAGCGTGCCAGGCTTCCCTCTCCTTCACCATCTCCTGGAGTTTGCTCAAACTGCCGTGAGTTGGCAGGGCTCTGCACTCTCCACCCGCTACTAAGCCATGGGGGGGAACTAGCACTCCTCCTCTCACACTTATTAATATGTTTAATTAACCCTAGGCAACATTCACCAACACTAAGTCCAGAATGGGAGTGTGAAGTGAAGTGTTCTGGCAAGTTCCTGGCCACATGAGACTCTAACAGCTTGCTCTGGATGGCCCCCCAAGGAGTAGAGTCTGGCCCTTTGGGTTTTCCAACTGGTGAGGCATACCTGCCCGCGGCCCCTCACACGGCTCACTGGTTTGCAGGAGAAAATGCTGCTGAAGCTCATCCTGTTGGGATTGTCACTGTGCCCTTCCAGGGAAGTGTCTGCATGCCTCTATTCCGGCTCTCCCATGCCTAAAGGCTGGGCCTGGACATCTGACGCTGCGATGCAGCTTGCTTGAGTGTTTCCAGCCTGAATCCCGGGCAGAAACAGCGCCCTGCCCTCCTGTGCCTGACCGTGAGTGAGCGGCAGCTTCCTCCTTGGCGAGGCTCTGCTTTGTCCCGCCTAGCTTGGCTCTGTGTATGAGGAGAGAGGGAAACAGTGCCCATGATAGCCCCTGAATGCTGGCTACTGTTTCACCTCAAACTGAACCATTTCCAACAGTCTTTTAGCCGATGTGACTCAGTTGTTTTGGAGTCTGTGCATTCCGTTTGGGCCAAGTCAGAGAGCCCACCGAGGGGCCCTGGGTTCTGCGGAGGCAGCCTTGCTGGCAGGCATGGAGCATGCGGAAAAGTGATGGGCCATATCCGTGAGTGGGGATGAGCCTTCCGGGAGTGGAGAGGAGGGGGTCAAAGGTGAGAGGACACAGGGCCTGGCGGGCAGAGGACCCCATTGCTCTCTGAGAGGTGAGTCCAGCTGTGAGTGGTGGGAAGGGAAGGACAAGGCCATGTCCAGCCGAGGCCTCACAGGCTGCAGATACACCTCCACCCACACGAGACACCACGGTCACCCTGCATCATCTGAGCCTCACCTGGGAGCAGAGACCTGGTACCCGCTGGGACTTCTGCTTGAAATCCAAACCGACGCGAGAATGAATCTCGAGCTGGAAGTCCACAGAAAGAGTTAAGGCTGACTCCACTGAAGGCTGATTCAGGCTGAATCAGTACCAAAACCCAGCTCACACTGGTTTGAATGATGAGTGAATGAGGGATTAAACGCATAAGGAAGGCCCGGGGAGCAGCAGGACCGGTTTGTACCAGCACCAGGCACTCAGACGACTCCAGCTGGAGGGGAGGCCAGGCCTGAGCAAGTCTGGCCTAGTGGGTCCAGCGGTTGTGGAAGGCTCCAGTTCTGTGGGGCGCATGTCTGGAAGGCCTGGAAGCCCAGAAGTCAGGCTGAGGCTGGGTCCTAGCCACTGCCAGGGCAGCTGGAGCAGGACAGAAGCTTGTCTGTGCTGCATGGGTGTTTTAGGGCTCATCTCTGGAGCAACACGATCTGGAGTTTGGGCAACATGGGTCTTTGGGAAGGACCGTCGAGCCCACAGTCATCCCATTCATTCATTCTGTTTGCTTTATCTTTTCACCCAGGCAGCAGAGATTCAGGAAGGTTCCGTGTCAGTGGCTGTGATGGGTATGGCAGGTCCGTGACTGGCCCTGTGGAGTTCATAGCGTGGGGAGGGAGACAGAAAATCCAATAGGCCCTTCCCTCGCTGAGTGGCAGGAGGAGTATAGAGGGGCAGGGAATGCAAGGAGCTGAGAGAGCGAGGAGGAGCATCTGTTCCTGAGGAGGAGTATAGAGGGGCAGGGAATACAAGGAGCTGAGAGAGCGAGGAGGAGCATCTGTTCCTGTCTGGTGGTAGTCAGGGAGGGCTGCCTGGAAGAAGCGATTCCCAGATGAGACCTGAAGGCCGATGGGAACCAGCCATGTGCAGGGGGAGGGAAGTGTCCGAGGTAGAGGGGCCAGCATTGCCAGGCCTGGAGGGAGGGGAGAGTAGGTTGTTGGAGAGCAGTGAGGAGCTCTCCAGGGTCAGGCTGAGCTTTGGTTCCTGACGCCCCCTTCCCAGCCCAGGAGATGGAATTGATCCTTCTTCTCCCTGCAGTCCTGTGACTGACAACTCTCTCCTGGTGCTGATGGCCTTGGGCCTGGGGGAGGCTGTGCTGTGGGGCCTGGGGTGTCAGGAGCAGGGAACCAAGGGGGCCTGACTCTGGGACTGAAATCCCTGGTGTGTCCTGGAGGCCACTTGGACGCGGCCCAGCCCTGCCAAACCTGGAAGAAACCCGGCATGTTTAGAAGGATGAAGGCAGCTGAGATCTCGACAGGTTTCTGGGATTCACATTTGAGAACCCAGAGGTGGCAGATGTCCCACCTTAATTCCGAGATGGTGGGGGGGAGAGGGGTGATGCCAGCTGGGCACACGCGTGGGCGCTGGCTTCTTGATGCCCTGCTGCTCCTGCCAGCGGCTACAGAAGAGCCAGGAGGTTTACCTCCTTCCGGACACTCGGCCGGGGTGCTGATGATTCGACCTGCCTCCTCTCGGCTGCGCACCGCGGTGCAGATGAAAGAGGACGATGCATCAAACATTAACGAGCAGCACGGTCTGGAAGGGAGTGTGAGGGCTGCAGGCGTCCTGCCCACGGCTCCTGCCAGCCTCTCAGCCTTGTTGGCTGAGGATCAAACAGCGCAGATGCTGCTGGGGAAGCAGAGTGGTGGGCCGGGGCCTTCTCTATAGGTGCCCCCTGCCTCCACCCCAAATATGAAGGCGAGCTCCAGGAGTGCCAGAGACTGACCACAGATCAACATTTCTCTGTGATAAGCTGCCTGGTGCCAGTGAGGCAAGAAGCCTCTGATGAGCGCAGGTCCTCTGCCAAGCAGGAAGGAGTGGTTTTTACATTTTCGCCCTCCTCCACATCTCTCTGAAGCTCACGGCCTGCTGTGTGCCAGGCAGAGGGGAGGAGGCGTCCATATCTATCTGATCATCCACAGCAGTCAGGGAGCTGCCAGCAGGAAGGCCTGGGACTTGGTGATGCCCGCTGATCCCATGCTCGATGTTGGGTCAGCCATGCAGCCCATGCATCTCCCCCGGGCACCTCTGTGTCCAGGCGTGTGGCTGGCCTTTGGCATCGTGAGCTCAGATCTGCTTTCCTTTGCTAAGGTGCTTTGAAGCGCTTCTCCCTGAGCCCATCTTCGGCAGCAGCCCGGGGAGGGGGGATTTGACAGGGGAGGTGATGGGCTGCATTTGCAGGTTGGGTGCTGGGAGACAGCACTTGTGGAGGGGCCACTGGCAATACGTCCTGGCTGGGGGGTCAGCAGCGGAAGGCGGGGCTGGGAGGAAGGAGGGCTGCCGGGGGAAGACAACAGCAGGTCTTGGCCCAGGCTCTGCAGCATTTGTACTGAGAACTGTCAGGAGGAGCTCCTCTAAAAGGGTGTGGGAGGAGTTGGCAGCATCAGGCGGATACTACAGGGCTTTACCAGCAAGGGGTTAGTGGAGGGAGGCCCTGAGGTCGGATGGGGACCCATAGACTCTCTGGTCTTCTTCAGGATGCCCTGGGGAGCTGGATGCAGTCTTATGTGAATGCAGATCTGGCTCTGTCACTTATTAACGCTGGCAAGTGGCCCGGCAACTCGAGACTGGCTTTCCCCTTTGCAGGACTGTGGAAGGAAACACTAACAGTGCTTCCTGGGTGCCAGGGCCCTTTGCACACCTCATCTCCTGTGATTGAGTTCATGAACTTACCAAGCCCAGAGGCCAGGAATCTGGACTGAATCTGTCTGGCTCTTTCCACAGCACCATGTGGCTGTCATGTGTGTGTGTGTGCGTGTGTGCTTAGTCGTGTCCGACTCTTTGCGACCTCATGGATCTCCTCTGTCCAGGAAATTTTCCAGGCAAGAATACTGGAGTGTGTTGCTATTTCCTCTACCGGGGGATTTTCTCATCCCAGGGGTCGAACCTGGTCTCTTGCATCTCCTGCATTGGCAGGCAGATTCTTTATCATTGTGCCACCTGGGAAGCCCCTGTATTTTTGCAGCAATAAGAACAAACTCTTCAGACCGGATGTGCTGTCTCTGTAGAGAGAACTCCAAGAGTGGACCGAGCCCGAGTCCCTGAAGGAGCCTGTAGAAGATGGCCGGGCCAGGAACAGCGACACTGGATGTGACGTGAGTTAAGATGTTAATTGTTCCTGTGTGAGGCCACGGAGATTCTGGGCTCTTCTCTGACAGCAACTAGCATTGCCTCAACTAGTCAAGGGAGTTTCAGAGCTAAAGACGTAAGGCCCCCCTGCCCTCTGAAGTTTCCAGGATGGAGGCGATGGTGGAAACAAAGCCTGTAACCCATAGTGGCATGCGCCTTCAGAACCCAGGGCAGGATGTGGGAGAGCCAGAGGTGGGGAGGGCTCCTCCAGATCAGAGAAAAATTCAGGAAGGACATGGCTAGGAGGAGGACTCTTCCGAGGCTGTAGAGAGGACAGACCGCTTGGGAAGGGCTCCCCATCTGAGCAAAGTCGTGAGAGTCCAAGTCCAGGAGATGTGTCTGAGGACCTGGGGTGGAGGGCCAGGCCGTGCAAGACTGAAGAGTGTGGGCTTGGTTCTAGGCGATGGGAGCCACCGAAGGTTAATGAGGGAGCGCATGATAGATACATGGAGCTTCATGCAGAGGCCGCCTGGAGCAGGAGGTGTTAGAGGTGGGAGACCAGGAGGGAGGTGGAGGATGGAGGGGAGAAGTTCAAGAGGGTGGGATCCCAGGACCTGAGCCAGAATAGGGGCAGTGGGGAAGGGGACCAGCAGTGGGGGAAGCCTCCCTCCCCTCTTGCAGGCTGTGCCCTGGGTGTGGGGGAGGCAACTTTTGTGGCAGTCACGTGACTTGCTGATGCCAACCCGGAAACGCTCCCTGTGTCTGTCCCATCCTCTCCCCCCGCAGCAGCTCATCTCTGGGCTTTAGAGCTGGTCAGCCTTCTTCCTCCACTGTCTCCAGGGGCATAGTCTTGAAACTCATCTGCACGCCCGGCCATCACTCTATTGTTTAAAAACTTCCCTTGATTGTAATGTTTCTGGGGGTCTAGATCCTGCTGTTCCCACTTTATTCACGGAATGTTGCGCCTTTGTGGTGTCCCAGGGCCACGTGTGACTCTGTGTGTCTCCACTTGCCCCTTTTTCTGCCAGGAAAGCCTTCACGTCTCCCCTTCTTTGTCTGGGAGGGCAGATCAGCTGGCCTGGTAAAGATTGGGGCAGCAGTGCCAGAGTAGAGGGCATCGTCATTTGCGTGTGAGTGACACAGTGGTGTGCCATCTGGAAAGGGGTTTGTATGTAGGGAAGTATGTGTGAATGTGTGTGATGTGTACGCCTTGGCATGCCCAGCTTGGCTCCCGGAAGTGCCCTGCAGCTGGACAAATGTCCTCGGAAGCCCAGTCTGGGCTGCAGCCCCTGGAAGTGCCTCATTCCTCCTTGGGAACCTAACCTGCAAGCTGGACCCATGCCTGGGCTCTGGCCCTTGCAGAACATCCATTTACACCAGGGCACCGCCCGGTATGAGCCTTTGAAAAATGCATTGAAAAGCACAGCTTATGGACCTGCTAGGCTGACAGGTGCAGGAATCTGAGTGATTGCAGTTTGCAGATTGCAATTTGCACAGGTCGACCCTGCAACAAGCGCGGCACCAGTTTTTTCTTGGTGAGCAGCTGCAGCAGCCTGTCGTAGCATAATAACAGGGTGTTTGGGGGGCAAGCTTCTGGAAGGGCTTTGCTGGGCAGCTTTTTCAGCTGGCTTTGTCTTTGCTAGCCGCTGTCACTCAGCAGGCATGGAAGACTCCTCAGCCAGATTCCGGGGGCCTGTTGATGGCCAGGCTGCTGCTCCTCTGGCGGGGCTGCTGGGTGCTGGGCACCTGGCCTCGACTCATCCTCCCCGCGGCACTACGGGGTAGGTGCTCTAATTCCCTATGAAAAGATGAAGGCCTTAGCAGTGAGCCAGGGGCCCTCCAGGGGCTCACGGCACAGCCGGAATTGAACCTGGGCATGTCTGACTCGCAAACGCTTGCCCTCTGGCTACTGTGTCTCCCTAAGGAGTCAGGGATGAGTGCCTCTCAAGGCTAGGTCCTTGCCTGCCGCTCCCCGCTCAGCCCCAGCCACTGCTCGCAGACACCTTGGGTCCAGGGAGTGCAGGGCAGCCTCTCCTCTGTGTCCCTTATGTCGCATGGACAGCCGGCATGTGCTAGAGGCTGGCTGTGGGCCAGAGCATGGCAGACTACAAAGATGGCCACAGATCCTTCCCCCTCCGGGGGATCTTTCATACCTCCTCACTGTGTTACTTTGGAGCCCTCCCATTCCTCCTCTACACTTGGCCATGAACTTGCTTCGGCCAATGTAACATCCGCAAATGTGCTGCAAGTAGAAACTTGAGGAGCTTGTACACTGAACTGGTCCTCTCTTGTTCCTGGAACTTTGCCTCCTTCTGGAGAAGCCCAGACCAACCTCCTGGTTTATGAGAGACCCATGGCCCATGTGTGCCTGATGCCTCATTGCCATTCAGCCAACGGCCAGACGTGTGGGCGAGGCATCCTGGATTATGGTGCTAAGTTGCTTCAGTTGTGTTCAGCTCTTTGTGATCCCATGCGCTGTAGCCTGCCAGGCTCATCAGACCATGAGATTCTCTAGGCAAGAATACTGGATCCCTTTCTCCAGGGATTGAACTCATGTCTCTTATGTGTCCTGCATTAACTGGTGGGTTCTTTACCACTAGTGCCACCTGGGAGGCCCACCAGGTGGGCTGGATCCTCAGCCACCTGTCAACCACCAGCACAGATGCAGGAGCGAGCCCAGGAGAGAGTGACTGAAACCACCCAAAGCACCAGAACCGCCCAACTGACCCACAGAATTGTGAGCTAAATACATGAGTGTTGTTCTAAACCACTAAATCTGAGAGTGTTTTGTTATGCAGCAAGAGCTTACTGATACAAGACGTGTTTTAGTTACTCTTGCTATATAACAAACCACCTCAAACAAATGCCTGAAGCAACCACTTTATCCTGCTTATGGATGTGAGTTGGGGATTTGGACAGGGTGTGGCAGGAATGATGAGTCTCTTCTTGCTGAGGTCTGGGGCCTCAGCTGGGAATACCCAAGGGTTGATGACCTGGAGTATTAAAAGATGTGGGCTGGAGTCACCTGGAGGAGTCTTCAGTCACTTCCGGTAGCTGATTTTGTCTGTTAGCTGGCATCTCAACAGGGACTGTCTATTGGCCTCCCCATGTGGCCTGAGTGTCCCCACAGCATGATGGCTGGCAGGTAGCTGGGCTTTGATGAAGCCCAAGGTCCAAGGGCGAGTATGCCAGCCAAGAAAAGGGAAGAGAATTGCCTTGTATGATCTTGTCTCAGAATTTACTCAGCATCACTTCTTTTACCCTCTATTGATCACAGCCCAGTCACAAGCTCTCTGCTTCCCCTGGATTCAAAAGGAAGGAATTACAGTCAATGTTGGTGGTGGGCTTCCCTGGTGGCTCAGCTGGTAAAGAATCTGCCTGCAGTGCAGGAGACCTGGGTTCAGTCCCTGGGTTGGGAAGATCCCCTGGAGAAGGGGAAGGCTACCCACTCCAGTATTCTGGCCTGGAGAATTCCATGGACAGTTCATGGGATCGCACAGAGTCGGACACGACTGAGCGGCTTTTTCACTTTCACTTTGGTGGGGGAGTGGCAAGGTTCTAGATGAGCGTACAGAGCGGTAAACACAGGTGGTCACTTTGGGAAAACGTGCTCTGCCGCCTGTCATCTCACTCAGTTGTTGCAACAACCCGGTGGGGTACCTATTATCATTATCCCCCCTTTTCAGATGAGAAAACTGAGGCTCAGCTGTTTGGTGATGTGTTCAAGGGTGCATGATTAGGAGTGCCGGAGCCAAGCCTAACCACTGCCTTTCCTGGGCTGCCTTTTGGGACTGGATCTAGCGGCTCAGTCAAATTCTCACCTTCTCTCTCAGCTTTGTGTTTTGTCTCCACTTGAATGGGTACATCTGACAAGGAACTGTGCTTCTCAATGTCCCCCCTCAACCCTGTTGGGGGTCCCCACCAGTTCCCTAATGACTGTTTAGACACCAGGGGTCTGTTATTGTGGGGGAGGTGGGTAAGGATGAAAATTACAAGCTTGACTAATCACCACCTGGCTTCTTTCTACAAAAACAGATGAAATTTGAAGGTACTTAGTAGGCAACTTGAGCTTAAATCCTAAGAGGGTGGAAAAAGGGGTCCTATCTTGAGACTTCAAAAGATTTATTTTCTACGTTACAAAAATTATTATCAGGAGTTCCCTGGTGGCCTAGTGGTTAAGATCCCAGACTTTCACTGCCTTGGCTGGGGTTCAATCCCCGGTTGGGGAACTGAGATCCTGCAAGCTGCAGGCTAAAAGAAAAAAAAATTATTACCATGTGAATATCTGTAGTCGTGTTTTCTGCTCTGACTCCCTCCCAGCCGATGAACGATCCCAACTTTGCCCACTGACATTTCTCTCCTCCTTTCTTAGGGAAAAAGTGGGGGGACCCATATTGATCACAGTGTTCTCTGAAGTTCTTTAAAATAACTTTTACTGACATATAAAATGTATGTATGATACGTGTTGGCAGCCACAATGTCCATTAGCAGGAGGATGGACTAAGGTTGTCAGAAAAAGACAGAAGACTTTGTTGAATTTGAACCTCCAGTAAAGAACAAAATCTCTTTGCTATGAGCATGCGTCGCGCTTCCAGGAGGGCACACGTTGGAAGGGTGCAGTCGGATGGATCACCCCAAAGCGGACACATCTGTGTAACCAACACCCAGATCAAGAGAGAGCATCCAGGCTCCCCAGACATCCCTCTTGTCCCCATCCAGGAACTGCCCATCCCCTCGCGATCCTGACTGTTAGTATCAGGGCTGAGTTTGCCTGTTTTTGGATACCATGGAGATGGACACATCCCATCTGGATCCTCTCTGGCTTCTTTTGTTTATCAGTATGTCTGTGACATCATCCATGCACAGCAGTAGTGCATTTTGGGTAATATTACTCAATGGACAAACTTCTGCTAAGATAGTATTGGTTGTTTATTTGAAATTCAAATTTCACTGGGTGTCTTGTATTTTATTGGGCAACCCTTTTCCACTTCCTGGGCTTCCCTGGTGGCTTACCGGTAAAGAATCTGCCTGCCAATGCAGGAGATGTGGGTTTGATCCCTGGCTGGGAAGATCCCCTGCAAAAGGAAATGGCAGCCCACTCCAGGGGATATCCCATGGACAGAGGAGCCTGGTGGGCTACAGCCCATGGGGTCCCAAAGAGTCAGACACGACTTAGTGACTAAACGACAACAGCAACAACAATTCCTTTCTCCTGCTAATGGACATTTTGAAGTTTTCAGTTTGGGACTATTATAAATACAGCTGCTATGAATATTCTAGAACCTGACTTTTGGTGACATCTGGACTCATTTAGGTTGGGTATTTACCTAGGAGCAGAATTTCTGGGTCATAGAGAATGCATATGCTCAGTGTGATGTATATGGCCAAGAGGTGATCCAAATGGCACAAATTTACACGCCAGCCAGCAGCGTGTGGAAGTGCCAGTTGCTGTGCATCCTTGCCAGTGCTTGACATTTCCTGGCTTTTCCACTGCAGTCGTTCTAGTGGGTGTGCTTGGTTTTGATTTCACTGTGGTTACCCCTGAGGACTCCTGAAGCTGGGCCCCTTCTCGTGTGCCTTGTGACTCTCTGGGCTCTTCCTCTGTGAACTGTCTGCGCTACCAGGCTGCCCTTTGTTTTGCTGGGTTGTCTGTCTTTTCCTTATTGCCCTGTGGGCATTTCCTATGGAGCTGAGATACAAATTATTTGTCAGATTTATGTCAGCTATCTTTTCCAAGGGGCTTCCCCAGTGGCTCAGTGCTTAAGAATCCGCCTGTGATGCAGAAGACACAGGAGACCTGGGTCCGATCCCTGGGTTGGGAATATCCCCAGGAGGAGGGCATGGCAACCCACTCCAGTGTTCCTGCCCGGAGGATCCCATAGACAGAGAGGCCTGGTGGGCTACAGTCCCTGTGGTCGCAAAGAGTCAGACACCACTGCAGCGACTTCACACACAGGCAGCATCTAAAAGGTCTGCTTAATCCATAAATCAAGGCTGCGCAGCACATGATATTTATGGCAATTCTTGCTGGAGGAATTATTAAAATTTGTAAGAACTGTAAATGCTGTCACATAAAATGCCTCAGTCACTAGGCATAATTGATGACTTCCTCTTGGATCTGTTGAATAAATTAATTTCATTGCTATACAGATGACATTAATATGCTTTTATAATTAATTTAGTTCTGAGAGCCGTTTTGGGTGCCAAGATTTCACTGGGGGTTGAAAATGGCTCAAGGTAAAAGGCAACACATGAAGAATAATTTAGAAATCAAAGAAAGAATACCACTCTAAAAGGAAATAGCAGGCTTGGGGGATCTTGTCATAAAGGGGACACACCAGGCAACTGTCGGAGAGCAGACATTAAGCCAGGACTGTGTGTTCCTGGTATTGCTGCATTTTCCTTGGGATTCCTGGTGTCCTGAGGTGACAGCTGAAGGGCATATGGGGAAAGCCTCCCTCTTCCGTGGGGATTGTCTCTTGCTGGAGCTTTTTGCCTGCAAAGCTGGTCTCAGAGCAGCGTTCTCAGGGGTACGGGCAGGGGCGTCAGTTTATCAGGGATGAAGAATTTCTTGGGAAGCAGACTCCATCCCTGTGGGTTCTTTACAACTAAACAACCAAAAATAACATTTGGAGAAGATTCTTGAGAGTCCCTTGGACTGCAAGGAGATCCAACCAATCCACCCTAAAGGAAATCAGTCCTGAATATTCACTGGAAGGACTGATGCTGAAGCTGAAACTCCAATACTCTGGCCACCTGATGTGAAGAGCTGACTCCTTGGAAAAGACCCTGATGCTGGGGAAGATTGAAGGTGGGAGGAGAAAGGGACGACAGAGGATGAGGTGGTTGGATGGCCTCACCGACTCAATGGACATGAGTTTGAGAAACTCTGGGAGTCGGTGATGGACAGGGAGGCCTGCGTGCTACAGCCCATGGGGTCGGATACGATTGAGCAACTGAACTGAACTTGTAAGAGTCCTTTCTTCTTGCCAGGCATGGTGCCAAATTCTTCGCATCCAATACTTTGGCCACCTGATGTGAAGAGCCGGCTCACTGGAAAAGACCCTCATGCTGGGGAAGATTGAGGGCAGGCAGAGAAGGGGATGACAGAGGATGAGATGGTTGAATGATGACATCACTGACTCAATGGACAAGAGTTTGAGCAAACTCTGGGAGATGGTGAAGGACAGGGAATCCTGGCATGCTGCAGCCCAAGGGGTTGCAGAGTCTGACACAACTAAGTGACTGAACAAATGTGTTGACACGATCATTTCTTTCCTCCTTCAAAAAAATCACCTTTGATTTATCACAACATAATTCATGTTTGGGGGCTATTCTTTAGAAAACATAGTTGAACCAATTCAGCCTTGCTTTCACTTGCCAGTCCCCAGGGCTCTGTTTGGAGAAGAGATTGAAGCTGAAGCCCATAGACTGGTTGATGTTGGACCATGGAGTCTTTTCCCAACACTTTCCCCTTTCCTTAAAAGGACCCCCAAATGTGGAGAGGTGATTTGCTTGGAGAGAATCTTTCATGCTTCCTCCTTGCCCAAGTGCTCGAGTAAATCAAGTGTTATAAGATTTAGATGCGGCCTGATTTAAAGAGTCATAGTTTGTGGAAAGATCCACCAGAGTGTGATCAGTTCAGATGCAACTGCAGGAAAGAGAAATGATCTTTTTCTAATTCAGAGAAGCTTGAGGTTAGGGCTCTGCCTGCACATAGCAAATTCCTCAGGAGCTGATGTTAAACGACTGGAAAGATTGCTTGGAAAAAAAGGATCCCCCACAGTTTCTCCCAATTTAATGTTTCATCAATGCGGCCAACCCTTCTGAGCACCGGCCTCATGCCAAGACTGGGAGCGTGCTGGGGTTGCTGCGTGGGTGTGTGTGTGTGTGAGAGAGAGAGAAAGAGAGAGAGAGAGCATATGTGAATGCATGTGTAGTGAGATGTGAGTGTGGATGTGAGTGAGGGTTGTGGATGTGTGTGTATGACCATGTGTGCAATATATGTGACTTGTGCATCGTGTGTCCATGCACGTGGGTGGTGGTGTATGCACGTGAGGATACATGGGTAATGCCCTAACCCTCAGGACCTCAGAATGTGACTGTACTTGCAAGTAGAGTCTTTATTTATTTATTTTTTTAGTACCCATTCTCCTGGGACAGTTTTGTGCATTTATTGGGAGACTTAACTCTTGGTTTACAAAAATGAAACCAATACATTAAAATATAAATAAGTAAATGAATCAAGGAAAAAGGAAAACCAGGGTAGAATAAAACAATGATACTACTGGAAACTATGAAGACCAGTAAGATATACACAACTCTTAAATAAAGATCACAAATTTAGCAGTTTTCCAGCAGCCAAAATAAAAAAGGAAACCCAGAGAGTTGCACAATTATTTGTAAAATATAAGTAGACGAGGTTCAAAGAAAACATTTTTTATCTATCAGATAATCTTTTCTTTAAAAATTTTTTTTATTGTAACAAATTCAATAAATACTTTTTACTTTAAAATATTGTGTTGGTTTTGCCATACATTGACATGAATCCACCGTGGGTGTACATGTGTTCCCCTTCCAGAACCCCCCTCCCACCTCCCTCCCGATTCCATCCCTTTGGGTCATCCTGGTGCACCAGCCCTGAGCACCCTGTATCATGCATCAAACCTGGGCTGGTGATTCGTTTCACATATGATAACTTACATGCTTCAATGCCATTCTCCCATATCATCCCACCCTCGCCCTCTCCTATAGAGTCCAAAGTAGTCTTTAAAGAGGTAATTAGGTTAACACGAAGCCCTTAGGGTGAGTCCTGATTCATTATGACTGGCATTGTTATAAGAAGAGGAGATTAGGACACAGTTACACAGAGGGATGGTGTGGTGACTGCAGCCATGAAATTAAAAGACGTTTGCTCCTTGGAAGGAAGGTTATGACCAACCTAGACAGCATATTAAAAAGCAGAGACATTACTTTGCCAACAAAGGTCCATCTAGTCAAAGCTACAGCTTTTCCAGTAGTCATGTATGGATGTGAGAGCTGGACTATAAAGAAAGCTGAGAATTGGTGCTTTTGAACTGTAGTGTTGGAGAAGACTCTTGAGAGTTCCTTGGTCAGCAAGGAGATCCAACCAGTCCATCCTAAAGGAAATCAGTCCTGAATATTCCTTGGAAGGACTGATGCTGAAGCTGAAGCTCCAATACTTTGGCCAGCTGATGTGAAGAACTGACTCCTTGGAAAAAAGACCCTGATGCTGGGAAAGATTGAAGGCAGGAGGAGAAGGGGAAGACAGAGGATGAGATGGCTGGAGGGCATCACCGACTCAATGAACGTGAGTTTGGATAAACTCCGGGAGTTGGTGATGGACAGGGAGGCCTGGAGTGCTGCAGTCTATGGGGTCCCAAAGGGTCGGACGTGACTGAGGGACTGAACTGAGCTGACAGCACAGAGGGAGGACCGTGTGAAGACTTGGGGGAAGACAGCCATCTGCAAGCCAAAGAGACAGGCCTGAGGAGCAACAACCCTGCAGATCAGTCACCTTGATCTGGCCTCCACAACTGTTGGTACTTGTTACAGCAGTCTGCGCTGACTAATACAGGCCCACAACCACACCATGAGTCTGGAGGCACGTCTTCTGAAGCCTGCCGATGGCCACACACGTGGGCAGTAAAGAGGATTCCTGGGCTCGGCTGAGCCTTGAGATCTAACTGCGGGTCAGACTGACAGTTTCAGTGCTGCCGCACAGAAGACCCTGACCTAGAGGTGGACGGCCGAGCCACGTCTGAATTCCTGAGCCGCATGGTATCCCGTCTCTTGTTTAGTTGCCCGAGCCATGTCCGACTCTTTTTCAACCCCATGGACTATGGCTTACCAGTGTCCTCTGTCCACAGGATTTCCCAGGCAAGAATACTGGAGTTGGTTGCCATTTCTTTTTCCAGGGGATCTACCGAACCCAGGGATCGAACCCAGGTTTCCTGCCCTGGCAGGTGGATTCTTTACCACTGAGCCACCAGGGAAACCCAATTTGAATTTTTCGAGAATCATCTGCTTTCCTTCCACACACATTTTGTCCTAACAGGCCCCGTGTGTGTGTGCTCAGTCGCTCAGGCATGTCCAGCTCTTTTTCGACTCCATGGACTGTAGCCTGCCAGGCTCTTCAGTCCATGGGATTTCCCAGGCAAGAAAACAGGAATGGGTTGCCATTTCCTTCTTCAGGGGATCTTCCCAACCCAGGGACCAAACTTGCGTCTGCTGCATTGGTGGGCAGATTCTTTACCACAGAGCCACCAGGACAATAACCCTTGGCTGTTTCAAGTTGCTAGGTTTGTGGTCATTTGTTACACAGCAACAGAGAACTGGTATGCCTCATCATCCTTCATGACTAGAGGGACTATATTTTATGGGTCACGCCAAGTCACATTTGAGGGTGAAAGGAAATTCTAAAATAATTAAAATTTTTTAAATCTTGAAAATATTTATTTCTTGACTGATGGATTGATTTCATTGTATTGGTATTATAAATGGTTCTATTAAAACGTATTTTCAATAATGAAATTCTTTCTACAACAAAGTAACATGTATTCATGCACAATAGAATAAAATTAAAAACCAGTTCTTTATATTGACTATCTGAATAGAATAAAAAAGCAGAATAGTGTACTTTAATCCACTTTGTAAGCCAGATCTGTTTCTAACATAATTTCAATGGTATTCAATTTTTTCCCCAACATAGCCTTGCCATTTAAATTATTTTTTTTTCACAAAATTTCCCACAAGTCTTCTTCAAAGAAACTCTTTGTAGTTAGTAAATCTGAAGTTACTGACACCTGCAGTCTGTTCTTTGTTGTAGACTAGAAGATTCTTAGGGCTTACCTGGTGGCTCAGCTGGTAAAGAAAACACCTGTAAAGCAGGAGACTCGGATTTGGTCCCTGGGTCTGGAGGGTCCTCTGCAGAAGGAAATGGCAACCCACTCCAGTATTCTTGCCTGGGAAATCCCATGGAGGGAAGGAGCCTGGTGGGTTACTGTCCATGGAGTCACAGAAGAGTCAGACATGACTTAGTGACCAAACACAACAGAACAGATAATATTCTTAGACGAGAAATATTCTCTCTATAGGTGCTGGGGTGTCTGGTTGGCTCAGGGAAAATGAAGGATGTCTCCGGGCGACTTTTTGGCATTAAAATGTGAAACTCTTTCAGCTTAAATATTTGACCAGGAACTGTCTTTTTAACCTCTTTTCAGAATACCTTTCTTCAACAAATATTTTTACAAGATAAAATTCATCAAACAAATTGTGTCTGTGATTCTTTTAAACACTTCATTAAATTTATATGCTGCAGAATTGTAGGCTTTTTCAATCTCCTGACCTTCTGGGACAGATATAATTTCTTCTAATTAAAAATAGAAGCTCTATCAGAAGACTCTTCTTTCAAGTCAAGATATTCTGAAGAACTCTTATAGAATTTCAATACTGAGCTCTCGTTAATGAATGTGTTCCCATCCTCCCCTTAATTTTTAGGGATAAATTCCAGTGTCTTTTTATTTGCAAGCTTTGTTTTGGATTAATATAATTCTTTCAGAGCTTCAGAAACTAAAAATCCAGGTGTAATCAAGGTTTTCTAACTTTTTTAAACTGCATGTACCCAAAGTTTGGAGGACTCTTTTACAAAAAAGTTCAATGTTGTGGTAGGGCACTTAGACTGACTTCAAAAGCTCCGGCTGCTCTGAAATCTGACAGAGGGCAGGCAGTGGAGAGAGGCGCAATAAGCTGCCAAAGCTTTTACTTTTCCACTTCTCATCAGTGTTGTCACCAAATGTTGGCACTGGCAGCTTTTACTTAAATTGGTAGAGCACCAGCTTTTTTGGATCCAATATGAAGTATGTGCGCACTATCAATAATTTCAACTGAATTTCTGCTTCATAGTTTCTTAATTTAGTAAGGATGTTTGCCATGAAACTGTGCTCCACCAAAAACTCTATTTGTATTATCATGGCAAAACAAGTACCATTTAGCTTCAGTGCCAGTTGTGCAATATCCCCAATAGTCTCAGATGATGCTCAATTAATTAAAAAAACTTCCAAAAGCTTTATTCTGGGTCCATGATTTGAATGCAAAAAGCAGAAACATTGTTGGAATTAATTGCTATTTCTATCTAAGGACTCATATGACACTGAAATAAAATTTGCATCAGTTTAGTATTTGTATAATTTTCCTAGCAAAGTCAACATGTAAACAGTGATAGTGTCATTTTTTTGTACATGAATATGATATTCATGTTCATGAGTATCAATACACTTTGGAATTAAAAATGAATGACATTTGAGTCTCACTTTTATCAGGATGTATAGAATGGTAAAAGAATGTCTCTCCTGAGGAAATACTAAGAAATCACTGAATTAAAAATTATATATTTTTAAAAAGCTATGGAAGACCTGGGGGTGCAAAGAAGTCAATATTCCAGGGAAAGAGCAGTTCTGTGTCGATGCATGAGCATTGGTGGCTGGTTTTAAACCTGGGAGGTGTTATCTAGATTGTGTATGGGTGGGCAGAGGAGTGAGTTTAAAGTTGTTTCACTGGAATATAATAAGCTAAACTTTTAATTACTGTGTAAGCCAACCTGCATGATTGGAATTTTGAAGAGCTTCAGATGCAAAGCTAAGTCTACTCTGCTGTAGAATTCCCATCTTAAAAAATTCCTATTTGAATTACTTTTTTATTTGCTCATTTTCTCAGAAAAATATCAAAATTTTCTCAGGAGAATTTTCAAAAAGAATGCTTGGGATGTAAGTTTTCTAAGTATTTTTTTTTTAATACCCCAAAACATTTATGTTGTCCTTCCACTAATTAGATAGTTTTTAAAAAATAGAATTATTTTATTAAAAAAGACTGAGTTATCACTCTCTTGTCCTCTAGCTTCCAATATTGCTGATTAGAAGTCACATGTCAATGTGATCATAATTCCTTTGCAGATAATGTGTTTTTCTTGTCTGGAAGCTTTTAGAATCTTCTCCTTCCTCCTGGAGTTCCATTTTCAGGAGACTGTGTCTGGGAGTGGGTCTTTTTTCTTTCATTCTTCTTGGTACCTGGTGGATTCCATTGAGCTAAAGATGTGTATGCTCCTTGAGTGCTTGTAGATGTTATTCTTGCCTTTGCATAATTTATATATTTTTTACCTTTTATTTTTTCCTAGAATTCTTAACAGGAGTTTTTAGGTTGATCCTATATGTCTTGTATTTTTCCTTCATATTGTCACCTGCACTGTTGATATGCATTCTGAGGGATTTTCTGAACTTCCAGTTTTCTCCTATGGAATTGTTGTTCTAGCAATGATATTTCTAAGAACTCTTTTTTAACCTTTTATTTTATATTGGAGTATATAGGACTTCCCTGTAGCTCAAATGGTAAAGAATCTGCCTGCAGTGCAGGAGACCAGGGTTCGGTCCCTGGGTTGGGAAGATCCTCTGGAGAAGGTTATGGCAAACCACTCCAGTATTCTTGCCTGGAGAATCCCATAGACAGAGGAGCCTGGCAGGATACTGTCTGTGGGGTCGCAAAGAATCGGACATGACTGAGTGACTAACACACACACGCACGTAATTGATTAACAAAGTTGCGTTAGTTCCAGGTATACAGCAAAGTGATTCCAGTTATACATATACATGCATCTATACTTTCTTTGAATTCTTTTCTTATTTAGGTTGTTGGATAATATTGAGTGGAGTCCCCTATGCTACACAGTAGGTCCTTGTTGGTTACCCACTTTAAATATAGCAATGTGTATATGTCAATTCCAAACTCCCTAACTATCCCTTCCCTCCCTAGATCACCCTAGTAATCTCAAGTTGAAGAACTCTTTTTTGATCTCTAATTGCACCATTTTAAGCACAGCGTGTTCTCTTTTTAGGGACACATTATCTTCTTGAATTTCTCTGAAGACATTCATCTTTTAGAATTCCCTTCCAGTGTTTGAATCTGTTTGCTCACCCACCTTCTTGCCTGTTGTACTGTGGGTGTTCTCGATGAAGGGTGATGGGTGGTGAACATCTATAGGTCATGGGGATTTCTTTGCTTCTAGGATCGAGTCATTCTGCTCGGATTTTTGCTGAGACAGTGGGCTCCATCAACCTGAAGGTTTATATATTCCTTAAGCACTTGGGAATGTTGCTAATATTCTAGTACTTATGTAATTCATACATTTTCTCCATTTTATTTATTTTTTCCTAGAATTCCTAGTAAATTCTGACATTTCTCTAGAGCCTTCTTCCTACCGTGGGAGTACACTTGAGAGGTCTGCATGTTGACTGGTTAGATTTTGTTGTTGTTTAGTTGCTAAGTCATGTCTGACTCTTTTGTGACCCTGTGGACTGTAGCCCACCAGGCTCCTCAGTCAATGGGATTTCCCAGGAAAGAATACTGGAATGGGTTGCCATTTCCTCCTCCAGGGGATCTTCTTGACACAGAGATTGAACCCATATCTCTTGCATTAGCAAGCAGATTCTTTACCATGAGTCACCTGGGAAGCCCCAAGTTGGTTTTATAAGGGTATGAATAGGTTCAGAATAGTCAGGCCCATGAGGCCCCAGTAGCCAGGCCCTTATGCACCGCCCCCACCAACCCTCTGATGTAGGAAGGATGTGTCATCATTGTGCAGGGAGCTGGGGCAGGGGAAGGCTTGAGCTGGGATTAGGATGCTTGTGATCCTGAAGCTCAGACTGCAGCATCATGAGAAGGATGTGAGGCTTGAGAGTCGGGGATAGGAGGGTGGGCAAAACCAGCGGGAAGAGAAAGTATCAAGCTGGCAGAGAGGCCAACATAGAAACAGAGACGTGTGTGTGCGCGTGTGCACATGTGTGTGTGTGCATGTGTGTGTGTGTGTGATGGGGGAGAGCTGAGCAGGGCAGAGGGGAGGACACCTCCTGGATGCGTGGAGGAGGCTGAGGTGAGGTGTGGCTGGAGGGAGGGCAGAAATGCAGGCCTGGGTACCAGTGTCCCAGCCAGGGCACAGAGGAGAGCCAGCCTGAAGAGACAGGGAAGGGAGGGGCAGGGTCTGAGCTCTGGCTGCTCTGGAGCTGGAGGAGAAGGAGGAGGAGCGCTGGGTGTGCCCTCTCTGTCTATTTCTTCCTTCCTTCATTCCATCCTTCCTCCCTCCCTCCATCACACGGGCTGAAAGGCTCTGCTGTCTCAGTCTGGCTGGACCCCAGGGGCACTGCTGGTGGACAGGCTGGCCTTTTCACCCCATGTTGCCCTTTTCTGCATGACCGTGGCCGGTGAGACACCCTCTGTGTCTGGAGGGAGTGACAGCCACCCAGCTGCTCTCTTGCAGTAAAGGTCCCCATGCCCCGTGGCACGGGTGAGTTCATGGGCTCCTGGCACCTAGTCGAGCTGGATGTGGACTTGGGTGTTCCCCAGAGGTGGGGGTGATCTCAGCTGGCTTAACCTCTCCGAGCCTCAATTTCCTCGTGTGGAAAGCTGAGGCAGTAATGCTTTCGTCTCTTCACTTTTCTAAGCCTCAAGAGCATCTGCAGGAAGTGGGATCAGGACACACCCGTGCTCTGGGGGCTATGAGGCTGTGTGGTGTCCGTGTGGTCCCTGTTGCTCCCAGTTTCAGTTGAGGAAAAGTGCCTGAGTTTGGGTGACTGGTCCCTGCCTCGTGGATGGATGACTCCACAGCCCTGGGGGGAGAACCTGGGACCTCTGGATCTCTGTCCGGTGCTCCTTCTGTCCTGCCTGTTGAGCTGGATGGATCCTTGGCACAGCCTAGACCCCCATGCTGTGCCATCTGAGCCCAGCCCCAGTGCATGGGGCCTGTCTGCTTCCAGGAGAGAAGAGAGTATGAAATCACCTTCCTAGGTGAGAGTACCTGACGATTCAGCAGATACCGGCAAGGTTCTCTGCTGTGTTCCTGCTCCTTCGCTGAGCTCTGATGGGAGGGGACTGGCTTGTTCAGGGGAAATGGGTGACCAAGGATAGGGCAGCTGAGCAGCAGAGCTGTCACCGGTCTTCCCCTGCCAGATGCTGGTCCCAAGATCTGCAGAGGAGGGCCGGGGGTCCCAGCACATGCTGAAACCTGCCTTCTGTCGACACAGACTCGGAGAGCAAACTGGTTTTGACCTTGGAGCATATGCAGCCAGACTGAGAACAGCGACGTTTGATTTGAAGCCCAACGGCCGTCGCTGGAGAAACGGGGCGCGATGCTGATCCGGCCGAGGGACTAAAACCAGTTCAGAGTCTGGAAGGAGATGAATCTCGTGTCATTCAAGCTCATCCAGAATCAAAATCAGTTTCCTGCTGTCCACTCCTGGCCTGTCGCCTGGATGCTGGCTGCGCTCAGGGTCCCCGCCTGCCCCCCTGGGTCTGGCAGCCCCACGTGGGCCGCGGGGTCTCTGCCGACACCGCATCTCCACCGCCTCCCTCGCGTGTGGCCCTCCCCCAGCCCCCAGGCAGGCGAGCCCACGAACCCTCTGCCAGTTGTGCAGCAGAGGGGGGCTCAGAAGGGCCTGTGCTCGGTCCGCTGCTCTCGGCTGCCATCTTGAAATCTGATTTCTATTGTTTTTGAACTTATATTTTGTAAGTGAAATCTGATGGGACCATGGAACACGCACAGGAGCAGAGCAGATCTGTGTGGGATTCGTGTCGTCCCTCCTGGCTCCCCACTTGCAGATGGCCTTCTCCAAGCCCCATGAGAGAGCACACGTGGACAGGGTGAGCGAGGGTGCTGACATCCCCACGAGGCCACACTCTCTGTTCAAACCAGAAGGTCTTGGCGTGCAGGAACACAAGCGACCAAGCGACCCTGTCTTATCCTTTCTTACTGTCGACTTAAAAAGAAAGCACAACATAATAGTTGTGAGTCAGATTTTATGTGGGGCAAAATGAAGCCCATAGCATGGGAGACAGCATCTCCGACAGCTCTGAGAAACTGCTCTGAAGAGGGAGGGGAAGGTCAGTATATGTGTGATTTTGGTCAAGGGCGTGTACATGCAATCAAGCACACACACACACATACATATATATATATATATATATTTTTTTTTTGCAGGAGGTTTCTACTAGTCACGAGGAGCAGTCACCACCATGAAGGATTTTAGTGCTTTTCTAGATGTGAGGAGATACAAGAATTGGGCTCGTAAAATCGGATCCCGAAAATATCTAAGTCTCTGAAGACCTGTCCTACCAGTTTTCCCAGAGCACAGAGAGCCTCATTTCTCCTCTCCACCCTGAGCTCTTTTTAGGGGAGGTTGAAGGTCAGCAGCTGCAGCCACATCTGATTTAGTCCTTGCAGAGGTAGATGGCAAGTGCCAGTTTGTAGTTGGCATTACCCAGGTTATGAAGTGCCTGTGTTAGTCCAGCACTTCTGTGAAGGTGATGACACAGCGGGGAAGGAGAGACAAGACAACCGCAGACCCTTTTCTTTCTGTCCTTGCTTACTCAGCAGTAAGGCCCAGGACAGAGTGTGGGGAGAATGTCAAGGACTGAAACGAAACCGCTTGAGTTTTGTGCCGCGTCCCCACTGTTCTGTTAAGGACACAGCTACCTGGGCATGTGCAAAGTACAAAATAATCAAGTGTGCATTTCAGTGATTCCACGTATGCATTCTCACATTTGCATTTAAAACTGGCATTGCAGAGTATAGTGATGAATGGTAATATTCATGTTAGTAATTAAACATTTTTAATTATTCTGTACTTAGAACAGCATTAAAGAGCAAATGAAAACATCATGACAAGTCGAGAGAGAGACAGAGAGATATATATGTGAGACATAGCAGAAAAGTTTGTATTTTAGTAAACAGAATGATGTTTCTTCTCTGGTTTTTGAACAAGGAGTCCCACATTTTTATTTTGAACAAGGGGCCCCACAATTATGAAGACAGCCCTGGGAGAGGTAAAAGAGGACTGAGGACGTGGGAGGCCCAGCCGGATCCCAGACCTGTTGGAGGCTGAGTCAGGAGTAGAGGCTGGTCTCTGATGGAGTCTGCATGCTGGATTGGCAGTGATGCTGCTTGTGGCAGTGATGAAGAGGATGATGGTGATGGACTAACTTTATGGAGCTACCAGCTCGGGCATCTTAGCAGGCCACACCTGGGGTCAGCTCTTGCCTTGTGGAGGTCAAAGGTGCCTCCTTCCCAGGGCCCTGTGTCTGTGGCCTGGGTCCACTCCTCCCTCTGGGGAAGGCGGGCTGGCCCCATCATTCACAAGGGTGCACACAGCTGTCTGGGTGGGATTCTCCAACACGAGGAGGGAGACCCGGCAGTAGCTCTTGGAGGGGTCATGGAATGCTCCCCTTCCTGTGAAGATCCTCTGGTGGCAAGAGGTTGCCCACAGCTCTCTAAGGTGTTCACTTGGTGAGGGCGACTGGGGTCCAATCCAGGGGGTGGGTGATTTCCCCAGAGCTCCTCCCAGGCGGAGATCCAGGGGCCAAGTCCAGGGCCAAATGCTGGGATCTGAATGCAGCTTGTCTGGCTCCCGAATCTAGGCTCTTGAGAGACATCTAGGCTCCTCTTGTGACATCTGCAGGAGGAGGGCATTCTGGGTGACCTTGCCTTCTTGGACTTCTCCCAACAGCCCGGCCGGCACCTTCACCCCACAGCCAGCACCACCGGGGACCAGAGCAGCTCTTATGGTGCAACTGGGACCTGGGACCTGGAGCGCAGGCTACGAGGACTGGGGAGCCCTTCCCACAATGTGAAAACAGCCTCCCCCCTTTCCTATAACCTCCCATGAGAGCAGCCCCGCCCAGGGCTCCCAGCCAGGGAGGCTGGCTCAGACTTAATGGGATCATCCACGAGGGGAGCCAGAAACGACCCAGACCCAGTGACCCTGGCTTCCTTTTCTGGAGAACACGAGATGAAGTCGTATTTCTTTATTTGTTTGGCTGCACCAGGTCCTAGTTGTGGCATGCAGGATCTTCAGTTGCAGTGTGCCAACTCAGTTGCGGCATGCGGGATCTAGCTTCCCAACTAGGGATCGAACTCAGATACCCTGCACTGGGAGTGCAGAGTCTTAGCCACTGGACCACCAGGGAAGTCCCTACGAGCTGGAATTGATGGTCTCCTGACCCTCTGCCTGGGTGACCCTCACAAAGCTACTTCCTGCAGGCTTGGCCAAGAGGCCAAGTGTCCAGGTTAATCTAGGCTAGAGGCCATTCAGTTTCTCCCATCTACAGCCAGGCCCATTTGGGCAGGGGGCAACCCCTGACTCCTCAGGACACTGAGGTAGGAGGGAGGGGACCCCCAAATGGGCTTCTGGGAGGTCCCCGGGGTGTCACTTCTCTTGGCCGAGCAGCCTTTGCTGGCAGTAAGGCGGTGGGGTTGAGGGGTTCACCCCTTGAGTCACAACTTCCTGCCGCACCGATTTAACCAGGTACATGAATCTCCAAGATGGTAATGAATTTCAAACCCCACTTGATTAAAACAAACTAAAATATTATGAATTAAACATAGAGTCTGCATGAACTCTGAGGATCAAATAGGAGATATTGCAGACATTTCACATTTCTGGAGAGCTGCTCTGAGTTACTGCTCCCAGGAGCCCAAATTCAAGTTTATTGTCCTTAGCTGGGCCTCCCCGGGGGCCAGCGGGAAGGTCGGTAATGATCGCTAGCTCCTGCCGGCACTCTAGAGTTTGCACGGGCTTGTTTATTCTCACTGCACATGGAGGTGTCCAGCACTAGTTACCCTGCTAGCATCTCACAGGCCTGGAGAGGCGAAGTCATCAGAGGCCTCGCTGAGCCAGGCTCAGCCCATGGAGCCCATGCTGTCAGACCCGTGCTGCCGACTTTTCTCCTTCCCGTGATCCTCCTGGGCTGTGCATGCTGGGGCCCAGGGGGGCTGGTCTTGGCTGCTTGAGGAAGCTCCTGATTTGCAGAACAGCTGCTCTGCCCCATGGTCCTGACTGCAGATAAAGGCTGATCCTGTCCACACAGTAGACTGGGAGAAGGGGGCCCTCTGGCCTTTGTTCAAGGACATTGCCACCTGGGTGCATGAGAGTTGCTGGAGGCCGTCACACCTCTTTTTTGGCCACACCGTGGGGCTTGTGATAAAGACATCCCTGGTGGCTCAGCTGGTAAAGAATCCGCCTGTGATGCAGGAGGCCCAGGTGTGATCCCTGGGTCTGGAAGATCCCCTGGAGCAGGGAATGGCAGCCCTCTCCAATATCCTGGCCTAGAAAATCCCATGGACAGAGGAGCCTGGCAGGCTACGGTCCATAGGGTCACAAGAGTCGAACATGACTTCGTGACGAAACCACCAGTGGGGCTTGTGGGGTCTGAGCTCCCTGGCCAGGGATGTAACCCACGGCCCTGCAGAGGAAGCTCAGGGTCCTAACCACAGGACCTCCAGGGAAGTCCTGAGGATGCCAAAGACTGTTCTGTCTTCCTCTGTCTTGTCTGTAGCAGGATTCGTGTGCGCCCTTGGGAGGAGCCTTGTGTCCAGCCAGGGCTGGAGCTGGTCTGGTCTGTGTCACCCTGACCTAGACCTTGCCCTGGGCACACGTTCCCACCTGGCCCACATGTTGCTTTTGGGGTGTGGAAGGAGAAGGTGGGGGCTGGGATGGTTCCAGAGGAAGGCTGTGTGTGGACCCTCACTCCCCTCTGGACTTGGGGCAACGTTTGGTTGCTGAGGTGGCCAAGGTTGTAAGTGGGATAAGGGCCTGTCATCCCACCTGAGGACCTGAATTTGTCCTTCCCTCCAGCCTTGATGGTGGCAGGTCACTTGAGGGTGGACACAGGCCTTTGACAGGTAACTCCTATCTCTGCCCTTGTTTGAAGCATGTGCTTTCCCCTGATTAGAAAACAGTGACATTAGAGTTTCAGTGGGGCCAGTGTGGGTAGGGGAGAGGTGTTTGTGAATCTCTGGGGTGCTGTCAGCACACAAACCATGACCATATCCTTGCTGGGAGAAGAATCAACTCTCTATTATTATTATCATAATAAATGGCACTTATTAATCACCATAATGCTAAGAAGTGGAACTAGTTCTGGCAATGAATACCGAGTGTTCCGTGCAGACCAGTGACCATGACTTGTCCCTCACGGCACTGGCATATCTCAGTGGTCTTATGATGTGTTCTGCTGTTGGTCCCATTTTACAGATGCAAAAACAGTCTTACCAAGGTGAGTGACTTGTTCCAAGTGGCACGGTGACTAAGAGGCAGCCCTGGGACCTCAGGGCTCAACTTCTGTGCTGTCACCTGTCACATCCTCATCCCTTTTCCATGCTTTGCAGGCATCATTCCGTCTTCATCTCACAGTGACCTTTGGGGTGGGTACTGCGTTGATGTCATCTTATAGGCGGGGACACTGGAGCTCAGAGAGGCTCAGTGGTTTGCCCTAGTCACACAGCTAGTAGGTGATGGGCCAGGCACTGGAACGCCTGGATGTCTGACTGAGAGCCCTGTCTCTGTGTTGGGCTGCAGCTCCACGCTGGTGGGAGGCTCTGGGGAGGGAATATTTTTACAATTAAGGGGGCAAATCAGCTGAGGTCATCAGACAGGGGAGCTGCACAGGGCATGGGTCCACCATCCACCCTCCACCAGCTGTGGAACAGAGACTATGTCCCCAGTGAGGGCTGCTGAGGAGACGCTGGCCCCTGCCTTATGGGCGACAGGGAGCGGAGCAGTGCTGGAGGCCTGACCTGAGTCCATTCATGTCTGGGCTGTGAGCCTTTGGCTTTTTGTTCAATCGAAAAGCCACATCTAGGCTTCTTCCCAGGCCTCCAAAAAGCGTAATAACCAATAATTTTTCCATAACTAAATTGTGACATCATCATCCTTTCAACAAAAATGGCGTATTTGCATTCCCTGTTCATCTGGAAATTCATCGCACACTTGGAAAACAGAGAGACAACCACAAACATTTAGGGGCCTTTTGCTTTGTGTGCAGATGCATGGCTTCATTCATCAGATGCCCTTGCTTAGGGGCTGGGGGTCCCCGGCCTGCCCTCAGGGAGTTCACAGTCTAGGGGGAATGTAGAAGTATTTTGGGCAGCCCTAGAACTAGGACTATGTTGATTGATTGACTGATTAGTCCATTCAATGAATATTTATTGAGGATCTATCATGTGCATGAAATTGATATTTAAATTATTCATATTTTGCACTCACTTATTGATTTTAAAATTGGAAAGTGCCCTGAGATGCATTCTATAAAAACCCAACAGACTTGTGACTTGTACACTTCTAGGACAAAGATTATCTACAAACTGAAAATTAGACTGAGGTTTTGAGCATGCCCCAAGATGTCCTGTTTTGAGTAAGAGCTAGACCTGTGCATGTGTGTCTCTATCCTGGCTACATGATCATCTGTGGGAGGTGTCATAAGGGATCTATGCTGTCATCTGGGCCCCACCTGTACAGATCATGATTTGATAGGTTTTGAGGCAGGACCCCGGAGAAAAGGAGTTTTAAAAAATCCCCAGTGATTTTCATGTGCAGCCACATTGTAAGTCTTTGGTCTATACCAGCAATTCTTCTTTATTTTTTTTTTTAAAGTAAATTGAGCACACACTTTTGTTTATTAATTTTTGACCACCCTGTGGGGCTGGTGGGATCTTAGTTTTCCAATCAGGAATCATCCCCTGTAGTAGAATCATGGGATCTTAACCACTGGACCATCAGGGAAATCTCTATATCAGCAGTTCTTAATCTTAGCGATACCTTAGAATCTTCTGGGAAATTATAAAAGTCTTCATGTTCAGGTGGCACTCAGTCCACTAAATCAGAACGTCTGGGGGGTGGAAGCCAGTTATCAACATATGTCAGAGCTCCCTGGGTGATTCCCGTGTGCAGCCAAGACCGAGAACCATTGGTCTGCACCTAATTATGATCATAAACTGGTTGGAGCTGGCATCAGAGAAGACGTGTGCTTCTCGGTCATTTTGCACCTGCAGGGTTGCGGGGACCGGTGCTCACTGGCTGGAGGTGTCCAGGAGGTGGAGGAACTCCTGGCGGCCAAGGTCCGCGTCCCTCCCCCAAACATCACCACCTCCGGCCTCTCTTCAAAGAGCTCTGCGTGTCCCTGGATGGTGGCAGCAATCCCCCCACAAAAGGCGGGTTGGTCCCTGCCCAGCAGCCTCAGTATCTCCTGGGGTTTGGTTAGAAATGCAGACGCTGGGGCCCCAGCTGCGGTATAACAAGCTTTCCAGGTGTTTATGACGCTGCCAAGGGCTGGGGAGCCTGGTTTCTCTTAGGGTTGTGCCTCAGCCTTCCCTGTGGCTAGTCACCTGGTCTGCTTGTCAAACATCCACGTGCCAGGGCCTCACCCCAAGTCGTCTGTCAGTGTGTGTGTATGTAGGTCTGTGTGTCTGTGGGTCTCTGGGTGTCAGGCTGTGTGTGCACGTGTGCGTAGCTTCTCTGAACTTCGTGTCCTACCCACTGGTAAGAAGCCCTTCCTGTCTGTTGCATTGAGCTGCCAGCCGCCAGCCCCTGTGCGAAGTGCTTTGCACGGTGATGGAGACAGATGCTATGAGGTCATTTTCATGGCAGCTTAGGGTTGCACATGTATCTTTCCCATTATCCAGGTGAATAAATGGAGTGCCAGGACTCAGGAACTCCCTGGCCTCTCTGTTAAGTAGGGAGCTGACCTGGGCTGACCCCATGAACTCACAGTATCCCCCACCAAGCTAGGATCTCTGGTAAGTGCCTCAGGCCAAAGGGCAAGGCTCTTGATCCACACGCCAGTCCTGGAATCCTGCCTCGGCTGGTGTCTCTGCCCAAACCTCCCTGTTCTTCTTGAACACCTGATATCAAGTCACAGACTCAACACAGTGAAACCTCCTTGGGCGCCCTGTAAGCACAGAGGAACCGAGGGAGGCAGACGCCAGGGGCAGGCCTTGTGCAGGTCGGGGTCACTGCCCCATGGAGCCAGAGACTGAAGCAGCTGGCAGGGGGAAGTGCTGATTCTCGTAGAGGCTGGCAGCCTGGCGCTGGGCCAGGCCTCAGCATCCCTTCACTGTGGACACGCCTGGGCCAACAGAGCAAGATGGAGCAGACTGCTGATTCCAGCATGTCACTTTGCTGCTGAAACTCGCTGAGTTAAAAGAATCAAAGAGAGTGGTTTATTTACTGCCGAAGTCGTTTCAAATGGAATTAGGGATGTAAATCACATTTGCAATGGCTTCGCTTGTCTTTACCCACCTCCAGAACAGAGCGTCTCCATGAACTCTGTACAGGCAGAAAACAAGGTTGGTGGAGAAAGCTAGGGAAGAACCTCGGAGTCAGCAATGAATCAAACTGTTCATTCATTGTTATTAAAGTGACGCGAATAAATTGTAACAGCAGGACTCGCCAGGACTTCAGCTTTGCCGGAGCACTTCTTCGTGTATTGTAGGTCCTTCCTCAAGCAGTTCTGGCAGCAGGTAGGGCAGGTTCATCATCAGCCCCAAACTGCAGGGGAGGAAACGAAGGCTTGGACATTAAGAGATATGCCTGGGTCACACTGCTGGGGATAGGAGCCACCATGGACCAGGTCGCTCTGCTCTGAATCTAGGACACGTTTTTTGATCTGATGATGATGTTCAGAAAGCCATGACTGTCTTCCCTGCCCATCCTCCCATGTGATTATATTTGGTCACTATGACCTAAAGTTGGAAAAAGCATGAGTTTAGGCCCCAGATTCCACCCTGTACTTGTACCAGTACGGCTAAGAGTAGTGGGGATGAGGAGTAGGGCTGCCAGAAAAAATAGAGGACACCAGGTTATGTGTGAATTTCAGATCAGCTATGAATACTTTCTCGGTAGAGCTATAATTTCAATACTGCATTGACATACTTAGGTTGAAAATTTGCATGTTATCTGAAGTGCAAATTTTACCAAGCATCCTGTATTCGTGTTTGCAAACTCTGGCATACTGAGCGGGCAGCCCTCGTTCCTTGTTCCATTTCGAGCCCCGGGCCCTCTACAGGTCAGCTCTTGCGGGGCGCAACCCCTGCACTGTCAGGCAGGATAGATCATGGTCACAGAGGGGAGATGTGAGAGCCACATGCTCTTTCCTGAGGGCTCTGCAGGTGGACATGGACTTGGCCCCTCTAGCTGCAGCCTGGTGGACCCCGTTTTTGCCAGTGATCAATAGCTCAGCATTTCTGGAGACAGAAGTCGGTGGCAGGGGGCAGGGGTTCCTAGCTTGGCCTTGGGCAAGCCTGTTTGCTTTTCCATGCCTCAGTTTCATCATCTGCAAGAGAAGGGTGCTATGGGCATCTGCTCTCCCGAGTTATCATGGGGAGCAGATACGTGAATGTTTGAGATGCTCTTGACTGGGCATCAGGGACACCCGCAGAACACCTAACCAGGAGACCAGGCTGCTCAGGGGGAGGGGAGCGATGATACAGGTTTACCGGGGACGCATAGCGTCTTTGCTCAGAGGACATTATTTATATGCATTTTAAAAGAAACACCACCTACCTGTTTATCTGCTTAATAGAATTCTGAGTCTGGAGGGATTTTTATTAGGACTGGATGGCAGTCTTTGCAGCGGAAATGGTGCCACTGGTACGAATGGACTTGAAGTCCTCTGAGATCTTGGACGTCACACCAGGTCCCAAAGTCCAGGACCTACACTGTGTCTGTGAGTCCGTGAGGGCAGGGAGCAGGTCAGAATGTCAGCTGGGCTTGCCCATTGTGTGAACTCCCAACATTTATTGACAGACTAGGCAGCCAAACGGGTGGTCTTAAAGGAGTCTGCATGGCTTAGAATAAACTCGAGCACAAGCACAGCCCTGGAGGGTGGAAGTGAGTGTTCCCCGTGGAGAGTGCCTACCAGTTCCACTTAATTTTCTCTGATAGCCCGAGATACTACACAAGTTCCCTGGCCCAGGTATTATTGGACACATGTGTGTATTTTTTTTCTTCCTTAAGCACAGGAAACTTCAGCAGAGATGGCAGAAGGAGAGACGGGCTGTAGCCTTTAAGACAGTGAGTGAAGTGAAGGTCACTCAGTCGTGTCTGACTCTTTGCGACCCCATGGACTATACAGTCTGTGGAATTCTCCAGGCCAGAATACTGGAGCGGGTAGCCTATCCCTTCTCCAGGGGATCTTCCCAACCCAGGGATCGAACCCAGGTCTCCTGCTTTGCAGGCGGATTCTTTACCAGCTGAGCCACCAGGGACGCCCTTATGACAGCGAACTAGGCACAAAAGTGGCCATTTATGTATGATTACTTATAGTCCTCACCACAGCATTGCAAGGTGGGTTTTGCTGCCGTTCGCCTTTTGCACATGAGGTTAAGGGACTTCCTTAAGGTCACAGGTCAGCCGGTGGCAGATCTAGAATCTGAATCCAGGCCATCTTGCTCTGCAGCGTGTGCTTGTAGACACTTCAGGGTAGAGCCCACCTCAGTCCCCTCAAATCTCTACTTTCTGGCTGTGTACCAGATCTTTTCATCCCCAAACCGATGACTATTCCATTCAAAAGCCTTTTCTGAGCACCCTTTCTGTTTCAGGTTCTAGGAGGGGCGTGGGGGAGAGAAAAGGAATTCTAGACCCAGCTCTTGCCTTAGAGGGACCCAAGCAGTGGGTGGTGGCCACGGGTGGGCACCAAAGGGAGGTTGTGACAAGATCATGGATGCCGCCATCCCTGGCTAGGTTTTAGCAAGGGGAAGTGTCCCCTGTCCTGTCCTTGGCTTATTGTCTACCCCACCCCCAGCATCTCCCACACCCTGAAAGCTGGGGCCGCAGCTGACTTGCCCGTCCTTGTTCCCCTGTCCTCTTCCTTCCTGTCATTGCTAGCACAGCTAGACCCAGCGGCCCCATCTTGCGGGGGTGGATTGAGGGGCAACCACCAGTCCCTGGCAACCATTTTGTTTTCTGAAACCTAAATCCCCCATGAACCTGTTCTCCAGGGGGATAGGGGACTGTGTGCCCTGCCCCCACCCCATTCTTCTTTCTTTCTCTCCAGAAATGTCGTTTAGATCACCTTGAATAAGATGCTTAATCCTTGACCAATAAGCCCACACTCAGAGTAGCAGAGCCATCAACTATTGTGAGATTTATTGCATCAGATTCCTGGGCTAGCAGAAAGGAGGTTCAGCTCGTGGGGAAACCCAAGCAGCTGGTGCCACCGTGCCAGCCCTATGAACCCCAGAGAGAGATTCGGGTCCTCCCCTCCTGCCTCCTCCTCAGGGCCAGGAGAGCCGTCAGGGGTTGGCCGCCGTCTCTCTGAACATATTGTCTCTTCCGACTGTTGGGATTTGACTCGCTGCATCTTGAAGCTGAAGTCTGACATCAGACGGGGTGGGTCATTTGGGGGAACATTCAAGATGGGTTATGATCATGCAAATATTTGGAGAGCTTCATTTTGTCTTGTTACGTGATGAAAGAGGAAAGCTGGTGATCAGGGCGTGCATTTTAGTCTCTTCCCAACACCTTTCAACTGTTCATTCAACAATTATTTGCTGACATGCCTCCTATGTGCCGGGCTCTGCGGCAAGCCGTGGGGATTGAGACCGGCTGATATTGGTGGCTCCCTGGAGACCCCCAGCCTGCCCAAGAAGCGGCACCCAGAAGACCACCGAAGCTGGCGCTGTCTGGGTCCTTTGCGATGATGCGATTCAGCATGCGGTGGGGCGGTTCAGAGGAAATGATTCAGCAACAGCATCAGAGCACAGCTCACAGTCCATGTGCTGGGTCTTTTGTCTCCTCCCAGGCAGAGGTTAGGAAATAAGAGTCTGGATTCTGACATTTGTAGTTGCCACTTCCTGGGCAAGTTACTTAACCTCTCTGAACCTCTTCTTTAGGAAAGCAGGGAAATGTCACACCTGCCTCACGGAGGCATCAGGAGGATAAAATGCAGGACACACACAGCACTTCTCATTTGCTGGGACACTGCGCACACACGGCAGCGGGCACTTGACTGTTGCCATGACTATCCACACCCTCTGTGGGTTGAATCAGGAAGTTTCACACGAGCAGCCAGCTCTGGTCACGCTGCTGCCCTGCTCAGAAGTCATCACAGCCTTCTCTGCTGCCAGGAGCCCCCTTCTGGGCCTTTTGCTACTCCCCCGCCACTGTCCCCGACCAGGCCACCCAGCAGAGGTGGAAAGTTAAGTGGAGCTGGCCACTCAGCATGCACAGGAAAGAAGTGTGAACGTGAAAGTCGCTCAGTTGTCTTGACTCTTTGGGACCCCATGGGGTGTAGCCCGCCAGGCTCCTCTGCCCATGCAATTTCCCAGGCAAGAATACTGGAGTGGGTTGCCTTTTCCTTCTCCAGAGGATCTTCCTGACCCAGGGTTTGAACCTGTGTCTCCTGCATTGGCAGGTGGATTCTTTACTGATAGGCTGCCAGGGAAGCCCTGAAGAAACCATAGACAATATCTAAATCAATGCTCCAATAATATTTTATTTATGGACAGGAAGTGGGTAGGATTTGGCCTGGGATCCCTGATTTAAGCCATCATTCCCCTCTGCTTTTCCCCACAGTGTTTTACGGGGTGCCTGGTACAGGCTGAGAACAGGCTTGAGCACAGCCACTTGTCCCCAAGTCAGGAGATTATCTTTCACGCACAGGAGCCACTCTTTAAGCTACTGTGACACCCACAATGTGAGTATTTCAGGGCTGACTTCCCGCAGCATGGACGGAGGGCAGGGATGATTATGTGCGAGCTCCCAGCTCCTCCGGTGGTGTGGATGTAGGCAGGACTGAAAGCCCAGCTTATGACTCATCCAGTAGCAGATTGGCAATTATGCAATTCGTGACACGTTTTCAACATTTGAAAGGGGAAATTTGCATTAGTTCGCATTTTGCACAGCAGGAGGCTTTCTTCACACCCTGGTGCCAAGAGCTCAAGTCCCCAGGAGGCACTGTGCTCCTGTGAGTCCCCACGGGCTGTGGGCTCTGTGGTGCCCTCTTTGGGAGTCACACCTCCCGGAGGGTTCTACAGGTGACACAGGACTTCTGCAGTCGCAGCGGAGTCTCCCCCACCCCCTCTCAGAAGAGTCTCAGGGGGACCGGGGAGCAGGGGTGCATCCCAGGCCCCGGGTCTCTGGGACCCTCGAACTAACCTTTGCCACCCGCTGCCTTTGGCAGGAATGGCTCTCTGCATGTATAGCACTGCTGAGTCAAGCGCCTTGGAAAAGATGTAAGAAAGTCCCAGTGTTGGCTTTTCTTTAACTTCTTTTCATTAAAGTCTGCCACCAGCTGAAGCACAGAGGAATTGCTTTTCTGAAGTCTTCTGGTCCTCAGGAGTTCAGACGCCCCACAGGCCCCCCAGGAGTGAGGGTATGGGCTGGTAGGTGGACTCTTAATCGTTAACTGATGTGATATCACTTGTACGTGGAACCTAAAAAACGATACAGATGAACTTATTCATAAAACAGAAACAGACTCACAGATTCAGAAACAAATTTGTGGTTACCAAAGGGGAAACGTTAGGGAGAAGGATAAAGTAGGAGTTTGGGATTAATATATACACACTTGTTGTTCAGTCCTTCAGTCCTGTCTGACTCTTGGTGACCCCATGGGCTGCCGCACGCCGGGCTTCCCCGTCCTTCACCAGCTCCTGGAGCTTGCTCAGTCTCATATGTCCGTTGACTGGCTGATGCCATCCAACCATCTCATCCTCTGTTGTCCCCTTCTCCTCCTGCCTTCCATCTTTCCCAGGGTCTTTTCCAATGAGTCAGCTCTTCACATCAAGTGGCCAAAGTATAGGAGCTTCAGCTTCAGCATCAGCCCTTCTAATGAATATTTAGCATTGATTTCCTTTAGGATGGACTGGTTTGATTTCCTTGCAGTCCAAGGGATGCTCAAGAGTCTTCTCAACACCACAGTTCAAAAGCATCAATTCTTCAGTGCTCAGCCTTCTTTATGGTCCAACTCTCACATCCATACATGACTACCGGAAAAACCATAGCTTTTGACTATATGGACCTTTGTCAGCAAAGTGATGTCTCTGACTTCTAATACGCTGTCTAGGTTGGTCATAACTTTCCTTCCAAGGAGCAAGTGTCTTTTAATTTCATGGCTTCAGTCACCATCCACAGTGATTTTTGAGCCCAAGAAAATAAAGTCTGTCATTGTTTCCCGATCCATTTGCCATGAAGTGATGGGACCAGGTGACATGATCTTAGTGCTTTGAATGTTGAGTTTTAAACCAGCTTTTTCACTCTCCTCTTTCACCTTCATCAAGAGGCTCTTTAGTTCCTCTTCAGTTTTGCCATAAGGGTGGTGTGATCTGCATATCTGCACGTGCACATTCCTATATATAAAATAATCAGCAAGGATGTACTATACTATACAGCACAGGGAACTCTATTCACTATTCTTTAACAACCTATATAAAAAAAGAATCTGAAAAACACCAGATACATGTATATGTATAACTGAATCACTCTGCTGTACACCTGAAACTACACAGCACTGTCAGTCAACTGTACTCCAATATAAAATAAAAAATTAAATTAAAGCAAAGAAATGGTGAAATATGAATAGAGTCTGTAGTTTAGCTCATAATAATATACCAGTGTTGAGTTTTCAGTATTGACAAACAGCCTTTCGGCAAATCTAAATGTACTCCAGAATAAAACTTTACATAAAAGTTGCAGAGTATTACAGTAACTACCAAGATTTATCCTAAAATGATTTCCTACATTAAAAAAGTAAAACTCATTGATCGAGCCCCTGAGGTTTGCTGGGATAGCCTCAGGCACCAAGATCCTCTTCTCTGGCAACCCCTGCTGCGATCCTCTGCTTGAGGTTCTGTTGTTCCCATTTTCCAGATGAGGAAACTGAGGCTGAGCATGGTTAGGTCACGTTTCCCCAAAGTCACATGACCAGGAACTGCAGAACCGGGGAGGGAACGCAGACCCCAGGGTCACAGACACGCGCTGCTCCCTGGCTCTGCCTGAGACCGGCCGACGTGTGTGGTGATGCTGGACCAGTAGTGACATCCTGCCTGCCCCTCTGTGGCCTCGGGATTCTCAGCCTGGGTTTGTGGCAGATGCCACACACATGGTGGTCTCCTGGAGTAGTAATTCCCCTGTCTAACCGAGTTCTAGGCACTTTCACAGTGAAAGGACTGCTGATGTTTCTACCTGCCCAGAGACCATTATTCATTCTTCAGGAACAGCGTCTGAATTTTCCTCTGGGGAACCCCCTTCTCTCAGACTCAGACCTTCCTCAAATCACAGGGATTGGTTCAGACATGAAGACCTGGTCCAAGCCCGAGCAGGAAGACCCAAACTTGGAGTTTTCCTGAAAGGAATCTCTGGCTCTGTGGATGTTGCCAGGCTGGGGGAACCTATGCCTAGAGGCTTCGCCGTGTGGCTCAGTCAGTAAAGAATCTGCCTGCAATGGGGGAGATACAGGAGACGCAGGTTCGATCCCTGGGTCAGGAACATTCTCCCAGAAGGAAATGGCAACCCACTCCGCTATTCTTGTCTGAAAAATCCCATGGACAAAGGAGCCTGGTGGGCTAGAGCCCATGTGGTTGCAAAGAGTCAGACAGGACTTGGTGATTAAACCACCACCAAGCCTAAAGTGCTGGGATTTTCTTTGCCACTTGTGCAGGAGCCTGCTTGAGAACAGAGCCTACCTGGGGAAAAACAGAGTGGGTGATGGATGGAGGTGGATTCCACATCACCTGAGGACCTGGATCCAGCTGTGCCTGAAACATGAACCTTGGAGTTTTCATTATCCAAGGTGTTTTTAATTCTGTCCTTTATGCTTGAGCTTGCTTGTTTGTGTCTCTATCACTTCCTTCCAGTGGAGTCCTGAGTCATAGAATCTCCACTGAGAGGCACCATTGTAACATGGTAATTAGGCCAGATTCCAGGCACAAAGTCAAGTCTGCTACTTATTAGCTGTGTAAGGATTTGAGCAAGTCATTCAATAGCTCTGTGTCTTTGTTTTCTCATCTGTGAAACAGGGATTATGATGGTATTCTCTCCTCATAGTGCTGTTTGATAAGGATTAAATGAACTGATACAAATAAGGCTCTTAGTATAGTGTCTGTGTGCATAGTCGCTCAGTCATGTCCAACTCTGCGACCCCATGGACTGTAGCCCATCAGGCTTCTCTGTCCATGGGGATTCTCCAGGCTAGAATACTAGAATGGGTTGCCATGCCCTTCTCCAGGGGATCTTCCCAACCCAGGTCTTCTTGAAGGCAGATTCTTTACCATCTGAGCCACCAGGGAAGCCCAAGAATACTGGAGTGGGTAGCCTATCCTTTCTCTAGGGGAACTTCCTGACCCAGGAAGCAAACTTGGGTCTCCTCCATTTCAGGCAGATTCTTTACCAGCTGAGCTACCTGGGAAGTCCCCTTGGTATCATGCTTGGTGCTTATTACTAGCCTGTGGAGGGCCCTCCACCCTCCCGGGGGCTCCCCATTACAGGGCTCTTGTGATTCTCTATCTGGGGCAGAAGTGAGCTCCTATCCACATCCTCGACTGCTGTGGGGTTAAATAAAAAAATGATAAAATCTGCCAGTGGGAAGAAGATGACATTTTGTTGGGAGCTCAGATATCAATACATTTTGTTAAGATTGGTTTTTGGCATTTCCCCTTTCTTGACATACTGGCCTTCTTGGTAATTCAGAGAGCGGTTCCTTCAGATGATAACAGGCAAATGGGATGTGGATGGGGCAGAACAGAGCCGCTGGGAGATGAGCATCACCTGAAATTGATTTATCCTGATTGGGTTCAGAGCCAACAACATTTTAGACTGAAGGAGAATCGTGGCACGCCAAAACTATAGGCTGTCATTATGTGCTTTAACCCGCACAGTTTTAAGGTGGGGAAATGGAGGCAGAGGCAGACTGGTCTGAGTCCACAGTGGGGACCAGGGCCAGGGAGTCAGCCATCCCCTCACCTTCCCTCAGTCATCTTCCTTAGAGCACAGAGGTGGCTACACCCTAACTGGTTGTGTGAAATCGGAGCTCTGGAGCTCAGCTCCCCCAAGGCGAGTAAAGAGACAGGTCGAGGAGGGATCCGGGCAGCCTGGCACATCCTCAGCTTCCCTGCAGTGAAGCCATTCACCGGCAGGACTTTTCCCCGCAGAGGATGCCGTATGCTCTGAGCCAAGGTGTTCTCGCTCAGAGATCTGTGTCTAAACACAGCTTCCACAGGCTGTGTGCCCACCAGCAAGCATCTTCCCATCTCAGACTGGTGGCCCCCTCTTTTAGAAAATGGGAAGAACATTAACGCCTGTTTCCCAGGGCTGTGGAAAGGTGAACAGGATCGTTGTTCTTCAATTGCTCAGTCATGTCCAACTCTTTGTGGCCCCATGGACCACACCACCCAGGCTTCCCTATCCTTCATTATCTCCCAGAGTTTGCTCAGACTCTTGTCCCTTGAGTCGATGATAGCATCCAACCATTTCATCCTGTCATCCCCTTCTCCTCCTGCCCTCAATCTTTCCCAGCATCAAGGTCTTTTCTGATGAGTCAGCTCTTTGCATCAGGTGGCCACAGTATGGGAGCTTTAGCTTCTGCATGAGTCTTTCCAGTGGATATTCAGGGTTGATTTCCTTTAGGCAAATAGGATAATATGAACCAAACACTTCATGTGGCAGGTACTTAAAAATCTGCTTGTCTCTCTTTCCCTAGCATTTCCTTTATAGTCCCAATAAGCTGGGCTGCTTTTCCTGAGCCCAGAGCATGCTGGGAAACCAGGATGGAGGCTCCATCTGGGAGCTAATAGTCTCTAAGCCAATGCAGAATGGTGGCTGGCCCTCCTCCCTCCATGCTGAATCACCAGACTGTTTCCATTGTCTGTTCTGAGTGGAGCCCCTGCAGTGTCCACCTGCCTGCGGGCTGCCCGCTGGGAGAAATGGGGCCTCTGCTTCAGCTGGGCCCGGGGCTCCTCGGCTACCCGAGGCTGTGCATCGGGAGGATTGGAAGCTCTTTCTGTTACCAGGACGAGGCTGGAGACATCCGGTGAGTGGCCTGGTCATTCGAAGGATGTTCTGGGTCTTGAAGGGCTTTCCAGGTGGTGCTAGTGGTAAAGAACCTATCTACCAATGCAGGAGACACGAGAGATGCTGGTTCTATCCCTGGGTCGGGAAGATCCCGTGGAGGAGGGGATGGTAACCCACTCCAGGATTCTTGCCCAGAGAATCCTATGGACAGAGGAGCCTGGAGGGCTGCAGCCCATAGGGTTGCAAAGAATTGGAGATGACTGATTGATTAAACCCCCCACTACCAAGGACACTAAGAGCTTCTCTGGTGGCTCAATGGGAA
Source organism: Antilocapra americana (assembly GCA_007570785.1). NCBI lineage: Eukaryota > Metazoa > Chordata > Mammalia > Artiodactyla > Antilocapridae > Antilocapra > Antilocapra americana. The sequence continues at coordinate 12,991,465 of ML660216.1, read as the reverse complement.
AGAATCTGCCGGCAATGCAGGAAATGTGAGTTTGATCTTTGGGTCAGGAAGATCCCCTGGAGGAGAAAATGGCAACTCACTCCAATATTCTTGCCTGGAGAATTCCATGAACAGAGGAGCCTGGCAGGCTATAGTCTAAGGGATCGTAAAGAGTCAGACACGACTGAGTGACTAACAAGGAGATCCCATGGTGGGAGGTCTAGCTGAGTGTCTCTTTTTCTTCCTCATGCCTCTTCGACCGTGACATCCTACAGGGACACACGCACGCTTCCCTGCCCCAAATCTGCAGCCCTGGGAAGGTGAGACCGCTGGGGGCTGGAGTGCTCTGAAGGCAACAAATGACTGTCTCCAGGCTCAGTCTCTTCCTTGGGAAAACCCCATATGCTCTCAGTGGCCGGCTGTGGGGAGGATTAATGGCCCTCTGCAAGGCTCTAATGGATCCATAATCGGTTTGCTTCATTAGGGTCTGCTGCCTGGAAAGTTAACTGTGCACTTGGAGACACGATAAATGAAGCTCTGCTGTGGGGCTCTGTGATGGGAGGAGGGTCCCTTCTACAGACACCAAGGCTGTCCTGAGAGTCTGACCACCCTTAAAAGCCAGGAACTTGGCCATGGGAAGCAAATTCATATTGTTTATGTTTCAGTCATTAGCATTTTTGAAGGCCTTAAGGAAATGATTCTTAATCTTTTCGGGGTCATAGACCGCAATGAGAATTTAAAAACTGCACGTATGCATATAGCCTCATTTGCAGGCTATGTTTTTTTTTTTTTTTTTAATCAGGCATGAGGTGGGTGTTACAGATTCTCTGAACCTATTCATGGCTCTCTTGGAAAATTCATAGACTGACACCGGTCCCTCACCAAGCGGGTGATCCTTTTGTTCATTTACTCATGTATCTGATCTTTAATTTACTTAACAAATATCTGTTGAGAACCTAATATGTGCCATGGAGATTATCCTTCTTTTGTAAAGCTTTGCGACAGCCCTAAAGTGAGAGTAAATTTTTTTAGGAAATAGTTTAACTATAGCTGTACTTTTTCAGATGTTTGTTTCTTTTGCTTTTCTAGGTAAAGCCAGGGAGTGAAGGATGGGGGAAGACATTAGTGAACATATTCATCCTTTCAAGCTGTTATGTGTTTGGCCATATGAAAGGGCCGCTGATGGGATGCGAGCTCACTCTGAGGCCAAGAGACACGGAGATGTCCCAGGGTATTTTAAGTCACTTCTTTCTATCATGAAGTAAGATATACTTATTTCAGTCTAAATCCCAAGTCTCCAAATTCCATCAGCCTACAAGAATGTTAGAATAACCTCTGATGCTGCCCTGGTGCCTTGGTGGGAAGGTTCGCTTGCTGTCCACACTTGGACTGAGGATCAAGAGACAAGTTTTTGTGACAGTTCTGCCAGTTTCAAGTTTTTTTTCAGAATGAAGAGTCCTGACGGCTAGGGGATGACAGGCTCTGCCTCTGGTTAGTAATGTGGCCTCAGCTCTTTCAGCTATAAAGTGGGAGGGATGATAAGTGATATCTGAGGCTGTTATTAAGCAGAGACATCACTTTGTCAACAAAGGTCCATCTAGTGAAGGCTATGGTTTTTCCAGTAGTCATGTATTGCTGTGAGAATTGGACTCTCAAGAAAGCTGAGCACTGAAGAATTGATGTTTTTGAACTGTGGTGTTGGAGAAGACTCTTGAGAGTCCCTTGGCCTGCACGGAGATCCAACCAGTCCATCCTAAAGGAGACCAGTCCTGGGTGTTCATCGGAAGGACTGATGTTAAAGCTGAAACTCCAATACTTTGGCCACCTGATGTAAAGAGCTGACTTATTTGAAAAGACTCTGATGCTGGGAAAGATTGAGGGCAGGAGGAGAAGGGGAAGACAGAGGATGAGATGGCTGGATGGCATCACCAACTCAATGGCCATGGGTTTGGGTAGACTCTGGGAGTTGGTGATGGACAGGGAGGCCTGGCGTGCTGCGGTTCATGGGGTCTCAAAGAGTCAGACATGACTGAGCAACTGAACTGAACTGACAGCTATGGACCTCTTGTGAAAGCTCAATCTGTCATATCTTGGGAGGCTGCCCACCATCATTTTGCAGCACCAATTGAAATTTCAATACAGAACTTGATTAAAAATGAGGAGAAGAAAACTATAGATCAATACCCTCATATGCTAAAAAATTACCAGTATTATATCAAACTGATTTTAACAATATATTGAAAAGATTTCCTAAAGGAAATCAACCCTGAATACTCATTGGAAGGACTGATGCTGAAACTGAAGCTCCAATTCTTTGGCCACCTTATTGGACAAGACCCTGATGCTGGAAAAGATTGATGGCAGGAGGAGAAGAGGATGACAGAGGATGAGATGGTTGGATGGCATCACCAACTCGATGGACATGAGTTTGAGCAGGCTCCGTGAGATAGTGAAGGGCCGTGAAGGCTGGTGTGCTGCAGTCCATGGGGTCTCAAAGAGTTGGACATGACTGAGTGAGTGAACAAATATATCATAATCTTAATTGGTTTTTCCTAGGAATGCAAGTTTTTTAAAAAGGATCTGCAATTGTAATTCATTCTATCAGTAGGTTAAATAAAATGTGATCATATTAATGGATTAAAAAAAAGCAGAATTCAAGGTTCTATACCTGTTCCTGACTAAACTCTCAGAAACTTAGGAAAAAAACTTCCTCATCTGATAAAGTCATCTGTGGAAGTTCTGTAGCCAGCATCACACTCAAGGCTAAAGACAGAACATTTTCATTCCTAAGCTCAAAAACAAGTCAAGATGTTCACTCTTACCACTTTCATTCAGTATCTGCAGCCAGTTAAATAGGTCTAGTCAGTGCGAAAAGATAAGAAAAAGAATAAAGGGCATCCTGATTGGAAAGGAAAAAGTTAAACTGTGTTTATTCTTAAACAACATCTTTGTGTCTGTAGAAAGTATTATAGAATCTAAAAAAGAGCTACTAGAGCTAATAATTGAGTTTAAATAGGTTACATGATGCAAGAGCAATATATAAAAATCATTTTTTCCTGCAAACTAGACATGAACAAGTAGAAATTGAACTGTAAAATTTTCTATTTACAATAGGGCAAAAATATGAAATGTTTAAATATTATGTTAGTTTCCTATTGCTGTTGTAATAAATTAGCACAATCTTAGTGCCTTAAAACAAATAAGACACACCAGTCATCATACAGTTCTAGAGATTAGAAGTTCAAAATTTGTCTCAGAGGGATAAAATCAAGGTATCAGCAGGGCTGCGTTACTTCTGGAGGCTCTGGAAAAGAATCCATTTCCTTGCCTTTCCAGGTTTTAGAGGCTGCCCAGTTTTTTGGCTCATGCTTTCCATGACATCGATCGCTGATTGCTTCGACACATCTCCAACTCTGACCTTCCTATTCCCCTCTTATAAAGATCCCTGTGGTTACATTGAGCCCACATGGATAACTTGGGATGAAGTTCCCATCAGAAGAGCCTTTACTTAATCACAGCTGCACGTGGCAACTCATGTGATTGACATGTTTGCAGGTTTCAGAGATTGGGACATGGACATCTTTGGGGGCCAACATTTTGCCTATCACCATCTACTCTTAGACTCCCAAAGATTCACGCTAATCTCACATGCAAAATGTGTTTACCCCATCTCAATATCACCAAAGCACCCAATGTTATATAGCAACAACTCCAAGCCCCAAACCTCATCTAAATATCACCAGTTCAGAAGTTCCAAATCTCATGATCTGCCATCAGGTCATTGGGCTTCCCAGGTGTGGGTGAGACTGGGTATGATCTGTCTTGGGGAAAAACATCCCTGTCTACCTGTGGGCCTGTGAAATAAGAAAACATGTTATCTGCTCCCCAAATAAAATGGGGAGGTGGGTAGACAAGAATAGGATACCAGATAGACATTTCTGTCCCAAAGGGAGAAAATTAAAATAAGAAAAAAAGAAATCACTAGTTCCAAGCCATTTCAAAATCCAGCCAGGCAAACCCCATTAGATTTCAAGACCTATGAGTAACTTTCTATAGCTCTCTGCTTTGTCCTTTGGTCTTGTGACTCCAACCTCTGGACTCAACCTTGTGACTCAAACTTCTGTCTTCAGAGTTATCGTTCCTTTATCGTGAAGGGTAGCATGTGTTTAGAACTGGGGAGTTTTATCAGTCTGTTTCCTGCCTACAGAATCTTAGGGGCCTGACATCCTTCTTTCATTCTGTCCTTTATCTGTCCCTTTCAGTCTAAGATGGCTCTTTCTGTTGGTATAAAATTCTTAACAACCTTGTGGTTCTCCTGTGCACATCACAGGGACTCACTCCGCTAGATCTGGCTCTTCCACACATCTTCCCTAGATAACATCATCTCTATTTTTGGCTTCTTCTGAGAAGGCTGAAGGGATGCATGAGTCACAAGCTCAGTCTCTTATAAGAACTCTCTGTGTGACCAGATACTGTGACTTTTTGTTCGTTTAAGGTCCTAGCGAATGTTGTCCAGTTATACCCTCCTTTCTCTCTGGAGCAAGATTTTCCTGACAGCAAACTTTCCAGTTTTGGTGTCTTTTGCAAACCGAATAGATTGATAATTATCCAAATCTTCAAGTTCTGGTTCCCTTTTGCTTAATATTTCTTCCTGCAGTCAACATTTCCTCTTGCATTTTAATATTGGCAGCAAGGAGAACCCAGGCTGCCCTTTCAAATACTTTGCTTAAGGACGTCCCTGGTGGTTCAGTGGTTAGGAATCCACCTTGCAATCCATTCCGTATACAATGTAGAAAATTAAAAGGTGATCCTAAGTGTAAAAGCTACAGTTTATGAAACCTCGAGAAGAAAACATGAGGAAATTTCTGTACTCTTGGATTAGGTAAAGATTCCTTGGGTGTGACACGGAGCTGGGCCCGGTGTGCTATGTCTCCTCTTTTCACTGTGAGTGTGCTGGTGGTTCCTGGACCCACACGGGCTATTCTGTAACTGTGAGCAGGAGGCTGAGACATCATGATGGTTCATTCACTAAACCAAAGTCTGGGGCCACGTCCTTTCATATTTCTTGTTGATGTGAGACAATAAACCCCTGCTTCTTTCAGCCACTATGAGTCAGACTTCTGGTTAACTGCAGCTAAAGCACTTCTAACAGACATGCTGCCTTTCAGATGCAAGCCTTAACTCGCCATCCCCAGATGCCTCCTTCCCCAGGGTGGGATACACTGTTCCTCTAGGCTGAGGGGGATGCTCACTCAGTCACCATGTCAGCCCCCCTCTCACACCCACCCAGGAACCCTGGTCCTGTCCCAGTGGGACCAGTGTCCCCAAGGAGTGGCCTGTCAGGGGTAGGTTAGGTAGCAAGTAGCTCAAGGACAGGCAGGCAGGCCTGGAGCTGCTCTTGTTCACCATCACTGGCAGGCAGAGTCTGTGGTTCCAGAAATAAGTAGGAGAGTCTCGTGGATCTTGTGAGTCACCCAGCAAGAAGGAGGACACAGGCCCCGGTGGGTCCGAGTGGGGAGGTGTGCCCCATCCAGGGTTTGCGGCCTTGCCCTTGCAGCTCAGAGCAGGCCGGGTCCCCCACGAGGTCTCAACAGAGGGGACACGAGTGCAATTCTGTACCATCGTCTTCTCGAAAGAACAAACTCTTCTGCACTTTCCAGGGGTGATCTAGTATTGGCCTTGGAAAGGCCCTGGAGGTCAGAGGGGCTTGGGCCCTGCCCCAAACCCATCATAGCCCCATCCCTGATGCATCGGAGCAGCCCCCCAGGGGGAGAGGGGGAGCAGGGGCTCATGCTGAGACCTGTGATGAGGGCATTGTTTACAACCTTCAGGGCCCGGGAACCTGTCGGGTGGAGGGAAAGCACGGACTGTGACAGCCTACAGTGGCAGCCTGTCCTGGAGTTCGTGGGATGGGGAATAGAGTCCACTGTGGAGAAGACCCCAGCCCTGTGGCAGCTCTGTGTCTCCCCAGGGAAGGCAAACTGGGCCTTGTTTGAGGAGAGGGCCTGGGCAGAGCCAGCAATGGTGAAACTCAGGGTGCAAACTTTCCCCTTCCTGCAGTGAAGAGCCACTGAATCTCCCATCATGTAGGTGGGGGGACAATATGGGAAAGGATGGAGTGAGGGAGGTGTTACCTCACTGGTAGGGCACTGAATGCCAGACTTTCTGCAAACAGAAGCCTGGTGTCCTACCCACTTCCCTTCACTCCATGCTGCTGCTGCTGTGTTTTGCATGTATTATCTCAGCAAGCAGGTCCTCACCGGAGCCCTTTGCAACGGATGCTGTCCTGAGCATCCTAGCATCGAGCAAAGAGTGAGGGTTGGAAAGGCAGGAAAGGCAGGCAGCCATGGCTAGATCATGTTTGGATGTGACCTTGAGGGCGTGGGACCACTGAGGTCTGCCTTTGGAAAGAGGCTCTGGGGGGCAGCGTGGCAAAGAGAGCCTGTGGAGGCTTTTGCACAGGAGACGTCTGGCAGAAGTCCAGCCCTGCACATAGGAGGCTCTCTGTAAATATCTGCGGTTGAATGATGGAGGGGATGTAGAGGAGGGGGAGGCTTAGAGGGTTGCATAACAGGTGGAGGCTGTTCCCAAGCTCCTGACTTCATCTTTGGTCACGGAGGCTGGGGGCTCGGGGACTTGCTGGCTGAGGGCCAGCCACGTGCAGATGCCTGTTGTCCCCACTTCCGGCCACCCTTGATCACAAACAGGAACAAGCAGCTGTTCAGGGTTTCGGGGGCTTCCTTTCTTTGTTCCTTAGTGTGTTGTCCTGGACACACACCTGGAGACACCTGTCTTTCCATGCCAAGGCCTTTGTTATCAGAGCAGATTTATCTGACCCACATCTCAAGGAGATAGCTCCTGGGAGGAACCTTGATGACGGCATCAAATGCTCTGTCATCAGCTCCTAGCACGTGTGTTAGATGTACTAGGAGTCTTTGGAGAACAGTCTTTCTGTGGTCGCATGAATTAGGGAAACTCTGAGCTCCACATGCTAGCAGTCTCTGGGTGGCAGGTCTCCTCAGGACCTTTAGTTGTGCCACAAGAGTCTCTAAGAGAGAGCTTCTGTGTGCAGGGCGCCCCAAGGATGCTGGACTGATGGACATGTTTTGCAGGAGCATCCATCTCCATCTCCCAGACCTGCTACTCTGGGGTCAGGAAATAGTGGTCAGAGCCGGACTGGCCTCTGGGTGGGGGGGAGGTGGTCTTCTCCAAGCCCCTCCTTTCTTTGTTGGGCAAACCGAGGTCTGGAGAGAGAAGGGAACTCCCTGGCTGAGCCAGCAGGAGGACTCTGGGCTGAGGACCCCGGGCAGGTTGCCTTCACCTGTGTAGGCTTTCTGCTTCCTGTGTTCCAGTTTCCCTGGTCCTTGGAGGGGCCTGCTCTTTCATTGTAAAAGACTCTTCTGGAAGGCATCTAGAAGGTGACTAGGGGTTGGGCTTTGCCCCGTCTGTGTCTAGGCCTCTGCGCCCTTTCCTATTGGCTGACAGAGCCATGTCTGAGCACCGAGACAGACTCTGGACAGAAAGCAATTAAGGCCCAGACTCTCCCCAAGGAGCCATTTGCGGGCCGGTGAGGCGGGAAGACGCCTGTCTGGGGGGCGGTGGCGGTAACAAGAGCTCTGTGGGCCCAGAGACAAGGTGTGGCTCTGGTCCCTCTGAGCCTCCCCGCGAGACTTGTGGACAGCACCATGGTGGGCCCTGGGTCTGTGGGCTCTGTAGGTGCTGCCAGCTTGGGGGCAACTGTGCTCGGCTGGGATGAGCTCAGGATGGGCAAGGAGGGGCCAGGATGTCAGGAAACCTGGCGTATATGACAGTTTCCTTGTGTGACTCTCCCAGAGGGAACTTCATGTCACTGAACACAAAGCAGGTCCTTCGTTACTTCATCCTGGCAGATGTTTATGGGGGTGAGGGGTCTACTCCATGCCAGGCTCCATGACAAGCCGGGAATGAGGAGACGGACAGTGTCTAGTTTGGGTTCTAGGCCTGTGAGACCAAGATGAGGACTCAGGTGCCATTAAGTTTGCTGAGAGATGATCCTCGGGAGCAGGATGATGGAAGGGGGGCGACTTGAAGAGAGAAGGAGAAGAGCTACCCAATGTCTGGGGCCGTGATGCCCGATGCCATGGGGAAACGCAGGCTGGGGGCGGACTGTCGGAGGGCACGATGGTGCAGGGCCAAGCCACCTGCTGGCTCCCCACCTGCTGCAGAGGCTTGCCCCAGGGAGTGGACCCTGCCCTCCTGGTTGTGCTCAGCCCCGGGGCAGGGGAGGGGGGCTCCACAAGCACCCTGAGGGCTGTGCATGACGCAGGCGTGAGGTGGGCGCTGTCAGGGTGGCGGGGGTGGGAGGTCACCAGACACCTGTCCCTGAGGCATGGCTGGGTCAGAAGTGGCTGCCTGTCTCCAGGGCGTGAGGAGTAGCCGGGCTCAAGAAGAGAAGAGAGGAGCCCGACCCTTCTATCCTGTGGTCTTATTCCCACTCAACTTCCTGGGCAGGCCGTTAGCTACCCTCTAATAGCCATCATCACGATGTATTACCTTGGAAGGGCGAGTTGTAAAAGGGCCATTTTTGGAAAATGCGGCTTGTGCAGCACCCCCCACCCTTCCTCCTGAGCAGGAAGCCAGCTGCACCACTAGAAGATTCCTAAGCAGGGTCTCAGCAGTGATTTACTTGCCGACCTCAGATTCAGGAAGTCTTATCTGGCTTCTTGAAAACCCGTAAGTTAGGAAATCAAGTTGGAATTCTTTCCCCCCCCTGTAGATATTGAAATAGTAATGCTGTTTTAAAAAAAAGGTGGTCATGAAAACGTTCATCAAAATCCTGAAGACGAGCCCCAGCAAGCCTGCTGAGATGGCTCCTTGGGTGGTGGGAAGATTTTTTTCCCTCCTGTTTGGTGAATCTGAGTTGTGCATTTGTGAGATGCTCCCCACCTTGGGGGAAGTGTGTGTAGAGAAGTTTGTCCTCAGAATCTGGTGAATTCTCTGCATCTCCCCATGGCCGGCCAAGCATCCCTGATGAGGGATCCCTGTCCAGGTAGTGCTCATGCTCAGTCTGTCACACAGGGCTGCCTCTGGAAGGAGGAGCCCTGGCTGCCTGCTCAGCGGTGTTTTGTGTCAAAATAATTCAAGCAGAAATGTGTGTTCTTTCTGCAGTCCAGGAAAGTTCCACAGAGAGGCTTGGAGGCTATGGCACGTCTTCAGGTCTTCGAGAGGGTGGGGCCAGGGCTGCCAGCTACAGGCTGAGATTGGAGCCCTGATGTGCTGGGGCTGGGAGTCAGGTTAGGGTGTGGGGGGGTGCGGTTATCAGAGGGCAGTGCAGAGGACTTGTCCCAGCCAGCCTCGGATCACCGTGTTCCTTGCCTTCACTTCCTTCCCTTAGTTCCTTGATACAGTCTCAGGCTTTGTGTTAGAGTCCAGCTTTTGTAAGCTGATTTGGTAGGCTTTGGTCCCTGGCATCTGATTCTCTCCTGGAGAGTCAGTGTCCTGGTTGTCATTAGCAGGACGGAAGCTACTGGGAGGAGGAGCAGGCAGGGCAGGGCCTGGGCTTGGAGGGGTGGTCCTGCAGATGTGTTAGACCCCTCCATGTTAGACCCATCAGTTCATCGGGGCACCATCCCCACAGAAGACAGACCAGGTTGCTGTCTGTTCATGGAGCATGACCCTGGTGTCAAGGGCACCTGGACCCCTGGCGTTGGAGAAATGGCCGAGGGTCATACATTCTGCCTGGAGGGAAGTAGACTTTGTGTGGGATATAAAGTCAAAGTGAAAGTCACCCAGTTGCATCCGACTCTTTGCGACCCCATGGACTATACAGTCCGTGGAATTCTCCAGGCTAGAATACTGGAGTGGGCAGCCTTTCCCTTCTCCAGGGGATCTTCCCAACCCAGGGATCGAACCCAGGTCTCCCACATTGCAGGCGGATTCTTTACCAGCTGAGCCACCAGGGAAGCCCGGGACATAAGGAGCACTTATACACGGTTTCTGATTTGCTTACTTCTCTGTGTGGGTCTCGAGTTCCAGTAGGTGGGCTCTTGGCTGCGTCACATGTGGTCTTTTGCTGTGGCTCACGGCTTCTCTGTAACTGTGTTCTCACCAGGACTGAGTTGGTGCACAGATGGCACACAGGCCAGCCCCCAGGGCTTACTATCAGAAGCGGCTCCAGAGCACGTGGCTGTTAGTACTTGCGGTGCATGGGCTCAGTTGCCCTGCAGCATGTGGGATCTTAGTTCCTGGACCAGGGATCAAGCCTGAGTGCCCTGCATGGGCAGGTGGATTCTTAACCACTGGACCCCCCGAGAAGTCCCAAGAAGCATTTCAGAAGTTTGAAGCCTTGTGAGAGGAAAGGCCAAGACTGGCCGGAGCTCCTTTAGGCTGCTGCATTGGATCCAAAGGTCAAGGGTCTGCTTTTGGCCCGGTGTGGGGGAACCCTTCTCCGGGAGCAGCCTGCCACACGATGGAGGCACTTGGACAAAGGGTGCTCCCTGTCCCTACAGCTGAAGGAACGGGTCTCACAGGACATGGAAGAATGGAGCTGATGGCCTGGACTGGACCACAGTAAAGGACATCTTCATCCAGGACAAGGACAGCCTCTAGGCATGACCTTGAAGCTGACCTTGACCAGTGGCCATGACCACAGAGACTATCTTTACTTGCAGGTAGGACCTAGTCCCAGGGTAGGAAAAGCCCCTAACCATGACCTTGAAGATGGGTATGACCAATGATCATGACCACAGAGAACATCTTCACCTGGATGGCACAGATGCCAGGGCAGGGACAGCCCCAGGAATGACCAGGAACGTGAGTGTGTTGCAAAATCTGCTGGGCCCTGTGACCTGCAGGACAAGCAGGTGAGGCCTCCGGTCTGGAGATCCTTGGCAGGGCTGGGGGACTCCTCCCAGGGATGAGCTTGAGGAACCCCAGCGGTCATGATGTTATTTGGGGGCTGTTGTCCTACTGGCAGGGGGCACACCTGTGGATGAGGGTATTTGGAGGAATAGTGGGGGGGGTTCTCTGTGGGAGGAGGGGTGGGGTGTTTGGAGTAGGGGGAAGAGGCACAGGGTGGGAGGTGTAGTGACCTTTCGGGCTGAGGACAGGGGAGGCCCCAGGAGGCCCACTTTCTGTCTGGGTTACATGCTTCCTTCCTATTCTCAGGCTCTGGGACCAGCTTCCTGGGCAGATGACCAGTGTTCCTCAAGGGCCAACCAGAGCGTGTCCTCCACCTTCCCAGACCACCAGGGAGGGCTCCAGCCCGAGGGGTCCCCCGAGCCCCTCCATCAAAGCTTGTCCCAGAGCTGCACTGCTAGGGTCCACATCCCACTACCTCTTGTCTGCTGCCTGGAGAGGAACTGGGAAACAGGCTGTTTGAGGAGCCCAGTTAAAACCATCGTGGGCATCTCTGGTGAGAGAGTCACCCAGGGGAGCTTTCCAGGGATGGCAGAGCCAGCGAGGGAGCAGGAGGAGAGGGCAGAGGGGTCTTGCCTGGGTCCTTTCTGGAAGGGACTTGTGCACACTGGGGCTGTGGCCGTTCCTGGGGCAGCTGCAATCCAGCAGCTTTTCGTAATGATCTGTTAGTAATTATCTAGTAAGACTTTGGTAAACAGCAGCCTGTTAAGCCATCCTTGAAGAATTAAATCATTACTTTTGTTGCTCTATCCACTCACTATTAACCTCCTAAGAGGCTTTTCTAGCTCAGATCCAGGGTTTTCACTTGATGGGCTCCTGGGAGAACGTTCAAGGGGGGAGGCATTGGGAGAGGGAAAACGCGCTCGTCCCGTTGTCTACTGGAGGTGAGATCCTTGGCTGGGGGCCCCATGGGCGCCCCGTGCCACACGTCTTCTGTGACTTGGCGCCCTGACCGTGGCAGGTCCTTTACAGGAAGGTAGAAGCTTCTCACATGGAGCCTGTCTTAAGAAGCCAAGGGCCCAGCTCGGACGGGCCTGGAGAGTTCTGGACACAGTCAGGTGGGCAGGCTGACCTGGTCCTGGGGTGGGTGTGGCAGCGGGATGGAGGGTGCGCTGAGCTCCGCCGCTTGGATGAAGGTCAGACGAGGATCAAGGACAAACCTTCAGAGGGGATCTGCCCTGACTTTCCCTCCGGCCAAGGTTGCCCTTTCCTTTCTGGACATTTCAAGGGCAGGCCGAGGCCGTGACCACAAAGATGAGCCCCTTGCATCATGTGATGGGCCCTGGCCTGGGGGGAAGCTCTGTGGTCCGGGTGCTGGGGATGGAGAGCTCCTCCCAGGGGCCAGCTGGAGAAGCCATGGCAGCTCATGAGGTCTCTGGCTACTCAACGTTTGCTGGCCAGTGGTGCTAGGGGTAAACAACCCGCCTGCCAATGCAGATTAGATGTAAGAGATGCCGGTTTGATCCCTGAGTTGGGAAGATGCCCTGGAGAAGGGAAGGGCAACCCACTCCAGTATTCTTTCCTGGAGAATCCCATGGACAGAGGAGCCTGGTGGGCTTCAGTCCATGGGGTTGTGCAGAGTGGGTCATGGCTGAAGCGACTTAGCATAGCACACAGCCGCCTGGGTGGTATCTGTCACCTGAGGGGATTTGGAGGGAATGATGGCGTGGGGTGTTCTGTGCTCTGAGCTGCCTCCTGGTGGGACTGTGCTCTCACTAGGACTGAGTTGGTGCACAGATGGCACACAGGCCAGCCCCCAGGGCTTACTATCAGAAGCGGGGGGGGGGGGGGGGACTGTGGCTGCCTCTTTCCTCAGAGGGTCTCCTGTGTGATGAGGGGTGAGACATTGCCCGGTCACACGGTAGGCAGGCAGTGGGTGTCCAGGGAGTCCTCACAGGGTCACAAGTGGACTGATCCCTGAGTGCCTCCTGCATGCCAGGTGTCGCCCCAAGCAGGAGGAGCTTAACAGTAAGGAAACCTTGATGGGCTTCCCTATGGCTCGGCGATAAAGAATCCACATGCCATTGCAGGAGACACAGGTGTGATCGCTGTGTCAGGAGGATCCTCTGGAGAAGGAAATGGCAACCCACTCCAGTATTCTTGCCTGGAGAATCTCATGGACAGAGGAGCCTGGTGGGATACAGTCCATGGGGTCACAAAGAGTCGGACGCTACTTAGCAACTAAACAGCAATAACAAGGAAGCGGCCTTCATTGCCATGCAGAGGCTAGTCTAGAGGAGAGGATGGTAACAGATCTTGAAATATGACTAAGCCCAGCACAGATGCCAAACATTGTCCTTGCTGATGTCCAATAGGAGATCAGATATTCAGGCCTAATTCTCTAGCTTGTTCTGTAGACTCTGAAGCCATTATACATGAAGTGAAATGAGAAGAAATGAATGAATAGGATCAATGTAAATCCATTTTGGAAGAGGCCATTATAATGGTTCATTCTGGAAATCCTTCTGAAGCTGAGCTTCTCCATTTTCTTTTTACCAACCAAGAAACTCTTGGTGTAGAATAGTGGAGTACTGCAAGACCCCAAATTGGATCACAAGATTTGTTGGCAGATTTTAAAATGTGTAGTTTATCTTACATCAAGGACTTAACAGGGCTTCCCTGGTAGCTCAGATAGTAAAGAATCCGCCTGCAATGCAGGACGCCCTGTTCGATCCCTGGGTTGGGAAGATCCCCTGGAGAAGAGAATGGCAACCCACTTCAATATTCTTGCCTGGGAAATCCCCATGGACAGAGGAGCCTGACGGGCTACTGCCCTTGGGGTTGCAAAGAATCAGGACACCACTGAGCGACTAAAACTCTCACTTTTCACAAGGACTTGACAAGCAGGAAAACAGAATGATTCCCATTTTTGTATAAATTACCTTCATTGCTGAGTTCTGTGAAATGGGTATTGTATCAGAAGATTGGGGTTGGAGAGTTGCTTGGCCTTCAGAGTACAGGTTTTTAAACCTGGTTTGCAACCAAATGAGTGATGTGATACTAAAACAAAAATACCATTGCCCCAGATCTACCCAATTCCAAATTTGTGCAGGTCCCAAATCACATCACCGTCTAGGGTGTCCCATGGAAAGCTGGAGTGAGGGGGCAGACAGAAAGATCCACGAAGGAGCCACTGATTGGAAGAGCGCCTGAGACTGAGACCCGCTCCCTGGTTCCAGAGGAGGCTGCCTTCAAGGGTCCCATGGTCCAGCCTGGGGCTCTTTGCTTTTCCACCTCCCCAGCTCCTCTCCACACTTTCTGGTTCCGTCTTGTCTTCTCCTTGGGCTACTCTGTGTCCCAGGCTGGGACACCTTGTTCTTTGTGGGGAGCACACCCCAGACAAGCCCATGGTGGGGGCTCTCCAGCCTAACCATGCCAAGTTGTGGGGCTGAATCCTCCCAGAAGCAGGAAGGCGGTTCTTCCCACAGAGCAGCGGAGAGGCTCCTGGTTGAAAGAATATACGGCACATCTGATGGGGCGTCACTGGGAGAGTATGTTATGACAATCCCTGACTTCCATTAGGCGGGACTCACTCTCTCGCTGTCTCTGAGGGAAGCCGGGTGCCATGTTGTGAGGCGCCCTGTGGAGGGGCCACAGAACCAAGAACTGAGGGACAGCCAACAACCAACAGCCAGTGAGGAGATCATGAATCCAAGACCTTGTGAAAAATGGCACCTTGTGAGTGAACTTGGAGTTGAACCTTGAAGTGACTGTAGCCCCCAGCAGACACGTTGTTTCCAGCCCTGTGAGAGGCCCTAAGCAAAAGGACTCAGACAAGCTGTCCCTGTGTTCCTGGTGGACAGAAACCTTGAGGTAACAGATGCTTGTTGCTTTAAAGCTGCTGGGAGTGGGGTCATTTGTTACCCAGCAGTAGCTTACTAATACAGTTACCATGAATGGGGCCAGCCTCACCTGTGCTGGCCCCAGGGGAGCTGCTTGGCTGTGGTCTAGACTTGGGTCTCAGCCTACTCCTTGAACCCTGGTCAGCCAGGAGCCCAGAGCAGGTAGAGGGGGGCCACTGAGAATATGAGGGGGGCTCCTAATACCTGCCAACTTCTGGAAAACCAAATCAACCTCCCTAAGACCATGGGAGATGAATGAGCCTGTGGGTGAGACCTAGGTTCACGGCCAGGTTCTACCATCTGTACTTGTGTGGTGTTCAGCAGCATTTTAAGACCTCTTGGAGGTTTGGCTCCCAAGTGGCCCTGTGGGAGCCGGGAGAGGGCCACACAGTAATCCAACTGCCCAGTCAGCACCAGTCAGAGAGCTGACAAGAAGGCTGAGCAACAGCATCTCCAGGAGGAGCTTGGCCCTAGAACGTGGTGGGTGCTTGATACGGGCTTGAACCTGTAGCCGTCAGGCTGCTCAGCATATTGTCCTCCATCCAGCCACTGTTGCCACAATGTCCTTGCCATACCCTCGTGATGCCCAGATCTAGGAGGACTTGGCGAGGGTGACTGCTTTTTGCCGATGTGTAATCACCGCTGCTCGGCTTGGGGGCCCTCCCCCAGGAATCTTCTCCCAGATCCACTATCCCCTTGCCCCAGTGCAGTCCTGCCTAGAATACCAACACCTCTGTTCAGCTCCCAGAAGCTCCTGCTCTCTCCACCCGCCGTGGGCGCCACGGTTCTCTGCCCAGCTCTATGTTTATTTCTTGCAGTATGAAGCAATGATTTAATTCTTGCCTGGGCTATCATTCAGCCCTAGTTCGTGCTGAAGTGAAACATATTTCAGCACCCACCGATTTCCATATAGATAAAAAAAGGAAAAAAAAAAGAAAGGAGAAAGGAAACAACCTCAACCAGCGTCTTCACAAACTATGCATTTGAAACGTGTTTCTTGAAGATGGATTGCTCCGTTAGGCTGCTAAGAGGTTTTTCTTGACTTGTCAACAGTTTTATCCCCCCCACAAACATTCTTGGCTATAAATTATTCATTGCCCGGTTAGTGGTTAAAAAAAAAAGATGCCTGGAGCTGAGGCGCTTTCTTAATTCTCCCTCTGCTTTTCAGGTCCAAGTTGTTTTTTTCCTTTTCACTGCTGCAAAAGTAGAAATGACTGGATTCTCCTGAATTGGAGATTCAGGCTGGACCCAGTGAGAGAGTAGCCTTGAGCCCGGCATAAGCTTGGCTGGGGGTGGGGTAGTCATTTATAGTCTGGGGTTAGGCAGGAAACTGGGGTGATTAAACATATGTTGAGATAGGAAATAGGTGTGTTGGGGGCTTTCTTTTTGTTCTGTTGGCAGGAGCTCTAGAGTTTCCAGAAAGCAGAGGGGAGACTTGGGTCAATTCTAGGCCCAGCCATTTCAGGGCCTACAGCTGGAAAGGATCAGAGGCTTCTTCTGTTGACCTGATTCTACTCTCCTGGGGCTCCTCTCTGCCAGGAGATAGCACCCCCTTGTCTTTCTCCCTTGTGCTCACCCTCTCTTGTCCTGCGCACCCCTGGACCACTTCCCCACCCCCAGCTGACCTCCTTCTCCAGCAAGGATCCTCAGGTCCCCTGCCCCCTATCTCTGTCCCTCCGTCGGGTGTGGATGGAGGTGGAGGTTGGGTTTAGCCTTCAGGATTGGGGGCCCATGTGAGCTGCAGCAGTGTCCCACATTTGTTGTTCAGTTGCTTGGTCATGTCTGACTCTTTGCGACCCCATGGACTGCAGCGCGCCAGGCTTCCCTGTCCTTCACTATCTCCCAGAGTTTGCTCAAACCCGTATCCATTGAGTTGGTGATGCCATCAAACCATCTCATCTTCTGTCGTCCCCTTCTCCTCCTGCCCTCAATCTTTCCCAGCATCAGAGTCTTTTCTAATGAACTGGCCAAAGTATTGGAGATTTAGCTCCAGCATCAGTCCCCACAGTTGAAAGCCCCACATACTGGGTGGCTTAAGACAATAGGAATCCAGCCTCTTGGTTTCCTAATTCTCCCTTTGCTTTTCAGATCCAAGTTGTTTTATTGCCTTCCTGTTGCTGGAAAGTGGAAATAAGTAGATGTCTCTTGACTCGGAGGTTCATGCTGGGGCCCAGTGAGGGAGTCGTGTTGAGCCCTGGAGTCGAGGAGTCAGAAGTCAAGACGTCAGCATGGCCGTGCTCCCTTGAAACTCCGGGCAGGATCCTTTCTCAGCCCCTCACCCTCAGTGGAGGGCCGCTGCCCCTGGCCTGCAGCTGTGGTCCCCATTGTCACATGACATCCTCCCTGTGTGTCTCTATGTCCAATCTTCTCTTTTTCTAAGGACACCGGTCATACTGGATGACGGGCCTACCCTAGTCTTCATCTTAACTCCACTGGAACCACCTGCAAAGACCCTAGTTGTAAATCAGGTCAACTTCACAGGTACTAGGAGAAGGCAATGGCACCCCACTCCAGTCCTCTTGCCTGGAAAATCCCATGGAAGGAGGAGCCTGGTGGGCTGCAGTCCTTGGGGTCGTGAAGAGTCAGACAGGACTGAGTGGCTTCACTTTCACTTTCCACTTTCATGCATTGGAGAAGGAAATGGCAATCCACTCCAGTGTTCTTGCCTGGAGAATCCCAGGGATGGGGGAGCCTGGTGGGCTGCCGTCATGCGGTTGCACAGAGTCAGACACGACTGAAGCTGACTTAGCAGCAGTCACAGGTACTGAGGGTTGGGACATCAACATATCTTCTTGGGGTGGGGGGAGGCATGATTCAATCCTTGACAGTCAGAGGAGGGAGGAGCTCCTGGTGAGAGAGGGAGGAGGCCCCAGAGGAGCCAAAGCATCAGAAGGTCAAAGACCTCCCATCCTGGTGGGACCTCACCTTCCCCGGTAGTCCTCGTGCCCCAAAGGCCCTTCTCTGGCCCTGACTGTGCGGAGGTGCCAAGCTCTTGTGTGGGCCCCAAACACTGTCCTTTCTAGCTGTGTAGACAGGGAACGTGCTTACTGCAGGACTGATGCCCCTGGAGTGGAAACAGGATCTCCCTGGGAGAGCAGCTGCCTTAGACTTTGTCCAGCTGCCGGGTCTGGGGGCACAGTGCCTGCCTGCCCTCGGCAGCAGGAGATGTGACTGGAACGTTATCTTGACACCTAATTCCCTCCCCACCCTGCCGCCCACATTCTCTCGTGACACTTGGGCTTTGCCAGGGTAACTTTTCTGGGTGGGCTCTAGAAAGGCCTTTGTGCTCTGTGGCTTAATCCAGAGAGTACTGGTGGGTGGCAGCTAAACAGTTCGCTGTGCCAGGGCCCTGCTGGATGAGGCAGGTACACGTAGGGAGTGATGATGGGAGGGCTGCTGGGTCTCAGGCTGGACCCTGGATGATTTTCCTCCCACTCAGCCAAGAGCTTTGGTTTTCAGAGAAGATCTCCAGAAGCTGGGTTTATAAACACCAAGGGATATGGGTTTAGTCGAGGGCATCCAGTGCCTGGCATCCATCACCTCTCGCCAGTCCTGCTGTGGCTACCAGCTTGGGCTCCATAATGCAGACAGCAAACCTAAAAGACAGGGGCCTGTCCTTTTTAGGTCCATCTTATTGGATGTTATGTTTACGTTCTGGATCACTCACCTTTGGTTCAATTTAAGTTAAAGTCAGACTAAGCAGTCTTTGATTGGAAGCCCTGGAGTTCTCTGGAACCCAGGCCACCTCTAAGCATGAAACTGAGTCTGTTTGGAGTGTTGCTGTTGTTGTTCAATCCTAAGTCATGTATGATTCTTTGCAACCCCATGGGCTGCAGCATGCGAGGCTCCACTGTCCTCCACCATCTCCTGGAGTTTGTTCCAATTCATGTACATTGAGTCAGTGATGCTATCTAACCATCTCATCCTCATTGCCCTCTTCTCCTCCCGCCCTCAGTCTTTCCCAGCATCAGGTCTTTCCCAATGAGTTCACTTTAAACATCCAATGGCCAAAGTATTGGAGCTTCAGTTTCAGCATCAATCCTTCCAATGAATATTCAGGGTTGATTTCCTTTTCGAATTGACTGGCTTGATCTCCCTGCAGTCCAAGGGACTCTCAAGAAACTTCTCCAGCACCGCAGTTTGAAAGCATCAATTCTTGGGCACTCAACCTTCTTTATAGTCCAACTCTCACATCTGTACGTGACTGCTTGGAGAGTAGGGAACAAAGCTGGTCACCCCTAAATGTCTCTGGCATGTGGATTGTTTTTCATGCTAAGAATGATCAAGGCCCAAAAGACTCAGGAAAGAAACTTACTTGCCCCCTAAATGTCTGAAGAATTTAGATAGAAGATCTATTATAGGAATAGAGCAATCATCAGAGACATCTACAGAGAATATGGACTGGGTGTGGTGGGGAAACATTTAGAGATCAGAGGCCACAGCATGTCCATTGTCTCTGCTTGGCCCAGCAAATATTTCGTTACTGAACATTTGCTTTCCCAACTCCATGTGAATTGCGTTCCTTCTTTTCAAAGTCTTAAGCCATTACCCCCAAACACCCTCAGCTGTTTTTAGTTAAAGGCGGCATTTAAAGTGAGGACTTTGGCCAATTCAGTGAGTTGTTCACTTTTCCTGGGGTCTCTTCCGTGTGTGTGTGTG